>OZ020544.1:92500-115000 GCA_963971435.1 Lasius platythorax | reverse complement strand
CTCTTATTATATTCAATAAAACATAAAGTGTCACAAAGTTTAGATAACTACTACTAAAAAATGTATTACATCTACACTTGTTCTATGAAATAAAGTAAACTCTTATTTTTACTCAATTAGTTTAAATTAACAAAAAGTCCAACAAAGTGCAAAACATAAATAACTTTTATCAAAAAATGCAACAAAGTGCAAAATAAAAATCACGTTTCTGTACTTATGGTGCCGCTGCACTTGACTTTCGTGTAACAACTAAATTTAACGACAGTGCCACTGCACCTGAACCTTTAAACTATTAGAACTTTCGTATCAAACTTAAAACTAACTTGCTGCACCGAGTGCCTCTCGCGACTCCCCTTCCTCACGACTTACAGTTTCGGTCGTGTCTGCTGCTCGTCGTCGCCTCTCGATTTCACCTCCGAGTCCTCGAAGTTTGAGATCCGCTCGAGAAATGCCGTCATCCTCGGCATTCCGTCCTCCTTCGGTTCGGTCAGCTTTTGTACAGTTCTGTACCTTGGAGTCCTCGTTTCCTTGCTCGACGCCGGGCTCGCCTCTCTCGCCAATCTGTCCTGTTGGTCGCTCCATGGGATCTCCTTGGATGGTGCCTGTTCCACCGATCACACTGTCTGTCTGTCTGTCTGTCTGTCTGTCTGTCTGTCTGTCTGTCTGTCTGTCTGTCTGTCTGTCTGTCTGTCTGTCTGTCTGTCTGTCTGTCTGTCTGTCTGTCTGTCTGTCTGTCTGTCTGTCTGTCTGTCTGTCTGTCTGTCTGTCTGTCTGTCTGTCTGTCTGTCTGTCTGTCTGTCTGTCTGTCTGTCTGTCTGTCTGTCTGTCTGTCTGTCTGTCTGTCTGTCTGTCTGTCTGTCTGTCTGTCTGTCTGTCTGTCTGTCTGTCTGTCTGTCTGTCTGTCTGTCTGTCTGTCTGTCTGTCTGTCTGTCTGTCTGTCTGTCTGTCTGTCTGTCTGTCTGTCTGTCTGTCTGTCTGTCTGTCTGTCTGTCTGTCTGTCTGTCTGTCTGTCTGTCTGTCTGTCTGTCTGTCTGTCTGTCTGTCTGTCTGTCTGTCTGTCTGTCTGTCTGTCTGTCTGTCTGTCTGTCTGTCTGTCTGTCTGTCTGTCTGTCTGTCTGTCTGTCTGTCTGTCTGTCTGTCTGTCTGTCTGTCTGTCTGTCTGTCTGTCTGTCTGTCTGTCTGTCTGTCTGTCTGTCTGTCTGTCTGTCTGTCTGTCTGTCTGTCTGTCTGTCTGTCTGTCTGTCTGTCTGTCTGTCTGTCTGTCTGTCTGTCTGTCTGTCTGTCTGTCTGTCTGTCTGTCTGTCTGTCTGTCTGTCTGTCTGTCTGTCTGTCTGTCTGTCTGTCTGTCTGTCTGTCTGTCTGTCTGTCTGTCTGTCTGTCTGTCTGTCTGTCTGTCTGTCTGTCTGTCTGTCTGTCTGTCTGTCTGTCTGTCTGTCTGTCTGTCTGTCTGTCTGTCTGTCTGTCTGTCTGTCTGTCTGTCTGTCTGTCTGTCTGTCTGTCTGTCTGTCTGTCTGTCTGTCTGTCTGTCTGTCTGTCTGTCTGTCTGTCTGTCTGTCTGTCTGTCTGTCTGTCTGTCTGTCTGTCTGTCTGTCTGTCTGTCTGTCTGTCTGTCTGTCTGTCTGTCTGTCTGTCTGTCTGTCTGTCTGTCTGTCTGTCTGTCTGTCTGTCTGTCTGTCTGTCTGTCTGTCTGTCTGTCTGTCTGTCTGTCTGTCTGTCTGTCTGTCTGTCTGTCTGTCTGTCTGTCTGTCTGTCTGTCTGTCTGTCTGTCTGTTGTGACCGGACAACCAGATGGCTTAAGCTACAGTTAACGTTTTAGCTTCTCTTACCTTCAATATATTACGGTCGCCAGCTCGTTTTACCAACCACGAACAAGGAAATTCTCGTCTCGGACCTCGTGACGCAGTTCTTTGTCCCGATGTATAACGGTCGTCAAGATGGCCGCCGCTAGGCTGATGCAATCCTTTGTTCTCGACGTCGACAAAATGGCCGCCGCTTGGACGTGTCTCGACACGATCACCGATGACGCAATAGCTCCTACGCCGTAAGTACGACGCAGTATAACAGATTTCCAGATATTCCTCACTAATAGCCTTTTCTTTTCTTTTCAGGTCTCCGAGGGATTCTTCAGCGCTCACCGTTAAGGACGCCGCCTCGATAATCACCAGGAGAATATAGGATTTCGTGGGAATACGGAATTGTTGGTAAGTAACTGTTAAGTACACTTTCAGTTCATTGAAAATATATAAAATATATTTTAAGTTAATATCACATTTATGATACACCCGCACACGTATAATCGCGCGGTACAACGTTATAAACCTACGTCTCGGTTTTAGTAACGCGTTACACGATAACAAAATTTGCATCAAGCTAACGCGCACAATACACGGATTCGATAAATAAAAATAAATACCAATTGTTAATATCCGCGGACCAAACTCTCCAAAGCTCGCGATCTTACTCGAACGACGAAACTTTTACAAAAGGCCTCGAGCCGCTGCTCGTTCTCTCATTTATAGGGGCTATCCCCACTCCTTCGCATGTCGCCACCTACCGGTGTTCCTGCGTACTAGAGTCTGACCCGCTGGTCAACGCATTTGTGTTAAACGCCGATAAAATATAAACTAATAACGATATAAATAAACAAATTTCACATTTCTTATTCCTCTCTGTTTGAGACATTAAATAAACAAACTAAACTATATTTGGCAGTAAAGTGTAATAAAGTGCAGGTAACTGTAACGCAAAAGTGTAATAGAGTTGCACTCTTTTAAACCGTCCAACGCAGACTCTTATTATATTCAATAAAACATAAAGTGTCACAAAGTTTAGATAACTACTACTAAAAAATGTATTACATCTACACTTGTTCTATGAAATAAAGTAAACTCTTATTTTTACTCAATTAGTTTAAATTAACAAAAAGTCCAACAAAGTGCAAAACATAAATAACTTTTATCAAAAAATGCAACAAAGTGCAAAATAAAAATCACGTTTCTGTACTTATGGTGCCGCTGCACTTGACTTTCGTGTAACAACTAAATTTAACGACAGTGCCACTGCACCTGAACCTTTAAACTATTAGAACTTTCGTATCAAACTTAAAACTAACTTGCTGCACCGAGTGCCTCTCGCGACTCCCCTTCCTCACGACTTACAGTTTCGGTCGTGTCTGCTGCTCGTCGTCGCCTCTCGATTTCACCTCCGAGTCCTCGAAGTTTGAGATCCGCTCGAGAAATGCCGTCATCCTCGGCATTCCGTCCTCCTTCGGTTCGGTCAGCTTTTGTACAGTTCTGTACCTTGGAGTCCTCGTTCCCTTGCTCGACGCCGGGCTCGCCTCTCTCGCCAATCTGTCCTGTTGGTCGCTCCATGGGATCTCCTTGGATGGTGCCTGTTCCACCGATCACACTGTCTGTCTGTCTGTCTGTCTGTCTGTCTGTCTGTCTGTCTGTCTGTCTGTCTGTCTGTCTGTCTGTCTGTCTGTCTGTCTGTCTGTCTGTCTGTCTGTCTGTCTGTCTGTCTGTCTGTCTGTCTGTCTGTCTGTCTGTCTGTCTGTCTGTCTGTCTGTCTGTCTGTCTGTCTGTCTGTCTGTCTGTCTGTCTGTCTGCCTGCCTGTCTGTCTGTCTGTCTGTCTGTCTGTCTGTCTGTCTGTCTGTCTGTCTGTCTGTCTGTCTGTCTGTCTGTCTGTCTGTCTGTCTGTCTGTCTGTCTGTCTGTCTGTCTGTCTGTCTGTCTGTCTGTCTGTCTGTCTGTCTGTCTGTCTGTCTGTCTGTCTGTCTGTCTGTCTGTCTGTCTGTCTGTCTGTCTGTCTGTCTGTCTGTCTGTCTGTCTGTCTGTCTGTCTGTCTGTCTGTCTGTCTGTCTGTCTGTCTGTCTGTCTGTCTGTCTGTCTGTCTGTCTGTCTGTCTGTCTGTCTGTCTGTCTGTCTGTCTGTCTGTCTGTCTGTCTGTCTGTCTGTCTGTCTGTCTGTCTGTCTGTCTGTCTGTCTGTCTGTCTGTCTGTCTGTCTGTCTGTCTGTCTGTCTGTCTGTCTGTCTGTCTGTCTGTCTGTCTGTCTGTCTGTCTGTCTGTCTGTCTGTCTGTCTGTCTGTCTGTCTGTCTGTCTGTCTGTCTGTCTGTCTGTCTGTCTGTCTGTCTGTCTGTCTGTCTGTCTGTCTGTCTGTCTGTCTGTCTGTCTGTCTGTCTGTCTGTCTGTCTGTCTGTCTGTCTGTCTGCCTGCCTGCCTGCCTGCCTGCCTGTCTGTCTGCCTGCCTGCCTGCCTGCCTGTCTGTCTGTCTGTCTGTCTGTCTGTCTGTCTGCCTGCCTGCCTGCCTGCCTGCCTGTCTGTCTGTCTGTCTGTCTGTCTGTCTGTCTGCCTGCCTGCCTGCCTGCCTGCCTGTCTGTCTGTCTGTCTGTCTGTCTGTCTGTCTGCCTGCCTGCCTGTCTGTCTGTCTGTCTGTCTGTCTGTCTGTCTGTCTGTCTGTCTGTCTGTCTGTCTGTCTGTCTGTCTGTCTGTCTGTCTGTCTGTCTGTCTGTCTGTCTGTCTGTCTGTCTGTCTGTCTGTCTGTCTGTCTGTCTGTCTGTCTGTCTGTCTGTCTGTCTGTCTGTCTGTCTGTCTGTCTGTCTGTCTGTCTGTCTGTCTGTCTGTCTGTCTGTCTGTCTGTCTGTCTGTCTGTCTGTCTGTCTGTCTGTCTGTCTGTCTGTCTGTCTGTCTGTTGTGACCGGACAACCAGATGGCTTAAGCTACAGTTAACGTTTTAGCTTCTCTTACCTTCAATATATTACGGTCGCCAGCTCGCTCGTTTTACCAACCACGAACAAGGAAATTCTCGTCTCGGACCTCGTGACGCAGTTCTTTGTCCCGATGTATAACGGTCGTCAAGATGGCCGCCGCTAGGCTGATGCAATCCTTTGTTCTCGACGTCGACAAAATGGCCGCCGCTTGGACGTGTCTCGACACGATCACCGATGACGCAATAGCTCCTACGCCGTAAGTACGACGCAGTATAACAGATTTCCAGATATTCCTCACTAATAGCCTTTTCTTTTCTTTTCAGGTCTCCGAGGGATTCTTCAGCGCTCACCGTTAAGGACGCCGCCTCGATAATCACCAGGAGAATATAGGATTTCGTGGGAATACGGAATTGTTGGTAAGTAACTGTTAAGTACACTTTCAGTTCATTGAAAATATATAAAATATATTTTAAGTTAATATCACATTTATGATACACCCGCACACGTATAATCGCGCGGTACAACGTTATAAACCTACGTCTCGGTTTTAGTAACGCGTTACACGATAACAAAATTTGCATCAAGCTAACGCGCACAATACACGGATTCGATAAATAAAAATAAATACCAATTGTTAATATCCGCGGACCAAACTCTCCAAAGCTCGCGATCTTACTCGAACGACGAAACTTTTACAAAAGGCCTCGAGCCGCTGCTCGTTCTCTCATTTATAGGGGCTATCCCCACTCCTTCGCATGTCGCCACCTACCGGTGTTCCTGCGTACTAGAGTCTGACCCGCTGGTCAACGCATTTGTGTTAAACGCCGATAAAATATAAACTAATAACGATATAAATAAACAAATTTCACATTTCTTATTCCTCTCTGTTTGAGACATTAAATAAACAAACTAAACTATATTTGGCAGTAAAGTGTAATAAAGTGCAGGTAACTGTAACGCAAAAGTGTAATAGAGTTGCACTCTTTTAAACCGTCCAACGCAGACTCTTATTATATTCAATAAAACATAAAGTGTCACAAAGTTTAGATAACTACTACTAAAAAATGTATTACATCTACACTTGTTCTATGAAATAAAGTAAACTCTTATTTTTACTCAATTAGTTTAAATTAACAAAAAGTCCAACAAAGTGCAAAACATAAATAACTTTTATCAAAAAATGCAACAAAGTGCAAAATAAAAATCACGTTTCTGTACTTATGGTGCCGCTGCACTTGACTTTCGTGTAACAACTAAATTTAACGACAGTGCCACTGCACCTGAACCTTTAAACTATTAGAACTTTCGTATCAAACTTAAAACTAACTTGCTGCACCGAGTGCCTCTCGCGACTCCCCTTCCTCACGACTTACAGTTTCGGTCGTGTCTGCTGCTCGTCGTCGCCTCTCGATTTCACCTCCGAGTCCTCGAAGTTTGAGATCCGCTCGAGAAATGCCGTCATCCTCGGCATTCCGTCCTCCTTCGGTTCGGTCAGCTTTTGTACAGTTCTGTACCTTGGAGTCCTCGTTCCCTTGCTCGACGCCGGGCTCGCCTCTCTCGCCAATCTGTCCTGTTGGTCGCTCCATGGGATCTCCTTGGATGGTGCCTGTTCCACCGATCACACTGTCTGTCTGTCTGTCTGTCTGTCTGTCTGTCTGTCTGTCTGTCTGTCTGTCTGTCTGTCTGTCTGTCTGTCTGTCTGTCTGTCTGTCTGTCTGTCTGTCTGTCTGTCTGTCTGTCTGTCTGTCTGTCTGTCTGTCTGTCTGTCTGTCTGTCTGTCTGTCTGTCTGTCTGTCTGTCTGTCTGTCTGTCTGTCTGTCTGTCTGTCTGTCTGTCTCTGTCTGTCTGTCTGTCTGTCTGTCTGTCTGTCTGTCTGTCTGTCTGTCTGTCTGTCTGTCTGTCTGTCTGTCTGTCTGTCTGTCTGTCTGTCTGTCTGTCTGTCTGTCTGTCTGTCTGTCTGTCTGTCTGTCTGTCTGTCTGTCTGTCTGTCTGTCTGTCTGTCTGTCTGTCTGTCTGTCTGTCTGTCTGTCTGTCTGTCTGTCTGTCTGTCTGTCTGTCTGTCTGTCTGTCTGTCTGTCTGTCTGTCTGTCTGTCTGTCTGTCTGTCTGTCTGTCTGTCTGTCTGTCTGTCTGTCTGTCTGTCTGTCTGTCTGTCTGTCTGTCTGTCTGTCTGTCTGTCTGTCTGTCTGTCTGTCTGTCTGTCTGTCTGTCTGTCTGTCTGTCTGTCTGTCTGTCTGTCTGTCTGTCTGTCTGTCTGTCTGTCTGTCTGTCTGTCTGTCTGTCTGTCTGTCTGTCTGTCTGTCTGTCTGTCTGTCTGTCTGTCTGTCTGTCTGTCTGTCTGTCTGTCTGTCTGTCTGTCTGTCTGTCTGTCTGTCTGTCTGTCTGTCTGTCTGTCTGTCTGTCTGTCTGTCTGTCTGTCTGTCTGTCTGTCTGTCTGTCTGTCTGTCTGTCTGTCTGTCTGTCTGTCTGTCTGTCTGTCTGTCTGTCTGTCTGTCTGTCTGTCTGTCTGTCTGTCTGTCTGTCTGTCTGTCTGTCTGTCTGTCTGTCTGTCTGTCTGTCTGTCTGTCTGTCTGTCTGTCTGTCTGTCTGTCTGTCTGTCTGTCTGTCTGTCTGTCTGTCTGTCTGTCTGTCTGTCTGTCTGTCTGTCTGTCTGTCTGTCTGTCTGTCTGTCTGTCTGTCTGTCTGTCTGTCTGTCTGTCTGTCTGTCTGTCTGTCTGTCTGTCTGTCTGTCTGTCTGTCTGTCTGTCTGTCTGTCTGTCTGTCTGTCTGTCTGTCTGTCTGTCTGTCTGTCTGTCTGTCTGTCTGTCTGTCTGTCTGTCTGTCTGTCTGTCTGTCTGTCTGTCTGTCTGTCTGTCTGTCTGTCTGTCTGTCTGTCTGTCTGTCTGTCTGTCTGTCTGTCTGTCTGTCTGTCTGTCTGTCTGTCTGTCTGTCTGTCTGTCTGTCTGTCTGTCTGTCTGTCTGTCTGTCTGTCTGTCTGTCTGTCTGTCTGTCTGTCTGTCTGTCTGTCTGTCTGTCTGTCTGTCTGTTGTGACCGGACAACCAGATGGCTTAAGCTACAGTTAACGTTTTAGGTTCTCTTACCTTCAATATATTACGGTCGCCAGCTCGTTTTACCAACCACGAACAAGGAAATTCTCGTCTCGGACCTCGTGACGCAGTTCTTTGTCCCGATGTATAACGGTCGTCAAGATGGCCGCCGCTAGGCTGATGCAATCCTTTGTTCTCGACGTCGACAAAATGGCCGCCGCTTGGACGTGTCTCGACACGATCACCGATGACGCAATAGCTCCTACGCCGTAAGTACGACGCAGTATAACAGATTTCCAGATATTCCTCACTAATAGCCTTTTCTTTTCTTTTCAGGTCTCCGAGGGATTCTTCAGCGCTCACCGTTAAGGACGCCGCCTCGATAATCACCAGGAGAATATAGGATTTCGTGGGAATACGGAATTGTTGGTAAGTAACTGTTAAGTACACTTTCAGTTCATTGAAAATATATAAAATATATTTTAAGTTAATATCACATTTATGATACACCCGCACACGTATAATCGCGCGGTACAACGTTATAAACCTACGTCTCGGTTTTAGTAACGCGTTACACGATAACAAAATTTGCATCAAGCTAACGCGCACAATACACGGATTCGATAAATAAAAATAAATACCAATTGTTAATATCCGCGGACCAAACTCTCCAAAGCTCGCGATCTTACTCGAACGACGAAACTTTTACAAAAGGCCTCGAGCCGCTGCTCGTTCTCTCATTTATAGGGGCTATCCCCACTCCTTCGCATGTCGCCACCTACCGGTGTTCCTGCGTACTAGAGTCTGACCCGCTGGTCAACGCATTTGTGTTAAACGCCGATAAAATATAAACTAATAACGATATAAATAAACATAAATTTCACATTTCTTATTCCTCTCTGTTTGAGACATTAAATAAACAAACTAAACTATATTTGGCAGTAAAGTGTAATAAAGTGCAGGTAACTGTAACGCAAAAGTGTAATAGAGTTGCACTCTTTTAAACCGTCCAACGCAGACTCTTATTATATTCAATAAAACATAAAGTGTCACAAAGTTTAGATAACTACTACTAAAAAATGTATTACATCTACACTTGTTCTATGAAATAAAGTAAACTCTTATTTTTACTCAATTAGTTTAAATTAACAAAAAGTCCAACAAAGTGCAAAACATAAATAACTTTTATCAAAAAATGCAACAAAGTGCAAAATAAAAATCACGTTTCTGTACTTATGGTGCCGCTGCACTTGACTTTCGTGTAACAACTAAATTTAACGACAGTGCCACTGCACCTGAACCTTTAAACTATTAGAACTTTCGTATCAAACTTAAAACTAACTTGCTGCACCGAGTGCCTCTCGCGACTCCCCTTCCTCACGACTTACAGTTTCGGTCGTGTCTGCTGCTCGTCGTCGCCTCTCGATTTCACCTCCGAGTCCTCGAAGTTTGAGATCCGCTCGAGAAATGCCGTCATCCTCGGCATTCCGTCCTCCTTCGGTTCGGTCAGCTTTTGTACAGTTCTGTACCTTGGAGTCCTCGTTTCCTTGCTCGACGCCGGGCTCGCCTCTCTCGCCAATCTGTCCTGTTGGTCGCTCCATGGGATCTCCTTGGATGGTGCCTGTTCCACCGATCACACTGTCTGTCTGTCTGTCTGTCTGTCTGTCTGTCTGTCTGTCTGTCTGTCTGTCTGTCTGTCTGTCTGTCTGTCTGTCTGTCTGTCTGTCTGTCTGTCTGTCTGTCTGTCTGTCTGTCTGTCTGTCTGTCTGTCTGTCTGTCTGTCTGTCTGTCTGTCTGTCTGTCTGTCTGTCTGTCTGTCTGTCTGTCTGTCTGTCTGTCTGTCTGTCTGTCTGTCTGTCTGTCTGTCTGTCTGTCTGTCTGTCTGTCTGTCTGTCTGTCTGTCTGTCTGTCTGTCTGTCTGTCTGTCTGTCTGTCTGTCTGTCTGTCTGTCTGTCTGTCTGTCTGTCTGTCTGTCTGTCTGTCTGTCTGTCTGTCTGTCTGTCTGTCTGTCTGTCTGTCTGTCTGTCTGTCTGTCTGTCTGTCTGTCTGTCTGTCTGTCTGTCTGTCTGTCTGTCTGTCTGTCTGTCTGTCTGTCTGTCTGTCTGTCTGTCTGTCTGTCTGTCTGTCTGTCTGTCTGTCTGTCTGTCTGTCTGTCTGTCTGTCTGTCTGTCTGTCTGTCTGTCTGTCTGTCTGTCTGTCTGTCTGTCTGTCTGTCTGTCTGTCTGTCTGTCTGTCTGTCTGTCTGTCTGTCTGTCTGTCTGTCTGTCTGTCTGTCTGTCTGTCTGTCTGTCTGTCTGTCTGTCTGTCTGTCTGTCTGTCTGTCTGTCTGTCTGTCTGTCTGTCTGTCTGTCTGTCTGTCTGTCTGTCTGTCTGTCTGTCTGTCTGTCTGTCTGTCTGTCTGTCTGTCTGTCTGTCTGTCTGTCTGTCTGTCTGTCTGTCTGTCTGTCTGTCTGTCTGTCTGTCTGTCTGTCTGTCTGTCTGTCTGTCTGTCTGTCTGTCTGTCTGTCTGTCTGTCTGTCTGTCTGTCTGTCTGTCTGTCTGTCTGTCTGTCTGTCTGTCTGTCTGTCTGTCTGTCTGTCTGTCTGTCTGTCTGTCTGTCTGTCTGTCTGTCTGTCTGTCTGTCTGTCTGTCTGTCTGTCTGTCTGTCTGTCTGTCTGTCTGTCTGTCTGTCTGTCTGTCTGTCTGTCTGTCTGTCTGTCTGTCTGTCTGTCTGTCTGTCTGTCTGTCTGTCTGTCTGTCTGTCTGTCTGTCTGTCTGTCTGTCTGTCTGTCTGTCTGTCTGTCTGTCTGTCTGTCTGTCTGTCTGTCTGTCTGTCTGTCTGTCTGTCTGTCTGTCTGTCTGTCTGTCTGTCTGTCTGTCTGTCTGTCTGTCTGTCTGTCTGTCTGTCTGTCTGTCTGTCTGTCTGTCTGTCTGTCTGTCTGTCTGTCTGTCTGTCTGTCTGTCTGTCTGTCTGTCTGTCTGTCTGTCTGTCTGTCTGTCTGTCTGTCTGTCTGTCTGTCTGTCTGTCTGTCTGTCTGTCTGTCTGTCTGTCTGTCTGTCTGTCTGTCTGTCTGTCTGTCTGTCTGTCTGTCTGTCTGTCTGTCTGTCTGTCTGTCTGTCTGTCTGTCTGTCTGTCTGTCTGTCTGTCTGTCTGTCTGTCTGTCTGTCTGTCTGTCTGTCTGTCTGTCTGTCTGTCTGTCTGTCTGTCTGTCTGTCTGTCTGTCTGTCTGTCTGTCTGTCTGTCTGTCTGTCTGTCTGTCTGTCTGTTGTGACCGGACAACCAGATGGCTTAAGCTACAGTTAACGTTTTAGGTTCTCTTACCTTCAATATATTACGGTCGCCAGCTCGTTTTACCAACCACGAACAAGGAAATTCTCGTCTCGGACCTCGTGACGCAGTTCTTTGTCCCGATGTATAACGGTCGTCAAGATGGCCGCCGCTAGGCTGATGCAATCCTTTGTTCTCGACGTCGACAAAATGGCCGCCGCTTGGACGTGTCTCGACACGATCACCGATGACGCAATAGCTCCTACGCCGTAAGTACGACGCAGTATAACAGATTTCCAGATATTCCTCACTAATAGCCTTTTCTTTTCTTTTCAGGTCTCCGAGGGATTCTTCAGCGCTCACCGTTAAGGACGCCGCCTCGATAATCACCAGGAGAATATAGGATTTCGTGGGAATACGGAATTGTTGGTAAGTAACTGTTAAGTACACTTTCAGTTCATTGAAAATATATAAAATATATTTTAAGTTAATATCACATTTATGATACACCCGCACACGTATAATCGCGCGGTACAACGTTATAAACCTACGTCTCGGTTTTAGTAACGCGTTACACGATAACAAAATTTGCATCAAGCTAACGCGCACAATACACGGATTCGATAAATAAAAATAAATACCAATTGTTAATATCCGCGGACCAAACTCTCCAAAGCTCGCGATCTTACTCGAACGACGAAACTTTTACAAAAGGCCTCGAGCCGCTGCTCGTTCTCTCATTTATAGGGGCTATCCCCACTCCTTCGCATGTCGCCACCTACCGGTGTTCCTGCGTACTAGAGTCTGACCCGCTGGTCAACGCATTTGTGTTAAACGCCGATAAAATATAAACTAATAACGATATAAATAAACATAAATTTCACATTTCTTATTCCTCTCTGTTTGAGACATTAAATAAACAAACTAAACTATATTTGGCAGTAAAGTGTAATAAAGTGCAGGTAACTGTAACGCAAAAGTGTAATAGAGTTGCACTCTTTTAAACCGTCCAACGCAGACTCTTATTATATTCAATAAAACATAAAGTGTCACAAAGTTTAGATAACTACTACTAAAAAATGTATTACATCTACACTTGTTCTATGAAATAAAGTAAACTCTTATTTTTACTCAATTAGTTTAAATTAACAAAAAGTCCAACAAAGTGCAAAACATAAATAACTTTTATCAAAAAATGCAACAAAGTGCAAAATAAAAATCACGTTTCTGTACTTATGGTGCCGCTGCACTTGACTTTCGTGTAACAACTAAATTTAACGACAGTGCCACTGCACCTGAACCTTTAAACTATTAGAACTTTCGTATCAAACTTAAAACTAACTTGCTGCACCGAGTGCCTCTCGCGACTCCCCTTCCTCACGACTTACAGTTTCGGTCGTGTCTGCTGCTCGTCGTCGCCTCTCGATTTCACCTCCGAGTCCTCGAAGTTTGAGATCCGCTCGAGAAATGCCGTCATCCTCGGCATTCCGTCCTCCTTCGGTTCGGTCAGCTTTTGTACAGTTCTGTACCTTGGAGTCCTCGTTTCCTTGCTCGACGCCGGGCTCGCCTCTCTCGCCAATCTGTCCTGTTGGTCGCTCCATGGGATCTCCTTGGATGGTGCCTGTTCCACCGATCACACTGTCTGTCTGTCTGTCTGTCTGTCTGTCTGTCTGTCTGTCTGTCTGTCTGTCTGTCTGTCTGTCTGTCTGTCTGTCTGTCTGTCTGTCTGTCTGTCTGTCTGTCTGTCTGTCTGTCTGTCTGTCTGTCTGTCTGTCTGTCTGTCTGTCTGTCTGTCTGTCTGTCTGTCTGTCTGTCTGTCTGTCTGTCTGTCTGTCTGTCTGTCTGTCTGTCTGTCTGTCTGTCTGTCTGTCTGTCTGTCTGTCTGTCTGTCTGTCTGTCTGTCTGTCTGTCTGTCTGTCTGTCTGTCTGTCTGTCTGTCTGTCTGTCTGTCTGTCTGTCTGTCTGTCTGTCTGTCTGTCTGTCTGTCTGTCTGTCTGTCTGTCTGTCTGTCTGTCTGTCTGTCTGTCTGTCTGTCTGTCTGTCTGTCTGTCTGTCTGTCTGTCTGTCTGTCTGTCTGTCTGTCTGTCTGTCTGTCTGTCTGTCTGTCTGTCTGTCTGTCTGTCTGTCTGTCTGTCTGTCTGTCTGTCTGTCTGTCTGTCTGTCTGTCTGTCTGTCTGTCTGTCTGTCTGTCTGTCTGTCTGTCTGTCTGTCTGTCTGTCTGTCTGTCTGTCTGTCTGTCTGTCTGTCTGTCTGTCTGTCTGTCTGTCTGTCTGTCTGTCTGTCTGTCTGTCTGTCTGTCTGTCTGTCTGTCTGTCTGTCTGTCTGTCTGTCTGTCTGTCTGTCTGTCTGTCTGTCTGTCTGTCTGTCTGTCTGTCTGTCTGTCTGTCTGTCTGTCTGTCTGTCTGTCTGTCTGTCTGTCTGTCTGTCTGTCTGTCTGTCTGTCTGTCTGTCTGTCTGTCTGTCTGTCTGTCTGTCTGTCTGTCTGTCTGTCTGTCTGTCTGTCTGTCTGTCTGTCTGTCTGTCTGTCTGTCTGTCTGTCTGTCTGTCTGTCTGTCTGTCTGTCTGTCTGTCTGTCTGTCTGTCTGTCTGTCTGTCTGTCTGTCTGTCTGTCTGTCTGTCTGTCTGTCTGTCTGTCTGTCTGTCTGTCTGTCTGTCTGTCTGTCTGTCTGTCTGTCTGTCTGTCTGTCTGTCTGTCTGTCTGTCTGTCTGTCTGTCTGTCTGTCTGTCTGTCTGTCTGTCTGTCTGTCTGTCTGTCTGTCTGTCTGTCTGTTGTGACCGGACAACCAGATGGCTTAAGCTACAGTTAACGTTTTAGGTTCTCTTACCTTCAATATATTACGGTCGCCAGCTCGTTTTACCAACCACGAACAAGGAAATTCTCGTCTCGGACCTCGTGACGCAGTTCTTTGTCCCGATGTATAACGGTCGTCAAGATGGCCGCCGCTAGGCTGATGCAATCCTTTGTTCTCGACGTCGACAAAATGGCCGCCGCTTGGACGTGTCTCGACACGATCACCGATGACGCAATAGCTCCTACGCCGTAAGTACGACGCAGTATAACAGATTTCCAGATATTCCTCACTAATAGCCTTTTCTTTTCTTTTCAGGTCTCCGAGGGATTCTTCAGCGCTCACCGTTAAGGACGCCGCCTCGATAATCACCAGGAGAATATAGGATTTCGTGGGAATACGGAATTGTTGGTAAGTAACTGTTAAGTACACTTTCAGTTCATTGAAAATATATAAAATATATTTTAAGTTAATATCACATTTATGATACACCCGCACACGTATAATCGCGCGGTACAACGTTATAAACCTACGTCTCGGTTTTAGTAACGCGTTACACGATAACAAAATTTGCATCAAGCTAACGCGCACAATACACGGATTCGATAAATAAAAATAAATACCAATTGTTAATATCCGCGGACCAAACTCTCCAAAGCTCGCGATCTTACTCGAACGACGAAACTTTTACAAAAGGCCTCGAGCCGCTGCTCGTTCTCTCATTTATAGGGGCTATCCCCACTCCTTCGCATGTCGCCACCTACCGGTGTTCCTGCGTACTAGAGTCTGACCCGCTGGTCAACGCATTTGTGTTAAACGCCGATAAAATATAAACTAATAACGATATAAATAAACATAAATTTCACATTTCTTATTCCTCTCTGTTTGAGACATTAAATAAACAAACTAAACTATATTTGGCAGTAAAGTGTAATAAAGTGCAGGTAACTGTAACGCAAAAGTGTAATAGAGTTGCACTCTTTTAAACCGTCCAACGCAGACTCTTATTATATTCAATAAAACATAAAGTGTCACAAAGTTTAGATAACTACTACTAAAAAATGTATTACATCTACACTTGTTCTATGAAATAAAGTAAACTCTTATTTTTACTCAATTAGTTTAAATTAACAAAAAGTCCAACAAAGTGCAAAACATAAATAACTTTTATCAAAAAATGCAACAAAGTGCAAAATAAAAATCACGTTTCTGTACTTATGGTGCCGCTGCACTTGACTTTCGTGTAACAACTAAATTTAACGACAGTGCCACTGCACCTGAACCTTTAAACTATTAGAACTTTCGTATCAAACTTAAAACTAACTTGCTGCACCGAGTGCCTCTCGCGACTCCCCTTCCTCACGACTTACAGTTTCGGTCGTGTCTGCTGCTCGTCGTCGCCTCTCGATTTCACCTCCGAGTCCTCGAAGTTTGAGATCCGCTCGAGAAATGCCGTCATCCTCGGCATTCCGTCCTCCTTCGGTTCGGTCAGCTTTTGTACAGTTCTGTACCTTGGAGTCCTCGTTTCCTTGCTCGACGCCGGGCTCGCCTCTCTCGCCAATCTGTCCTGTTGGTCGCTCCATGGGATCTCCTTGGATGGTGCCTGTTCCACCGATCACACTGTCTGTCTGTCTGTCTGTCTGTCTGTCTGTCTGTCTGTCTGTCTGTCTGTCTGTCTGTCTGTCTGTCTGTCTGTCTGTCTGTCTGTCTGTCTGTCTGTCTGTCTGTCTGTCTGTCTGTCTGTCTGTCTGTCTGTCTGTCTGTCTGTCTGTCTGTCTGTCTGTCTGTCTGTCTGTCTGTCTGTCTGTCTGTCTGTCTGTCTGTCTGTCTGTCTGTCTGTCTGTCTGTCTGTCTGTCTGTCTGTCTGTCTGTCTGTCTGTCTGTCTGTCTGTCTGTCTGTCTGTCTGTCTGTCTGTCTGTCTGTCTGTCTGTCTGTCTGTCTGTCTGTCTGTCTGTCTGTCTGTCTGTCTGTCTGTCTGTCTGTCTGTCTGTCTGTCTGTCTGTCTGTCTGTCTGTCTGTCTGTCTGTCTGTCTGTCTGTCTGTCTGTCTGTCTGTCTGTCTGTCTGTCTGTCTGTCTGTCTGTCTGTCTGTCTGTCTGTCTGTCTGTCTGTCTGTCTGTCTGTCTGTCTGTCTGTCTGTCTGTCTGTCTGTCTGTCTGTCTGTCTGTCTGTCTGTCTGTCTGTCTGTCTGTCTGTCTGTCTGTCTGTCTGTCTGTCTGTCTGTCTGTCTGTCTGTCTGTCTGTCTGTCTGTCTGTCTGTCTGTCTGTCTGTCTGTCTGTCTGTCTGTCTGTCTGTCTGTCTGTCTGTCTGTCTGTCTGTCTGTCTGTCTGTCTGTCTGTCTGTCTGTCTGTCTGTCTGTCTGTCTGTCTGTCTGTCTGTCTGTCTGTCTGTCTGTCTGTCTGTCTGTCTGTCTGTCTGTCTGTCTGTCTGTCTGTCTGTCTGTCTGTCTGTCTGTCTGTCTGTCTGTCTGTCTGTCTGTCTGTCTGTCTGTCTGTCTGTCTGTCTGTCTGTCTGTCTGTCTGTCTGTCTGTCTGTCTGTCTGTCTGTCTGTCTGTCTGTCTGTCTGTCTGTCTGTCTGTCTGTCTGTCTGTCTGTCTGTCTGTCTGTCTGTCTGTCTGTCTGTCTGTCTGTCTGTCTGTCTGTCTGTCTGTCTGTCTGTCTGTCTGTCTGTCTGTCTGTCTGTCTGTCTGTCTGTCTGTCTGTCTGTCTGTCTGTCTGTCTGTCTGTCTGTCTGTCTGTCTGTCTGTCTGTCTGTCTGTCTGTCTGTCTGTCTGTCTGTCTGTCTGTCTGTCTGTCTGTCTGTCTGTCTGTCTGTCTGTCTGTCTGTCTGTCTGTCTGTCTGTCTGTCTGTCTGTCTGTCTGTCTGTCTGTCTGTCTGTCTGTCTGTCTGTCTGTCTGTCTGTCTGTCTGTCTGTCTGTCTGTCTGTCTGTCTGTCTGTCTGTCTGTCTGTCTGTCTGTCTGTCTGTCTGTCTGTCTGTCTGTCTGTCTGTCTGTCTGTCTGTCTGTCTGTCTGTCTGTCTGTCTGTCTGTCTGTCTGTCTGTCTGTCTGTCTGTCTGTCTGTCTGTCTGTCTGTCTGTCTGTCTGTCTGTCTGTCTGTCTGTCTGTCTGTCTGTCTGTCTGTCTGTCTGTCTGTCTGTCTGTCTGTCTGTCTGTCTGTCTGTCTGTCTGTCTGTCTGTCTGTCTGTCTGTCTGTCTGTCTGTCTGTCTGTCTGTCTGTCTGTCTGTCTGTCTGTCTGTCTGTCTGTCTGTCTGTCTGTCTGTCTGTCTGTCTGTCTGTCTGTCTGTCTGTCTGTCTGTCTGTCTGTCTGTCTGTCTGTCTGTCTGTCTGTCTGTCTGTCTGTCTGTCTGTCTGTCTGTCTGTCTGTCTGTCTGTCTGTCTGTCTGTCTGTCTGTCTGTCTGTCTGTCTGTCTGTCTGTCTGTCTGTCTGTCTGTCTGTCTGTCTGTCTGTCTGTCTGTCTGTCTGTCTGTCTGTCTGTCTGTCTGTCTGTCTGTCTGTCTGTCTGTCTGTCTGTCTGTCTGTCTGTCTGTCTGTCTGTCTGTCTGTCTGTCTGTCTGTCTGTCTGTCTGTCTGTCTGTCTGTCTGTCTGTCTGTCTGTCTGTCTGTCTGTCTGTCTGTCTGTCTGTCTGTCTGTCTGTCTGTCTGTCTGTCTGTCTGTCTGTCTGTCTGTCTGTCTGTCTGTCTGTCTGTCTGTCTGTCTGTCTGTCTGTCTGTCTGTCTGTCTGTCTGTCTGTCTGTCTGTCTGTCTGTCTGTCTGTCTGTCTGTCTGTCTGTCTGTCTGTCTGTCTGTCTGTCTGTCTGTCTGTCTGTCTGTCTGTCTGTCTGTCTGTCTGTCTGTCTGTCTGTCTGTCTGTCTGTCTGTCTGTCTGTCTGTCTGTCTGTCTGTCTGTCTGTCTGTCTGTCTGTCTGTCTGTCTGTCTGTCTGTCTGTCTGTCTGTCTGTCTGTCTGTCTGTCTGTCTGTCTGTCTGTCTGTCTGTCTGTCTGTCTGTCTGTCTGTCTGTCTGTCTGTCTGTCTGTCTGTCTGTCTGTCTGTCTGTCTGTCTGTCTGTCTGTCTGTCTGTCTGTCTGTCTGTTGTGACCGGACAACCAGATGGCTTAAGCTACAGTTAACGTTTTAGGTTCTCTTACCTTCAATATATTACGGTCGCCAGCTCGTTTTACCAACCACGAACAAGGAAATTCTCGTCTCGGACCTCGTGACGCAGTTCTTTGTCCCGATGTATAACGGTCGTCAAGATGGCCGCCGCTAGGCTGATGCAATCCTTTGTTCTCGACGTCGACAAAATGGCCGCCGCTTGGACGTGTCTCGACACGATCACCGATGACGCAATAGCTCCTACGCCGTAAGTACGACGCAGTATAACAGATTTCCAGATATTCCTCACTAATAGCCTTTTCTTTTCTTTTCAGGTCTCCGAGGGATTCTTCAGCGCTCACCGTTAAGGACGCCGCCTCGATAATCACCAGGAGAATATAGGATTTCGTGGGAATACGGAATTGTTGGTAAGTAACTGTTAAGTACACTTTCAGTTCATTGAAAATATATAAAATATATTTTAAGTTAATATCACATTTATGATACACCCGCACACGTATAATCGCGCGGTACAACGTTATAAACCTACGTCTCGGTTTTAGTAACGCGTTACACGATAACAAAATTTGCATCAAGCTAACGCGCACAATACACGGATTCGATAAATAAAAATAAATACCAATTGTTAATATCCGCGGACCAAACTCTCCAAAGCTCGCGATCTTACTCGAACGACGAAACTTTTACAAAAGGCCTCGAGCCGCTGCTCGTTCTCTCATTTATAGGGGCTATCCCCACTCCTTCGCATGTCGCCACCTACCGGTGTTCCTGCGTACTAGAGTCTGACCCGCTGGTCAACGCATTTGTGTTAAACGCCGATAAAATATAAACTAATAACGATATAAATAAACATAAATTTCACATTTCTTATTCCTCTCTGTTTGAGACATTAAATAAACAAACTAAACTATATTTGGCAGTAAAGTGTAATAAAGTGCAGGTAACTGTAACGCAAAAGTGTAATAGAGTTGCACTCTTTTAAACCGTCCAACGCAGACTCTTATTATATTCAATAAAACATAAAGTGTCACAAAGTTTAGATAACTACTACTAAAAAATGTATTACATCTACACTTGTTCTATGAAATAAAGTAAACTCTTATTTTTACTCAATTAGTTTAAATTAACAAAAAGTCCAACAAAGTGCAAAACATAAATAACTTTTATCAAAAAATGCAACAAAGTGCAAAATAAAAATCACGTTTCTGTACTTATGGTGCCGCTGCACTTGACTTTCGTGTAACAACTAAATTTAACGACAGTGCCACTGCACCTGAACCTTTAAACTATTAGAACTTTCGTATCAAACTTAAAACTAACTTGCTGCACCGAGTGCCTCTCGCGACTCCCCTTCCTCACGACTTACAGTTTCGGTCGTGTCTGCTGCTCGTCGTCGCCTCTCGATTTCACCTCCGAGTCCTCGAAGTTTGAGATCCGCTCGAGAAATGCCGTCATCCTCGGCATTCCGTCCTCCTTCGGTTCGGTCAGCTTTTGTACAGTTCTGTACCTTGGAGTCCTCGTTTCCTTGCTCGACGCCGGGCTCGCCTCTCTCGCCAATCTGTCCTGTTGGTCGCTCCATGGGATCTCCTTGGATGGTGCCTGTTCCACCGATCACACTGTCTGTCTGTCTGTCTGTCTGTCTGTCTGTCTGTCTGTCTGTCTGTCTGTCTGTCTGTCTGTCTGTCTGTCTGTCTGTCTGTCTGTCTGTCTGTCTGTCTGTCTGTCTGTCTGTCTGTCTGTCTGTCTGTCTGTCTGTCTGTCTGTCTGTCTGTCTGTCTGTCTGTCTGTCTGTCTGTCTGTCTGTCTGTCTGTCTGTCTGTCTGTCTGTCTGTCTGTCTGTCTGTCTGTCTGTCTGTCTGTCTGTCTGTCTGTCTGTCTGTCTGTCTGTCTGTCTGTCTGTCTGTCTGTCTGTCTGTCTGTCTGTCTGTCTGTCTGTCTGTCTGTCTGTCTGTCTGTCTGTCTGTCTGTCTGTCTGTCTGTCTGTCTGTCTGTCTGTCTGTCTGTCTGTCTGTCTGTCTGTCTGTCTGTCTGTCTGTCTGTCTGTCTGTCTGTCTGTCTGTCTGTCTGTCTGTCTGTCTGTCTGTCTGTCTGTCTGTCTGTCTGTCTGTCTGTCTGTCTGTCTGTCTGTCTGTCTGTCTGTCTGTCTGTCTGTCTGTCTGTCTGTCTGTCTGTCTGTCTGTCTGTCTGTCTGTCTGTCTGTCTGTCTGTCTGTCTGTCTGTCTGTCTGTCTGTCTGTCTGTCTGTCTGTCTGTCTGTCTGTCTGTCTGTCTGTCTGTCTGTCTGTCTGTCTGTCTGTCTGTCTGTCTGTCTGTCTGTCTGTCTGTCTGTCTGTCTGTCTGTCTGTCTGTCTGTCTGTCTGTCTGTCTGTCTGTCTGTCTGTCTGTCTGTCTGTCTGTCTGTCTGTCTGTCTGTCTGTCTGTCTGTCTGTCTGTCTGTCTGTCTGTCTGTCTGTCTGTCTGTCTGTCTGTCTGTCTGTCTGTCTGTCTGTCTGTCTGTCTGTCTGTCTGTCTGTCTGTCTGTCTGTCTGTCTGTCTGTCTGTCTGTCTGTCTGTCTGTCTGTCTGTCTGTCTGTCTGTCTGTCTGTCTGTCTGTCTGTCTGTCTGTCTGTCTGTCTGTCTGTCTGTCTGTCTGTCTGTCTGTCTGTCTGTCTGTCTGTCTGTCTGTCTGTCTGTCTGTTGTGACCGGACAACCAGATGGCTTAAGCTACAGTTAACGTTTTAGGTTCTCTTACCTTCAATATATTACGGTCGCCAGCTCGTTTTACCAACCACGAACAAGGAAATTCTCGTCTCGGACCTCGTGACGCAGTTCTTTGTCCCGATGTATAACGGTCGTCAAGATGGCCGCCGCTAGGCTGATGCAATCCTTTGTTCTCGACGTCGACAAAATGGCCGCCGCTTGGACGTGTCTCGACACGATCACCGATGACGCAATAGCTCCTACGCCGTAAGTACGACGCAGTATAACAGATTTCCAGATATTCCTCACTAATAGCCTTTTCTTTTCTTTTCAGGTCTCCGAGGGATTCTTCAGCGCTCACCGTTAAGGACGCCGCCTCGATAATCACCAGGAGAATATAGGATTTCGTGGGAATACGGAATTGTTGGTAAGTAACTGTTAAGTACACTTTCAGTTCATTGAAAATATATAAAATATATTTTAAGTTAATATCACATTTATGATACACCCGCACACGTATAATCGCGCGGTACAACGTTATAAACCTACGTCTCGGTTTTAGTAACGCGTTACACGATAACAAAATTTGCATCAAGCTAACGCGCACAATACACGGATTCGATAAATAAAAATAAATACCAATTGTTAATATCCGCGGACCAAACTCTCCAAAGCTCGCGATCTTACTCGAACGACGAAACTTTTACAAAAGGCCTCGAGCCGCTGCTCGTTCTCTCATTTATAGGGGCTATCCCCACTCCTTCGCATGTCGCCACCTACCGGTGTTCCTGCGTACTAGAGTCTGACCCGCTGGTCAACGCATTTGTGTTAAACGCCGATAAAATATAAACTAATAACGATATAAATAAACATAAATTTCACATTTCTTATTCCTCTCTGTTTGAGACATTAAATAAACAAACTAAACTATATTTGGCAGTAAAGTGTAATAAAGTGCAGGTAACTGTAACGCAAAAGTGTAATAGAGTTGCACTCTTTTAAACCGTCCAACGCAGACTCTTATTATATTCAATAAAACATAAAGTGTCACAAAGTTTAGATAACTACTACTAAAAAATGTATTACATCTACACTTGTTCTATGAAATAAAGTAAACTCTTATTTTTACTCAATTAGTTTAAATTAACAAAAAGTCCAACAAAGTGCAAAACATAAATAACTTTTATCAAAAAATGCAACAAAGTGCAAAATAAAAATCACGTTTCTGTACTTATGGTGCCGCTGCACTTGACTTTCGTGTAACAACTAAATTTAACGACAGTGCCACTGCACCTGAACCTTTAAACTATTAGAACTTTCGTATCAAACTTAAAACTAACTTGCTGCACCGAGTGCCTCTCGCGACTCCCCTTCCTCACGACTTACAGTTTCGGTCGTGTCTGCTGCTCGTCGTCGCCTCTCGATTTCACCTCCGAGTCCTCGAAGTTTGAGATCCGCTCGAGAAATGCCGTCATCCTCGGCATTCCGTCCTCCTTCGGTTCGGTCAGCTTTTGTACAGTTCTGTACCTTGGAGTCCTCGTTCCCTTGCTCGACGCCGGGCTCGCCTCTCTCGCCAATCTGTCCTGTTGGTCGCTCCATGGGATCTCCTTGGATGGTGCCTGTTCCACCGATCACACTGTCTGTCTGTCTGTCTGTCTGTCTGTCTGTCTGTCTGTCTGTCTGTCTGTCTGTCTGTCTGTCTGTCTGTCTGTCTGTCTGTCTGTCTGTCTGTCTGTCTGTCTGTCTGTCTGTCTGTCTGTCTGTCTGTCTGTCTGTCTGTCTGTCTGTCTGTCTGTCTGTCTGTCTGTCTGTCTGTCTGTCTGTCTGTCTGTCTGTCTGTCTGTCTGTCTGTCTGTCTGTCTGTCTGTCTGTCTGTCTGTCTGTCTGTCTGTCTGTCTGTCTGTCTGTCTGTCTGTCTGTCTGTCTGTCTGTCTGTCTGTCTGTCTGTCT
>OZ020544.1:82500-90000 GCA_963971435.1 Lasius platythorax | reverse complement strand
GCTATCCCCACTCCTTCGCATGTCGCCACCTACCGGTGTTCCTGCGTACTAGAGTCTGACCCGCTGGTCAACGCATTTGTGTTAAACGCCGATAAAATATAAACTAATAACGATATAAATAAACATAAATTTCACATTTCTTATTCCTCTCTGTTTGAGACATTAAATAAACAAACTAAACTATATTTGGCAGTAAAGTGTAATAAAGTGCAGGTAACTGTAACGCAAAAGTGTAATAGAGTTGCACTCTTTTAAACCGTCCAACGCAGACTCTTATTATATTCAATAAAACATAAAGTGTCACAAAGTTTAGATAACTACTACTAAAAAATGTATTACATCTACACTTGTTCTATGAAATAAAGTAAACTCTTATTTTTACTCAATTAGTTTAAATTAACAAAAAGTCCAACAAAGTGCAAAACATAAATAACTTTTATCAAAAAATGCAACAAAGTGCAAAATAAAAATCACGTTTCTGTACTTATGGTGCCGCTGCACTTGACTTTCGTGTAACAACTAAATTTAACGACAGTGCCACTGCACCTGAACCTTTAAACTATTAGAACTTTCGTATCAAACTTAAAACTAACTTGCTGCACCGAGTGCCTCTCGCGACTCCCCTTCCTCACGACTTACAGTTTCGGTCGTGTCTGCTGCTCGTCGTCGCCTCTCGATTTCACCTCCGAGTCCTCGAAGTTTGAGATCCGCTCGAGAAATGCCGTCATCCTCGGCATTCCGTCCTCCTTCGGTTCGGTCAGCTTTTGTACAGTTCTGTACCTTGGAGTCCTCGTTTCCTTGCTCGACGCCGGGCTCGCCTCTCTCGCCAATCTGTCCTGTTGGTCGCTCCATGGGATCTCCTTGGATGGTGCCTGTTCCACCGATCACACTGTCTGTCTGTCTGTCTGTCTGTCTGTCTGTCTGTCTGTCTGTCTGTCTGTCTGTCTGTCTGTCTGTCTGTCTGTCTGTCTGTCTGTCTGTCTGTCTGTCTGTCTGTCTGTCTGTCTGTCTGTCTGTCTGTCTGTCTGTCTGTCTGTCTGTCTGTCTGTCTGTCTGTCTGTCTGTCTGTCTGTCTGTCTGTCTGTCTGTCTGTCTGTCTGTCTGTCTGTCTGTCTGTCTGTCTGTCTGTCTGTCTGTCTGTCTGTCTGTCTGTCTGTCTGTCTGTCTGTCTGTCTGTCTGTCTGTCTGTCTGTCTGTCTGTCTGTCTGTCTGTCTGTCTGTCTGTCTGTCTGTCTGTCTGTCTGTCTGTCTGTCTGTCTGTCTGTCTGTCTGTCTGTCTGTCTGTCTGTCTGTCTGTCTGTCTGTCTGTCTGTCTGTCTGTCTGTCTGTCTGTCTGTCTGTCTGTCTGTCTGTCTGTCTGTCTGTCTGTCTGTCTGTCTGTCTGTCTGTCTGTCTGTCTGTCTGTCTGTCTGTCTGTCTGTCTGTCTGTCTGTCTGTCTGTCTGTCTGTCTGTCTGTCTGTCTGTCTGTCTGTCTGTCTGTCTGTCTGTCTGTCTGTCTGTCTGTCTGTCTGTCTGTCTGTCTGTCTGTCTGTCTGTCTGTCTGTCTGTCTGTCTGTCTGTCTGTCTGTCTGTCTGTCTGTCTGTCTGTCTGTCTGTCTGTCTGTCTGTCTGTCTGTCTGTCTGTCTGTCTGTCTGTCTGTCTGTCTGTCTGTCTGTCTGTCTGTCTGTCTGTCTGTCTGTCTGTCTGTCTGTCTGTCTGTCTGTCTGTCTGTCTGTCTGTCTGTCTGTCTGTCTGTCTGTCTGTCTGTCTGTCTGTCTGTCTGTCTGTCTGTCTGTCTGTCTGTCTGTCTGTCTGTCTGTCTGTCTGTCTGTCTGTCTGTCTGTCTGTCTGTCTGTCTGTCTGTCTGTCTGTCTGTCTGTCTGTCTGTCTGTCTGTCTGTCTGTCTGTCTGTCTGTCTGTCTGTCTGTCTGTCTGTCTGTCTGTCTGTCTGTCTGTCTGTCTGTCTGTCTGTCTGTCTGTCTGTCTGTCTGTCTGTCTGTCTGTCTGTCTGTCTGTCTGTCTGTCTGTCTGTCTGTCTGTCTGTCTGTCTGTCTGTCTGTCTGTCTGTCTGTCTGTCTGTCTGTCTGTCTGTCTGTCTGTCTGTCTGTCTGTCTGTCTGTCTGTCTGTCTGTCTGTCTGTCTGTCTGTCTGTCTGTCTGTCTGTCTGTCTGTCTGTCTGTCTGTCTGTCTGTCTGTCTGTCTGTCTGTCTGTCTGTCTGTCTGTCTGTCTGTCTGTCTGTCTGTCTGTCTGTCTGTCTGTCTGTCTGTCTGTCTGTCTGTCTGTCTGTCTGTCTGTCTGTCTGTCTGTCTGTCTGTCTGTCTGTCTGTCTGTCTGTCTGTCTGTCTGTCTGTCTGTCTGTCTGTCTGTCTGTCTGTCTGTCTGTCTGTCTGTCTGTCTGTCTGTCTGTCTGTCTGTCTGTCTGTCTGTCTGTCTGTCTGTCTGTCTGTCTGTCTGTCTGTCTGTCTGTCTGTCTGTCTGTCTGTCTGTCTGTCTGTCTGTCTGTCTGTCTGTCTGTCTGTCTGTCTGTCTGTCTGTCTGTCTGTCTGTCTGTCGTGACCAGACAACCAGATGGCTTAAGCTACAGTTAACGTTTTAGGTTCTCTTGCCTTTAATATATTACGGTCGCCAGCTCGTTTTACCAACCACGAGCAAGGAAATTCTCGTCTCGGACCTCGTGACGCAGTTCTTTGTTTCGATGTATAACGGTCGTCAAGATGGCCGCCGCTAGGCTGATGCAATCCTTTGTTCTCGACGTCGACAAAATGGCCGCCGCTTGGACGTGTCTCGACACGATCACCGATGACGCAATAGCTCCTACGCCGTAAGTACGACGCAGTATAAAAGATTTCCAGATATTCCTCACTAATTGCCTTTTCTTTTCTTTACAGGTCTCCGAGGGATTCTTCAGCGCTCACCGTTAAGGACGCCGCCTCGATAATCACCAGGAGAATATAGGATTTCGTGGGAATACGGAATTGTTGGTAAGTAACTGTTAAGTACACTTTCAGTTCATTGAAAATATATAAAATATATTTTAAGTTAATATCACATTTATGATACACCCGCACACGTATAATCGCGCGGTACAACGTTATAAACCTACGTCTCGGTTTTAGTAACGCGTTACACGATAACAAAATTTGCATCAAGCTAACGCGCACAATACACGGATTCGATAAATAAAAATAAATACCAATTGTTAATATCCGCGGACCAAACTCTCCAAAGCTCGCGATCTTACTCGAACGACGAAACTTTTACAAAAGGCCTCGAGCCGCTGCTCGTTCTCTCATTTATAGGGGCTATCCCCACTCCTTCGCATGTCGCCACCTACCGGTGTTCCTGCGTACTAGAGTCTGACCCGCTGGTCAACGCATTTGTGTTAAACGCCGATAAAATATAAACTAATAACGATATAAATAAACATAAATTTCACATTTCTTATTCCTCTCTGTTTGAGACATTAAATAAACAAACTAAACTATATTTGGCAGTAAAGTGTAATAAAGTGCAGGTAACTGTAACGCAAAAGTGTAATAGAGTTGCACTCTTTTAAACCGTCCAACGCAGACTCTTATTATATTCAATAAAACATAAAGTGTCACAAAGTTTAGATAACTACTACTAAAAAATGTATTACATCTACACTTGTTCTATGAAATAAAGTAAACTCTTATTTTTACTCAATTAGTTTAAATTAACAAAAAGTCCAACAAAGTGCAAAACATAAATAACTTTTATCAAAAAATGCAACAAAGTGCAAAATAAAAATCACGTTTCTGTACTTATGGTGCCGCTGCACTTGACTTTCGTGTAACAACTAAATTTAACGACAGTGCCACTGCACCTGAACCTTTAAACTATTAGAACTTTCGTATCAAACTTAAAACTAACTTGCTGCACCGAGTGCCTCTCGCGACTCCCCTTCCTCACGACTTACAGTTTCGGTCGTGTCTGCTGCTCGTCGTCGCCTCTCGATTTCACCTCCGAGTCCTCGAAGTTTGAGATCCGCTCGAGAAATGCCGTCATCCTCGGCATTCCGTCCTCCTTCGGTTCGGTCAGCTTTTGTACAGTTCTATACCTTGGAGTCCTCGTTCCCTTGCTCGACGCCGGGCTCGCCTCTCTCGCCAATCTGTCCTGTTGGTCGCTCCATGGGATCTCCTTGGATGGTGCCTGTTCCACCGATCACACTGTCTGTCTGTCTGTCTGTCTGTCTGTCTGTCTGTCTGTCTGTCTGTCTGTCTGTCTGTCTGTCTGTCTGTCTGTCTGTCTGTCTGTCTGTCTGTCTGTCTGTCTGTCTGTCTGTCTGTCTGTCTGTCTGTCTGTCTGTCTGTCTGTCTGTCTGTCTGTCTGTCTGTCTGTCTGTCTGTCTGTCTGTCTGTCTGTCTGTCTGTCTGTCTGTCTGTCTGTCTGTCTGTCTGTCTGTCTGTCTGTCTGTCTGTCTGTCTGTCTGTCTGTCTGTCTGTCTGTCTGTCTGTCTGTCTGTCTGTCTGTCTGTCTGTCTGTCTGTCTGTCTGTCTGTCTGTCTGTCTGTCTGTCTGTCTGTCTGTCTGTCTGTCTGTCTGTCTGTCTGTCTGTCTGTCTGTCTGTCTGTCTGTCTGTCTGTCTGTCTGTCTGTCTGTCTGTCTGTCTGTCTGTCTGTCTGTCTGTCTGTCTGTCTGTCTGTCTGTCTGTCTGTCTGTCTGTCTGTCTGTCTGTCTGTCTGTCTGTCTGTCTGTCTGTCTGTCTGTCTGTCTGTCTGTCTGTCTGTCTGTCTGTCTGTCTGTCTGTCTGTCTGTCTGTCTGTCTGTCTGTCTGTCTGTCTGTCTGTCTGTCTGTCTGTCTGTCTGTCTGTCTGTCTGTCTGTCTGTCTGTCTGTCTGTCTGTCTGTCTGTCTGTCTGTCTGTCTGTCTGTCTGTCTGTCTGTCTGTCTGTCTGTCTGTCTGTCTGTCTGTCTGTCTGTCTGTCTGTCTGTCTGTCTGTCTGTCTGTCTGTCTGTCTGTCTGTCTGTCTGTCTGTCTGTCTGTCTGTCTGTCTGTCTGTCTGTCTGTCTGTCTGTCTGTCTGTCTGTCTGTCTGTCTGTCTGTCTGTCTGTCTGTCTGTCTGTCTGTCTGTCTGTCTGTCTGTCTGTCTGTCTGTCTGTCTGTCTGTCTGTCTGTCTGTCTGTCTGTCTGTCTGTCTGTCTGTCTGTCTGTCTGTCTGTCTGTCTGTCTGTCTGTCTGTCTGTCTGTCTGTCTGTCTGTCTGTCTGTCTGTCTGTCTGTCTGTCTGTCTGTCTGTCTGTCTGTCTGTCTGTCTGTCTGTCTGTCTGTCTGTCTGTCTGTCTGTCTGTCTGTCTGTCTGTCTGTCTGTCTGTCTGTCTGTCTGTCTGTCTGTCTGTCTGTCTGTCTGTCTGTCTGTCTGTCTGTCTGTCTGTCTGTCTGTCTGTCTGTCTGTCTGTCTGTCTGTCTGTCTGTCTGTCTGTCTGTCTGTCTGTCTGTCTGTCTGTCTGTCTGTTGTTACCGGACAACCAGATGGCTTAAGCTACAGTTAACGTTTTAGCTTCTCTTACCTTCAATATATTACGGTCGCCAGCTCGTTTTACCAACCACGAACAAGGAAATTCTCGTCTCGGACCTCGTGACGCAGTTCTTTGTCCCGATGTATAACGGTCGTCAAGATGGCCGCCGCTAGGCTGATGCAATCCTTTGTTCTCGACGTCGACAAAATGGCCGCCGCTTGGACGTGTCTCGACACGATCACCGATGACGCAATAGCTCCTACGCCGTAAGTACGACGCAGTATAACAGATTTCCAGATATTCCTCACTAATAGCCTTTTCTTTTCTTTTCAGGTCTCCGAGGGATTCTTCAGCGCTCACCGTTAAGGACGCCGCCTCGATAATCACCAGGAGAATATAGGATTTCGTGGGAATACGGAATTGTTGGTAAGTAACTGTTAAGTACACTTTCAGTTCATTGAAAATATATAAAATATATTTTAAGTTAATATCACATTTATGATACACCCGCACACGTATAATCGCGCGGTACAACGTTATAAACCTACGTCTCGGTTTTAGTAACGCGTTACACGATAACAAAATTTGCATCAAGCTAACGCGCACAATACACGGATTCGATAAATAAAAATAAATACCAATTGTTAATATCCGCGGACCAAACTCTCCAAAGCTCGCGATCTTACTCGAACGACGAAACTTTTACAAAAGGCCTCGAGCCGCTGCTCGTTCTCTCATTTATAGGGGCTATCCCCACTCCTTCGCATGTCGCCACCTACCGGTGTTCCTGCGTACTAGAGTCTGACCCGCTGGTCAACGCATTTGTGTTAAACGCCGATAAAATATAAACTAATAACGATATAAATAAACATAAATTTCACATTTCTTATTCCTCTCTGTTTGAGACATTAAATAAACAAAC
Organism: Lasius platythorax; assembly: GCA_963971435.1. NCBI lineage: Eukaryota > Metazoa > Arthropoda > Insecta > Hymenoptera > Formicidae > Lasius > Lasius platythorax. The sequence continues at coordinate 83,618 of OZ020544.1, read as the reverse complement.
TAAACTATATTTGGCAGTAAAGTGTAATAAAGTGCAGGTAACTGTAACGCAAAAGTGTAATAGAGTTGCACTCTTTTAAACCGTCCAACGCAGACTCTTATTATATTCAATAAAACATAAAGTGTCACAAAGTTTAGATAACTACTACTAAAAAATGTATTACATCTACACTTGTTCTATGAAATAAAGTAAACTCTTATTTTTACTCAATTAGTTTAAATTAACAAAAAGTCCAACAAAGTGCAAAACATAAATAACTTTTATCAAAAAATGCAACAAAGTGCAAAATAAAAATCACGTTTCTGTACTTATGGTGCCGCTGCACTTGACTTTCGTGTAACAACTAAATTTAACGACAGTGCCACTGCACCTGAACCTTTAAACTATTAGAACTTTCGTATCAAACTTAAAACTAACTTGCTGCACCGAGTGCCTCTCGCGACTCCCCTTCCTCACGACTTACAGTTTCGGTCGTGTCTGCTGCTCGTCGTCGCCTCTCGATTTCACCTCCGGTTTCGGTCGTGTCTGCTGCTCGTCGTCGCCTCTCGATTTCACCTCCGAGTCCTCGAAGTTTGAGATCCGCTCGAGAAATGCCGTCATCCTCGGCATTCCGTCCTCCTTCGGTTCGGTCAGCTTTTGTACAGTTCTGTACCTTGGAGTCCTCGTTCCCTTGCTCGACGCCGGGCTCGCCTCTCTCGCCAATCTGTCCTGTTGGTCGCTCCATGGGATCTCCTTGGATGGTGCCTGTTCCACCGATCACACTGTCTGTCTGTCTGTCTGTCTGTCTGTCTGTCTGTCTGTCTGTCTGTCTGTCTGTCTGTCTGTCTGTCTGTCTGTCTGTCTGTCTGTCTGTCTGTCTGTCTGTCTGTCTGTCTGTCTGTCTGTCTGTCTGTCTGTCTGTCTGTCTGTCTGTCTGTCTGTCTGTCTGTCTGTCTGTCTGTCTGTCTGTCTGTCTGTCTGTCTGTCTGTCTGTCTGTCTGTCTGTCTGTCTGTCTGTCTGTCTGTCTGTCTGTCTGTCTGTCTGTCTGTCTGTCTGTCTGTCTGTCTGTCTGTCTGTCTGTCTGTCTGTCTGTCTGTCTGTCTGTCTGTCTGTCTGTCTGTCTGTCTGTCTGTCTGTC
>OZ020544.1:0-80000 GCA_963971435.1 Lasius platythorax | reverse complement strand
TTTACAAAAGGCCTCGAGCCGCTGCTCGTTCTCTCATTTATAGGGGCTATCCCCACTCCTTCGCATGTCGCCACCTACCGGTGTTCCTGCGTACTAGAGTCTGACCCGCTGGTCAACGCATTTGTGTTAAACGCCGATAAAATATAAACTAATAACGATATAAATAAACATAAATTTCACATTTCTTATTCCTCTCTGTTTGAGACATTAAATAAACAAACTAAACTATATTTGGCAGTAAAGTGTAATAAAGTGCAGGTAACTGTAACGCAAAAGTGTAATAGAGTTGCACTCTTTTAAACCGTCCAACGCAGACTCTTATTATATTCAATAAAACATAAAGTGTCACAAAGTTTAGATAACTACTACTAAAAAATGTATTACATCTACACTTGTTCTATGAAATAAAGTAAACTCTTATTTTTACTCAATTAGTTTAAATTAACAAAAAGTCCAACAAAGTGCAAAACATAAATAACTTTTATCAAAAAATGCAACAAAGTGCAAAATAAAAATCACGTTTCTGTACTTATGGTGCCGCTGCACTTGACTTTCGTGTAACAACTAAATTTAACGACAGTGCCACTGCACCTGAACCTTTAAACTATTAGAACTTTCGTATCAAACTTAAAACTAACTTGCTGCACCGAGTGCCTCTCGCGACTCCCCTTCCTCACGACTTACAGTTTCGGTCGTGTCTGCTGCTCGTCGTCGCCTCTCGATTTCACCTCCGAGTCCTCGAAGTTTGAGATCCGCTCGAGAAATGCCGTCATCCTCGGCATTCCGTCCTCCTTCGGTTCGGTCAGCTTTTGTACAGTTCTGTACCTTGGAGTCCTCGTTTCCTTGCTCGACGCCGGGCTCGCCTCTCTCGCCAATCTGTCCTGTTGGTCGCTCCATGGGATCTCCTTGGATGGTGCCTGTTCCACCGATCACACTGTCTGTCTGTCTGTCTGTCTGTCTGTCTGTCTGTCTGTCTGTCTGTCTGTCTGTCTGTCTGTCTGTCTGTCTGTCTGTCTGTCTGTCTGTCTGTCTGTCTGTCTGTCTGTCTGTCTGTCTGTCTGTCTGTCTGTCTGTCTGTCTGTCTGTCTGTCTGTCTGTCTGTCTGTCTGTCTGTCTGTCTGTCTGTCTGTCTGTCTGTCTGTCTGTCTGTCTGTCTGTCTGTCTGTCTGTCTGTCTGTCTGTCTGTCTGTCTGTCTGTCTGTCTGTCTGTCTGTCTGTCTGTCTGTCTGTCTGTCTGTCTGTCTGTCTGTCTGTCTGTCTGTCTGTCTGTCTGTCTGTCTGTCTGTCTGTCTGTCTGTCTGTCTGTCTGTCTGTCTGTCTGTCTGTCTGTCTGTCTGTCTGTCTGTCTGTCTGTCTGTCTGTCTGTCTGTCTGTCTGTCTGTCTGTCTGTCTGTCTGTCTGTCTGTCTGTCTGTCTGTCTGTCTGTCTGTCTGTCTGTCTGTCTGTCTGTCTGTCTGTCTGTCTGTCTGTCTGTCTGTCTGTCTGTCTGTCTGTCTGTCTGTCTGTCTGTCTGTCTGTCTGTCTGTCTGTCTGTCTGTCTGTCTGTCTGTCTGTCTGTCTGTCTGTCTGTCTGTCTGTCTGTCTGTCTGTCTGTCTGTCTGTCTGTCTGTCTGTCTGTCTGTCTGTCTGTCTGTCTGTCTGTCTGTCTGTCTGTCTGTCTGTCTGTCTGTCTGTCTGTCTGTCTGTCTGTCTGTCTGTCTGTCTGTCTGTCTGTCTGTCTGTCTGTCTGTCTGTCTGTCTGTCTGTCTGTCTGTCTGTCTGTCTGTCTGTCTGTCTGTCTGTCTGTCTGTCTGTCTGTCTGTCTGTCTGTCTGTCTGTCTGTCTGTCTGTCTGTCTGTCTGTCTGTCTGTCTGTCTGTCTGTCTGTCTGTCTGTCTGTCTGTCTGTCTGTCTGTCTGTCTGTCTGTCTGTCTGTCTGTCTGTCTGTCTGTCTGTCTGTCTGTCTGTCTGTCTGTCTGTCTGTCTGTCTGTCTGTCTGTCTGTCTGTCTGTCTGTCTGTCTGTCTGTCTGTCTGTCTGTCTGTCTGTCTGTCTGTCTGTCTGTCTGTCTGTCTGTCTGTCTGTCTGTCTGTCTGTCTGTCTGTCTGTCTGTCTGTCTGTCTGTCTGTCTGTCTGTCTGTCTGTCTGTCTGTCTGTCTGTCTGTCTGTCTGTCTGTCTGTCTGTCTGTCTGTCTGTCTGTCTGTCTGTCTGTCTGTCTGTCTGTCTGTCTGTCTGTCTGTCTGTCTGTCTGTCTGTCTGTCTGTCTGTCTGTCTGTCTGTCTGTCTGTCTGTCTGTCTGTCTGTCTGTCTGTCTGTCTGTCTGTCTGTCTGTCTGTCTGTCTGTCTGTCTGTCTGTCTGTCTGTCTGTCTGTCTGTCTGTCTGTCTGTCTGTCTGTCTGTCTGTCTGTCTGTCTGTCTGTCTGTCTGTCTGTCTGTCTGTCTGTCTGTCTGTCTGTCTGTCTGTCTGTCTGTCTGTCTGTCTGTCTGTCTGTCTGTCTGTCTGTCTGTCTGTCTGTCTGTCTGTCTGTCTGTCTGTCTGTCTGTCTGTCTGTCTGTCTGTCTGTCTGTCTGTCTGTCTGTCTGTCTGTCTGTCTGTCTGTCTGTCTGTCTGTCTGTCTGTCTGTCTGTCTGTCTGTCTGTCTGTCTGTCTGTCTGTCTGTCTGTCTGTCTGTCTGTCTGTCTGTCTGTCTGTCTGTCTGTCTGTCTGTCTGTCTGTCTGTCTGTCTGTCTGTCTGTCTGTCTGTCTGTCTGTCTGTCTGTCTGTCTGTCTGTCTGTCTGTCTGTCTGTCTGTCTGTCTGTCTGTCTGTCTGTCTGTCTGTCTGTCTGTCTGTCTGTCTGTCTGTCTGTCTGTCTGTCTGTCTGTCTGTCTGTCTGTCTGTCTGTCTGTCTGTCTGTCTGTCTGTCTGTCTGTCTGTCTGTCTGTCTGTCTGTCTGTCTGTCTGTCTGTCTGTCTGTCTGTCTGTCTGTCTGTCTGTCTGTCTGTCTGTCTGTCTGTCTGTCTGTCTGTCTGTCTGTCTGTCTGTCTGTCTGTCTGTCTGTCTGTCTGTCTGTCTGTCTGTCTGTCTGTCTGTCTGTCTGTCTGTCTGTCTGTCTGTCTGTCTGTCTGTCTGTCTGTCTGTCTGTCTGTCTGTCTGTCTGTCTGTCTGTCTGTCTGTCTGTCTGTCTGTCTGTCTGTCTGTCTGTCTGTCTGTCTGTCTGTCTGTCTGTCTGTCTGTCTGTCTGTCTGTCTGTCTGTCTGTCTGTCTGTCTGTCTGTCTGTCTGTCTGTCTGTCTGTCTGTCTGTCTGTCTGTCTGTCTGTCTGTCTGTCTGTCTGTCTGTCTGTCTGTCTGTCTGTCTGTCTGTCTGTCTGTCTGTCTGTCTGTCTGTCTGTCTGTCTGTCTGTCTGTCTGTCTGTCTGTCTGTCTGTCTGTCTGTCTGTCTGTCTGTCTGTCTGTCTGTCTGTCTGTCTGTCTGTCTGTCTGTCTGTCTGTCTGTCTGTCTGTCTGTCTGTCTGTCTGTCTGTCTGTCTGTCTGTCTGTCTGTCTGTCTGTCTGTCTGTCTGTCTGTCTGTCTGTCTGTCTGTCTGTCTGTCTGTCTGTCTGTCTGTCTGTCTGTCTGTCTGTCTGTCTGTCTGTCTGTCTGTCTGTCTGTCTGTCTGTCTGTCTGTCTGTCTGTCTGTCTGTCTGTCTGTCTGTCTGTCTGTCTGTCTGTCTGTCTGTCTGTCTGTCTGTCTGTCTGTCTGTCTGTCTGTCTGTCTGTCTGTCTGTCTGTCTGTCTGTCTGTCTGTCTGTCTGTCTGTCTGTCTGTCTGTCTGTCTGTCTGTCTGTCTGTCTGTCTGTCTGTCTGTCTGTCTGTCTGTCTGTCTGTCTGTCTGTCTGTCTGTCTGTCTGTCTGTCTGTCTGTCTGTCTGTCTGTCTGTCTGTCTGTCTGTCTGTCTGTCTGTCTGTCTGTCTGTCTGTCTGTCTGTCTGTCTGTCTGTCTGTCTGTCTGTCTGTCTGTCTGTCTGTCTGTCTGTCTGTCTGTCTGTCTGTCTGTCTGTCTGTCTGTCTGTCTGTCTGTCTGTCTGTCTGTCTGTCTGTCTGTCTGTCTGTCTGTCTGTCTGTCTGTCTGTCTGTCTGTCTGTCTGTCTGTCTGTCTGTCTGTCTGTCTGTCTGTCTGTCTGTCTGTCTGTCTGTCTGTCTGTCTGTCTGTCTGTCTGTCTGTCTGTCTGTCTGTCTGTCTGTCTGTCTGTCTGTCTGTCTGTCTGTCTGTCTGTCTGTCTGTCTGTCTGTCTGTCTGTCTGTCTGTCTGTCTGTCTGTCTGTCTGTCTGTCTGTCTGTCTGTCTGTCTGTCTGTCTGTCTGTCTGTCTGTCTGTCTGTCTGTCTGTCTGTCTGTCTGTCTGTCTGTCTGTCTGTCTGTCTGTCTGTCTGTCTGTCTGTCTGTCTGTCTGTCTGTCTGTCTGTCTGTCTGTCTGTCTGTCTGTCTGTCTGTCTGTCTGTCTGTCTGTCTGTCTGTCTGTCTGTCTGTCTGTCTGTCTGTCTGTCTGTCTGTCTGTCTGTCTGTCTGTCTGTCTGTCTGTCTGTCTGTCTGTCTGTCTGTCTGTCTGTCTGTCTGTCTGTCTGTCTGTCTGTCTGTCTGTCTGTCTGTCTGTCTGTCTGTCTGTCTGTCTGTCTGTCTGTCTGTCTGTCTGTCTGTCTGTCTGTCTGTCTGTCTGTCTGTCTGTCTGTCTGTCTGTCTGTCTGTCTGTCTGTCTGTCTGTCTGTCTGTCTGTCTGTCTGTCTGTCTGTCTGTCTGTCTGTCTGTCTGTCTGTCTGTCTGTCTGTCTGTCTGTCTGTCTGTCTGTCTGTCTGTCTGTCTGTCTGTCTGTCTGTCTGTCTGTCTGTCTGTCTGTCTGTCTGTCTGTCTGTCTGTCTGTCTGTCTGTCTGTCTGTCTGTCTGTCTGTCTGTCTGTCTGTCTGTCTGTCTGTCTGTCTGTCTGTCTGTCTGTCTGTCTGTCTGTCTGTCTGTCTGTCTGTCTGTCTGTCTGTCTGTCTGTCTGTCTGTCTGTCTGTCTGTCTGTCTGTCTGTCTGTCTGTCTGTCTGTCTGTCTGTCTGTCTGTCTGTCTGTCTGTCTGTCTGTCTGTCTGTCTGTCTGTCTGTCTGTCTGTCTGTCTGTCTGTCTGTCTGTCTGTCTGTCTGTCTGTCTGTCTGTCTGTCTGTCTGTCTGTCTGTCTGTCTGTCTGTCTGTCTGTCTGTCTGTCTGTCTGTCTGTCTGTCTGTCTGTCTGTCTGTCTGTCTGTCTGTCTGTCTGTCTGTCTGTCTGTCTGTCTGTCTGTCTGTCTGTCTGTCTGTCTGTCTGTCTGTCTGTCTGTCTGTCTGTCTGTCTGTCTGTCTGTCTGTCTGTCTGTCTGTCTGTCTGTCTGTCTGTCTGTCTGTCTGTCTGTCTGTCTGTCTGTCTGTCTGTCTGTCTGTCTGTCTGTCTGTCTGTCTGTCTGTCTGTCTGTCTGTCTGTCTGTCTGTCTGTCTGTCTGTCTGTCTGTCTGTCTGTCTGTCTGTCTGTCTGTCTGTCTGTCTGTCTGTCTGTCTGTCTGTCTGTCTGTCTGTCTGTCTGTCTGTCTGTCTGTCTGTCTGTCTGTCTGTCTGTCTGTCTGTCTGTCTGTCTGTCTGTCTGTCTGTCTGTCTGTCTGTCTGTCTGTCTGTCTGTCTGTCTGTCTGTCTGTCTGTCTGTCTGTCTGTCTGTCTGTCTGTCTGTCTGTCTGTCTGTCTGTCTGTCTGTCTGTCTGTCTGTCTGTCTGTCTGTCTGTCTGTCTGTCTGTCTGTCTGTCTGTCTGTCTGTCTGTCTGTCTGTCTGTCTGTCTGTCTGTCTGTCTGTCTGTCTGTCTGTCTGTCTGTCTGTCTGTCTGTCTGTCTGTCTGTCTGTCTGTCTGTCTGTCTGTCTGTCTGTCTGTCTGTCTGTCTGTCTGTCTGTCTGTCTGTCTGTCTGTCTGTCTGTCTGTCTGTCTGTCTGTCTGTCTGTCTGTCTGTCTGTCTGTCTGTCTGTCTGTCTGTCTGTCTGTCTGTCTGTCTGTCTGTCTGTCTGTCTGTCTGTCTGTCTGTCTGTCTGTCTGTCTGTCTGTCTGTCTGTCTGTCTGTCTGTCTGTCTGTCTGTCTGTCTGTCTGTCTGTCTGTCTGTCTGTCTGTCTGTCTGTCTGTCTGTCTGTCTGTCTGTCTGTCTGTCTGTCTGTCTGTCTGTCTGTCTGTCTGTCTGTCTGTCTGTCTGTCTGTCTGTCTGTCTGTCTGTCTGTCTGTCTGTCTGTCTGTCTGTCTGTCTGTCTGTCTGTCTGTCTGTCTGTCTGTCTGTCTGTCTGTCTGTCTGTCTGTCTGTCTGTCTGTCTGTCTGTCTGTCTGTCTGTCTGTCTGTCTGTCTGTCTGTCTGTCTGTCTGTCTGTCTGTCTGTCTGTCTGTCTGTCTGTCTGTCTGTCTGTCTGTCTGTCTGTCTGTCTGTCTGTCTGTCTGTCTGTCTGTCTGTCTGTCTGTCTGTCTGTCTGTCTGTCTGTCTGTCTGTCTGTCTGTCTGTCTGTCTGTCTGTCTGTCTGTCTGTCTGTCTGTCTGTCTGTCTGTCTGTCTGTCTGTCTGTCTGTCTGTCTGTCTGTCTGTCTGTCTGTCTGTCTGTCTGTCTGTCTGTCTGTCTGTCTGTCTGTCTGTCTGTCTGTCTGTCTGTCTGTCTGTCTGTCTGTCTGTCTGTCTGTCTGTCTGTCTGTCTGTCTGTCTGTCTGTCTGTCTGTCTGTCTGTCTGTCTGTCTGTCTGTCTGTCTGTCTGTCTGTCTGTCTGTCTGTCTGTCTGTCTGTCTGTCTGTCTGTCTGTCTGTCTGTCTGTCTGTCTGTCTGTCTGTCTGTCTGTCTGTCTGTCTGTCTGTCTGTCTGTCTGTCTGTCTGTCTGTCTGTCTGTCTGTCTGTCTGTCTGTCTGTCTGTCTGTCTGTCTGTCTGTCTGTCTGTCTGTCTGTCTGTCTGTCTGTCTGTCTGTCTGTCTGTCTGTCTGTCTGTCTGTCTGTCTGTCTGTCTGTCTGTCTGTCTGTCTGTCTGTCTGTCTGTCTGTCTGTCTGTCTGTCTGTCTGTCTGTCTGTCTGTCTGTCTGTCTGTCTGTCTGTCTGTCTGTCTGTCTGTCTGTCTGTCTGTCTGTCTGTCTGTCTGTCTGTCTGTCTGTCTGTCTGTCTGTCTGTCTGTCTGTCTGTCTGTCTGTCTGTCTGTCTGTCTGTCTGTCTGTCTGTCTGTCTGTCTGTCTGTCTGTCTGTCTGTCTGTCTGTCTGTCTGTCTGTCTGTCTGTCTGTCTGTCTGTCTGTCTGTCTGTCTGTCTGTCTGTCTGTCTGTCTGTCTGTCTGTCTGTCTGTCTGTCTGTCTGTCTGTCTGTCTGTCTGTCTGTCTGTCTGTCTGTCTGTCTGTCTGTCTGTCTGTCTGTCTGTCTGTCTGTCTGTCTGTCTGTCTGTCTGTCTGTCTGTCTGTCTGTCTGTCTGTCTGTCTGTCTGTCTGTCTGTCTGTCTGTCTGTCTGTCTGTCTGTTGTGACCGGACAACCAGATGGCTTAAGCTACAGTTAACGTTTTAGGTTCTCTTACCTTCAATATATTACGGTCGCCAGCTCGTTTTACCAACCACGAACAAGGAAATTCTCGTCTCGGACCTCGTGACGCAGTTCTTTGTCCCGATGTATAACGGTCGTCAAGATGGCCGCCGCTAGGCTGATGCAATCCTTTGTTCTCGACGTCGACAAAATGGCCGCCGCTTGGACGTGTCTCGACACGATCACCGATGACGCAATAGCTCCTACGCCGTAAGTACGACGCAGTATAACAGATTTCCAGATATTCCTCACTAATAGCCTTTTCTTTTCTTTTCAGGTCTCCGAGGGATTCTTCAGCGCTCACCGTTAAGGACGCCGCCTCGATAATCACCAGGAGAATATAGGATTTCGTGGGAATACGGAATTGTTGGTAAGTAACTGTTAAGTACACTTTCAGTTCATTGAAAATATATAAAATATATTTTAAGTTAATATCACATTTATGATACACCCGCACACGTATAATCGCGCGGTACAACGTTATAAACCTACGTCTCGGTTTTAGTAACGCGTTACACGATAACAAAATTTGCATCAAGCTAACGCGCACAATACACGGATTCGATAAATAAAAATAAATACCAATTGTTAATATCCGCGGACCAAACTCTCCAAAGCTCGCGATCTTACTCGAACGACGAAACTTTTACAAAAGGCCTCGAGCCGCTGCTCGTTCTCTCATTTATAGGGGCTATCCCCACTCCTTCGCATGTCGCCACCTACCGGTGTTCCTGCGTACTAGAGTCTGACCCGCTGGTCAACGCATTTGTGTTAAACGCCGATAAAATATAAACTAATAACGATATAAATAAACATAAATTTCACATTTCTTATTCCTCTCTGTTTGAGACATTAAATAAACAAACTAAACTATATTTGGCAGTAAAGTGTAATAAAGTGCAGGTAACTGTAACGCAAAAGTGTAATAGAGTTGCACTCTTTTAAACCGTCCAACGCAGACTCTTATTATATTCAATAAAACATAAAGTGTCACAAAGTTTAGATAACTACTACTAAAAAATGTATTACATCTACACTTGTTCTATGAAATAAAGTAAACTCTTATTTTTACTCAATTAGTTTAAATTAACAAAAAGTCCAACAAAGTGCAAAACATAAATAACTTTTATCAAAAAATGCAACAAAGTGCAAAATAAAAATCACGTTTCTGTACTTATGGTGCCGCTGCACTTGACTTTCGTGTAACAACTAAATTGAACGACAGTGCCACTGCACCTGAACCTTTAAACTATTAGAACTTTCGTATCAAACTTAAAACTAACTTGCTGCACCGAGTGCCTCTCGCGACTCCCCTTCCTCACGACTTACAGTTTCGGTCGTGTCTGCTGCTCGTCGTCGCCTCTCGATTTCACCTCCGAGTCCTCGAAGTTTGAGATCCGCTCGAGAAATGCCGTCATCCTCGGCATTCCGTCCTCCTTCGGTTCGGTCAGCTTTTGTACAGTTCTGTACCTTGGAGTCCTCGTTTCCTTGCTCGACGCCGGGCTCGCCTCTCTCGCCAATCTGTCCTGTTGGTCGCTCCATGGGATCTCCTTGGATGGTGCCTGTTCCACCGATCACACTGTCTGTCTGTCTGTCTGTCTGTCTGTCTGTCTGTCTGTCTGTCTGTCTGTCTGTCTGTCTGTCTGTCTGTCTGTCTGTCTGTCTGTCTGTCTGTCTGTCTGTCTGTCTGTCTGTCTGTCTGTCTGTCTGTCTGTCTGTCTGTCTGTCTGTCTGTCTGTCTGTCTGTCTGTCTGTCTGTCTGTCTGTCTGTCTGTCTGTCTGTCTGTCTGTCTGTCTGTCTGTCTGTCTGTCTGTCTGTCTGTCTGTCTGTCTGTCTGTCTGTCTGTCTGTCTGTCTGTCTGTCTGTCTGTCTGTCTGTCTGTCTGTCTGTCTGTCTGTCTGTCTGTCTGTCTGTCTGTCTGTCTGTCTGTCTGTCTGTCTGTCTGTCTGTCTGTCTGTCTGTCTGTCTGTCTGTCTGTCTGTCTGTCTGTCTGTCTGTCTGTCTGTCTGTCTGTCTGTCTGTCTGTCTGTCTGTCTGTCTGTCTGTCTGTCTGTCTGTCTGTCTGTCTGTCTGTCTGTCTGTCTGTCTGTCTGTCTGTCTGTCTGTCTGTCTGTCTGTCTGTCTGTCTGTCTGTCTGTCTGTCTGTCTGTCTGTCTGTCTGTCTGTCTGTCTGTCTGTCTGTCTGTCTGTCTGTCTGTCTGTCTGTCTGTCTGTCTGTCTGTCTGTCTGTCTGTCTGTCTGTCTGTCTGTCTGTCTGTCTGTTGTGACCGGACAACCAGATGGCTTAAGCTACAGTTAACGTTTTAGCTTCTCTTACCTTCAATATATTACGGTCGCCAGCTCGTTTTACCAACCACGAACAAGGAAATTCTCGTCTCGGACCTCGTGACGCAGTTCTTTGTCCCGATGTATAACGGTCGTCAAGATGGCCGCCGCTAGGCTGATGCAATCCTTTGTTCTCGACGTCGACAAAATGGCCGCCGCTTGGACGTGTCTCGACACGATCACCGATGACGCAATAGCTCCTACGCCGTAAGTACGACGCAGTATAACAGATTTCCAGATATTCCTCACTAATAGCCTTTTCTTTTCTTTTCAGGTCTCCGAGGGATTCTTCAGCGCTCACCGTTAAGGACGCCGCCTCGATAATCACCAGGAGAATATAGGATTTCGTGGGAATACGGAATTGTTGGTAAGTAACTGTTAAGTACACTTTCAGTTCATTGAAAATATATAAAATATATTTTAAGTTAATATCACATTTATGATACACCCGCACACGTATAATCGCGCGGTACAACGTTATAAACCTACGTCTCGGTTTTAGTAACGCGTTACACGATAACAAAATTTGCATCAAGCTAACGCGCACAATACACGGATTCGATAAATAAAAATAAATACCAATTGTTAATATCCGCGGACCAAACTCTCCAAAGCTCGCGATCTTACTCGAACGACGAAACTTTTACAAAAGGCCTCGAGCCGCTGCTCGTTCTCTCATTTATAGGGGCTATCCCCACTCCTTCGCATGTCGCCACCTACCGGTGTTCCTGCGTACTAGAGTCTGACCCGCTGGTCAACGCATTTGTGTTAAACGCCGATAAAATATAAACTAATAACGATATAAATAAACATAAATTTCACATTTCTTATTCCTCTCTGTTTGAGACATTAAATAAACAAACTAAACTATATTTGGCAGTAAAGTGTAATAAAGTGCAGGTAACTGTAACGCAAAAGTGTAATAGAGTTGCACTCTTTTAAACCGTCCAACGCAGACTCTTATTATATTCAATAAAACATAAAGTGTCACAAAGTTTAGATAACTACTACTAAAAAATGTATTACATCTACACTTGTTCTATGAAATAAAGTAAACTCTTATTTTTACTCAATTAGTTTAAATTAACAAAAAGTCCAACAAAGTGCAAAACATAAATAACTTTTATCAAAAAATGCAACAAAGTGCAAAATAAAAATCACGTTTCTGTACTTATGGTGCCGCTGCACTTGACTTTCGTGTAACAACTAAATTTAACGACAGTGCCACTGCACCTGAACCTTTAAACTATTAGAACTTTCGTATCAAACTTAAAACTAACTTGCTGCACCGAGTGCCTCTCGCGACTCCCCTTCCTCACGACTTACAGTTTCGGTCGTGTCTGCTGCTCGTCGTCGCCTCTCGATTTCACCTCCGAGTCCTCGAAGTTTGAGATCCGCTCGAGAAATGCCGTCATCCTCGGCATTCCGTCCTCCTTCGGTTCGGTCAGCTTTTGTACAGTTCTGTACCTTGGAGTCCTCGTTTCCTTGCTCGACGCCGGGCTCGCCTCTCTCGCCAATCTGTCCTGTTGGTCGCTCCATGGGATCTCCTTGGATGGTGCCTGTTCCACCGATCACACTGTCTGTCTGTCTGTCTGTCTGTCTGTCTGTCTGTCTGTCTGTCTGTCTGTCTGTCTGTCTGTCTGTCTGTCTGTCTGTCTGTCTGTCTGTCTGTCTGTCTGTCTGTCTGTCTGTCTGTCTGTCTGTCTGTCTGTCTGTCTGTCTGTCTGTCTGTCTGTCTGTCTGTCTGTCTGTCTGTCTGTCTGTCTGTCTGTCTGTCTGTCTGTCTGTCTGTCTGTCTGTCTGTCTGTCTGTCTGTCTGTCTGTCTGTCTGTCTGTCTGTCTGTCTGTCTGTCTGTCTGTCTGTCTGTCTGTCTGTCTGTCTGTCTGTCTGTCTGTCTGTCTGTCTGTCTGTCTGTCTGTCTGTCTGTCTGTCTGTCTGTCTGTCTGTCTGTCTGTCTGTCTGTCTGTCTGTCTGTCTGTCTGTCTGTCTGTCTGTCTGTCTGTCTGTCTGTCTGTCTGTCTGTCTGTCTGTCTGTCTGTCTGTCTGTCTGTCTGTCTGTCTGTCTGTCTGTCTGTCTGTCTGTCTGTCTGTCTGTCTGTCTGTCTGTCTGTCTGTCTGTCTGTCTGTCTGTCTGTCTGTCTGTCTGTCTGTCTGTCTGTCTGTCTGTCTGTCTGTCTGTCTGTCTGTCTGTCTGTCTGTCTGTCTGTCTGTCTGTCTGTCTGTCTGTCTGTCTGTCTGTCTGTCTGTCTGTCTGTCTGTCTGTCTGTCTGTCTGTCTGTCTGTCTGTCTGTCTGTCTGTCTGTCTGTCTGTCTGTCTGTCTGTCTGTCTGTCTGTCTGTCTGTCTGTCTGTCTGTCTGTCTGTCTGTCTGTCTGTCTGTCTGTCTGTCTGTCTGTCTGTCTGTCTGTCTGTCTGTCTGTCTGTCTGTCTGTCTGTCTGTCTGTCTGTCTGTCTGTCTGTCTGTCTGTCTGTCTGTCTGTCTGTCTGTCTGTCTGTCTGTCTGTCTGTCTGTCTGTCTGTCTGTCTGTCTGTCTGTCTGTCTGTCTGTCTGTCTGTCTGTCTGTCTGTCTGTCTGTCTGTCTGTCTGTCTGTCTGTCTGTCTGTCTGTCTGTCTGTCTGTCTGTCTGTCTGTCTGTCTGTCTGTCTGTCTGTCTGTCTGTCTGTCTGTCTGTCTGTCTGTCTGTCTGTCTGTCTGTCTGTCTGTCTGTCTGTCTGTCTGTCTGTCTGTCTGTCTGTCTGTCTGTCTGTCTGTCTGTCTGTCTGTCTGTCTGTTGTGACCGGACAACCAGATGGCTTAAGCTACAGTTAACGTTTTAGGTTCTCTTACCTTCAATATATTACGGTCGCCAGCTCGTTTTACCAACCACGAACAAGGAAATTCTCGTCTCGGACCTCGTGACGCAGTTCTTTGTCCCGATGTATAACGGTCGTCAAGATGGCCGCCGCTAGGCTGATGCAATCCTTGATTCTCGACGTCGACAAAATGGCCGCCGCTTGGACGTGTCTCGACACGATCACCGATGACGCAATAGCTCCTACGCCGTAAGTACGACGCAGTATAACAGATTTCCAGATATTCCTCACTAATAGCCTTTTCTTTTCTTTTCAGGTCTCCGAGGGATTCTTCAGCGCTCACCGTTAAGGACGCCGCCTCGATAATCACCAGGAGAATATAGGATTTCGTGGGAATACGGAATTGTTGGTAAGTAACTGTTAAGTACACTTTCAGTTCATTGAAAATATATAAAATATATTTTAAGTTAATATCACATTTATGATACACCCGCACACGTATAATCGCGCGGTACAACGTTATAAACCTACGTCTCGGTTTTAGTAACGCGTTACACGATAACAAAATTTGCATCAAGCTAACGCGCACAATACACGGATTCGATAAATAAAAATAAATACCAATTGTTAATATCCGCGGACCAAACTCTCCAAAGCTCGCGATCTTACTCGAACGACGAAACTTTTACAAAAGGCCTCGAGCCGCTGCTCGTTCTCTCATTTATAGGGGCTATCCCCACTCCTTCGCATGTCGCCACCTACCGGTGTTCCTGCGTACTAGAGTCTGACCCGCTGGTCAACGCATTTGTGTTAAACGCCGATAAAATATAAACTAATAACGATATAAATAAACATAAATTTCACATTTCTTATTCCTCTCTGTTTGAGACATTAAATAAACAAACTAAACTATATTTGGCAGTAAAGTGTAATAAAGTGCAGGTAACTGTAACGCAAAAGTGTAATAGAGTTGCACTCTTTTAAACCGTCCAACGCAGACTCTTATTATATTCAATAAAACATAAAGTGTCACAAAGTTTAGATAACTACTACTAAAAAATGTATTACATCTACACTTGTTCTATGAAATAAAGTAAACTCTTATTTTTACTCAATTAGTTTAAATTAACAAAAAGTCCAACAAAGTGCAAAACATAAATAACTTTTATCAAAAAATGCAACAAAGTGCAAAATAAAAATCACGTTTCTGTACTTATGGTGCCGCTGCACTTGACTTTCGTGTAACAACTAAATTTAACGACAGTGCCACTGCACCTGAACCTTTAAACTATTAGAACTTTCGTATCAAACTTAAAACTAACTTGCTGCACCGAGTGCCTCTCGCGACTCCCCTTCCTCACGACTTACAGTTTCGGTCGTGTCTGCTGCTCGTCGTCGCCTCTCGATTTCACCTCCGAGTCCTCGAAGTTTGAGATCCGCTCGAGAAATGCCGTCATCCTCGGCATTCCGTCCTCCTTCGGTTCGGTCAGCTTTTGTACAGTTCTGTACCTTGGAGTCCTCGTTCCCTTGCTCGACGCCGGGCTCGCCTCTCTCGCCAATCTGTCCTGTTGGTCGCTCCATGGGATCTCCTTGGATGGTGCCTGTTCCACCGATCACACTGTCTGTCTGTCTGTCTGTCTGTCTGTCTGTCTGTCTGTCTGTCTGTCTGTCTGTCTGTCTGTCTGTCTGTCTGTCTGTCTGTCTGTCTGTCTGTCTGTCTGTCTGTCTGTCTGTCTGTCTGTCTGTCTGTCTGTCTGTCTGTCTGTCTGTCTGTCTGTCTGTCTGTCTGTCTGTCTGTCTGTCTGTCTGTCTGTCTGTCTGTCTGTCTGTCTGTCTGTCTGTCTGTCTGTCTGTCTGTCTGTCTGTCTGTCTGTCTGTCTGTCTGTCTGTCTGTCTGTCTGTCTGTCTGTCTGTCTGTCTGTCTGTCTGTCTGTCTGTCTGTCTGTCTGTCTGTCTGTCTGTCTGTCTGTCTGTCTGTCTGTCTGTCTGTCTGTCTGTCTGTCTGTCTGTCTGTCTGTCTGTCTGTCTGTCTGTCTGTCTGTCTGTCTGTCTGTCTGTCTGTCTGTCTGTCTGTCTGTCTGTCTGTCTGTCTGTCTGTCTGTCTGTCTGTCTGTCTGTCTGTCTGTCTGTCTGTCTGTCTGTCTGTCTGTCTGTCTGTCTGTCTGTCTGTCTGTCTGTCTGTCTGTCTGTCTGTCTGTCTGTCTGTCTGTCTGTCTGTCTGTCTGTCTGTCTGTCTGTCTGTCTGTCTGTCTGTCTGTCTGTCTGTCTGTCTGTCTGTCTGTCTGTCTGTCTGTCTGTCTGTCTGTCTGTCTGTCTGTCTGTCTGTCTGTCTGTCTGTCTGTCTGTCTGTCTGTCTGTCTGTCTGTCTGTCTGTCTGTCTGTCTGTCTGTCTGTCTGTCTGTCTGTCTGTCTGTCTGTCTGTCTGTCTGTCTGTCTGTCTGTCTGTCTGTCTGTCTGTCTGTCTGTCTGTCTGTCTGTCTGTCTGTCTGTCTGTCTGTCTGTCTGTCTGTCTGTCTGTCTGTCTGTCTGTCTGTCTGTCTGTCTGTCTGTCTGTCTGTCTGTCTGTCTGTCTGTCTGTCTGTCTGTCTGTCTGTCTGTCTGTCTGTCTGTCTGTCTGTCTGTCTGTCTGTCTGTCTGTCTGTCTGTCTGTCTGTCTGTCTGTCTGTCTGTCTGTCTGTCTGTCTGTCTGTCTGTCTGTCTGTCTGTCTGTCTGTCTGTCTGTCTGTCTGTCTGTCTGTCTGTCTGTCTGTCTGTCTGTCTGTCTGTCTGTCTGTCTGTCTGTCTGTCTGTCTGTCTGTCTGTCTGTCTGTCTGTCTGTCTGTCTGTCTGTCTGTCTGTCTGTCTGTCTGTCTGTCTGTCTGTCTGTCTGTCTGTCTGTCTGTCTGTCTGTCTGTCTGTCTGTCTGTCTGTCTGTCTGTCTGTCTGTCTGTCTGTCTGTCTGTCTGTCTGTCTGTCTGTCTGTCTGTCTGTCTGTCTGTCTGTCTGTCTGTCTGTCTGTCTGTCTGTCTGTCTGTCTGTCTGTCTGTCTGTCTGTCTGTCTGTCTGTCTGTCTGTCTGTCTGTCTGTCTGTCTGTCTGTCTGTCTGTCTGTCTGTCTGTCTGTCTGTCTGTCTGTCTGTCTGTCTGTCTGTCTGTCTGTCTGTCTGTCTGTCTGTCTGTCTGTCTGTCTGTCTGTCTGTCTGTCTGTCTGTCTGTCTGTCTGTCTGTCTGTCTGTCTGTCTGTCTGTCTGTCTGTCTGTCTGTCTGTCTGTCTGTCTGTCTGTCTGTCTGTCTGTCTGTCTGTCTGTCTGTCTGTCTGTCTGTCTGTCTGTCTGTCTGTCTGTCTGTCTGTCTGTCTGTCTGTCTGTCTGTCTGTCTGTCTGTCTGTCTGTCTGTCTGTCTGTCTGTCTGTCTGTCTGTCTGTCTGTCTGTCTGTCTGTCTGTCTGTCTGTCTGTCTGTCTGTCTGTCTGTCTGTCTGTCTGTCTGTCTGTCTGTCTGTCTGTCTGTCTGTCTGTCTGTCTGTCTGTCTGTCTGTCTGTCTGTCTGTCTGTCTGTCTGTCTGTCTGTCTGTCTGTCTGTCTGTCTGTCTGTCTGTCTGTCTGTCTGTCTGTCTGTCTGTCTGTCTGTCTGTCTGTCTGTCTGTCTGTCTGTCTGTCTGTCTGTCTGTCTGTCTGTCTGTCTGTCTGTCTGTCTGTCTGTCTGTCTGTCTGTCTGTCTGTCTGTCTGTTGTGACCAGACAACCAGATGGCTTAAGCTACAGTTAACGTTTTAGGTTCTCTTACCTTCAATATATTACGGTCGCCAGCTCGTTTTACCAACCACGAACAAGGAAATTCTCGTCTCGGACCTCGTGACGCAGTTCTTTGTCCCGATGTATAACGGTCGTCAAGATGGCCGCCGCTAGGCTGATGCAATCCTTTGTTCTCGACGTCGACAAAATAGCCGCCGCTTGGACGTGTCTCGACACGATCACCGATGACGCAATAGCTCCTACGCCGTAAGTACGACGCAGTATAACAGATTTCCAGATATTTCTCACTAATTGCCTTTTCTTTTCTTTTCAGGTCTCCGAGGGATTCTTCAGCGCTCACCGTTAAGGACGCCGCCTCGATAATCACCAGGAGAATATAGGATTTCGTGGAAATACGGAATTGTTGGTAAGTAACTGTTAAGTTCACTTTCAGTTCATTGAAAATATATAAAATATATTTTAAGTTAATATCACATTTATGATACACCCGCACACGTATAATCGCGCGGTACAACGTTATAAACCTACGTTTCGGTTTTAGTAACGCGTTACACGATAACAAAATTTGCATCAAGCTAACGCGCACAATACACGAATTCGATAAATAAAAATAAATACCAATTTTTAATATCCGCGGACCAAACTCTCCAAAGCTCGCGATCTTACTCGAACGACGAAACTTTCACAAAAGGCCTCGAGCCGCTGCTCGTTCTCTCATTTATAGGGGCTATCCCCACTCCTTCGCATGTCGCCACCTACCGGTGTTCCTGCGTACTAGAGTCTGACCCGCTGGTCAACGCATTTGTGTTAAACGCCGATAAAATATAAACTAATAACGTTATAAATAAACATAAATTTCACATTTCTTATTCCTCTCTGTTTGAGACATTAAATAAACAAACTAAACTATATTTGGCAGTAAAGTGTAATAAAGTGCAGGTAACTGTAACGCAAAAGTGTAATAGAGTTGCACTCTTTTAAACCGTCCAACGCAGACTCTTATTATATTCAATAAAACATAAAGTGTCACAAAGTTTAGATAACTACTACTAAAAAATGTATTACATCTACACTTGTTCTATGAAATAAAGTAAACTCTTATTTTTACTCAATTAGTTTAAATTAACAAAAAGTGCAACAAAGTGCAAAACATAAATAACTTTTATCAAAAGATGCAACACAGTGCAAAATAAAAATCACACGTTTCTGTACTTATGGTGCCGCTGCACTTGACTCTCGTGTAACAACTAAATTTTACGACAGTGCCACTGCACCTGAACCTTTAAACTATTAGAACTTTCGTATCAAACTAAAAACTAACTTGCTGCACCGAGTGCCTCTCGCGAATTCCCCTTCCTCACGACTTACAGTTTCGGTCGTGTCTGCTGCTCGTCGTCGCCTCTCGATTTCACCTCCGATTCCTCGGAGTCTGAGATCCGTTCGAGAAATGCCGTCATCCTCGGCATTCCGTCCTCCTTCGGTTCGGTCAGCTTTTGTACAGTTCTGTACCTTGGCGTCCTCGTTCCCTTGCTCGACGCCGGGCTCGCCTCTCTCGCCAATCTGTCCTGTTGGTCGCTCCATGGGATCTCCTTGGATGGTGCCTGTTCCACCGATCTCACTGTCTGTCTGTCTGTCTGTCTGTCTGTCTGTCTGTCTGTCTGTCTGTCTGTCTGTCTGTCTGTCTGTCTGTCTGTCTGTCTGTCTGTCTGTCTGTCTGTCTGTCTGTCTGTCTGTCTGTCTGTCTGTCTGTCTGTCTGTCTGTCTGTCTGTCTGTCTGTCTGTCTGTCTGTCTGTCTGTCTGTCTGTCTGTCTGTCTGTCTGTCTGTCTGTCTGTCTGTCTGTCTGTCTGTCTGTCTGTCTGTCTGTCTGTCTGTCTGTCTGTCGTGACCAGACAACCAGATGGCTTAAGCTACAGTTAACGTTTTAGGTTCTCTTGCCTTTAATATATTACGGTCGCCAGCTCTTTTTACCAACCACGAGCAAGGAAATTCTCGTCTCGGACCTCGTGACGCAGTTCTTTGTTTCGATGTATAACGGTCGTCAAGATGGCCGCCGCTAGGCTGATGCAATCCTTTGTTCTCGACGTCGACAAAATGGCCGCCGCTTGGACGTGTCTCGACACGATCACCGATGACGCAATAGCTCCTACGCCGTAAGTACGACGCAGTATAAAAGATTTCCAGATATTCCTCACTAATTGCCTTTTCTTTTCTTTACAGGTCTCCGAGGGATTCTTCAGCGCTCACCGTTAAGGACGCCGCCTCGATAATCACCAGGAGAGTATAGGAATTCGTGGGAATACGGAATAGTTGGTTAGTAACTGTTAAGTACACTTTCAGTTCATTGAAAATATATAAAATATATTTTAAGTTAATATCACATTTATGATACACCCGCACACGTATAATCGCGCGGTACAACGTTATAAACCTACGTTTTAATTTTAGTAACGCGTTACACGATAACAAAATTTGCATCAAGCTAACGCGCACAATACACGAATTCGATAAATAAAAATAAATACCAATTGTTAATATCCGCGGACAAAACTCTCCAAAGCTCGCGATCTTACTCGAACGACGAAACTTTCACAAAAGGCCTCGAGCCGCTGCTCGTTCTCTCATTTATAGGGGCTATCCCCACTCCTTCGCATGTCGCCACCTACCAATGTTCCTGCGTACTAGAGTCTGACCCGCTGGTCAACGCATTTGTGTTAAACGCCGATAAAATATAAACTAATAACGTTATAAATAAACATAAATTTCACATTTCTTATTCCTCTCTGTTTGAGACATTAAATAAACAAACTAAACTATATTTGGCAGTAAAGTGTAATAAAGTGCAGGTAACTGTAACGCAAAAGTGTAATAGAGTTGCACTCTTTTAAACCGTCCAACGCAGACTCTTATTATATTCAATAAAACATAAAGTGTCACAAAGTTTAGATAACTACTACTAAAAAATGTATTACATCTACACTTGTTCTATGAAATAAAGTAAACTCTTATTTTTACTCAATTAGTTTAAATTAACAAAAAGTGCAACAAAGTGCAAAACATAAATAACTTTTATCAAAAGATGCAACACAGTGCAAAATAAAAGTCACACGTTTCTGTACTTATGGTGCCGCTGCACTTGACTTTCGTGTAACAACTAAATTTAACGACAGTGCCACTGCACCTGAACCTTTAAACTATTAGAACTTTCGTATCAAACTTAAAACTAACTTGCTGCACCGAGTGCCTCTCGCGACTCCCCTTCCTCACGACTTACAGTTTCGGTCGTGTCTGCTGCTCGTAGTCGCCTTTCGATTTCACCTCCGAGTCCTCGGAGTCTGAGATCCGCTCGAGAAATGCCGTCATCCTCGGCATTCCGTCCTCCTTCGGTTCGGTCAGCTTTTGTACAGTTCTGTACCTTGGCGTCCTCGTTCCCTTGCTCGACGCCGGGCTCGCCTCTCTCGCCAATCTGTCCTGTTGGTCGCTCCATGGGATCTCCTTGGATGGTGCCTGTTCCACCGATCTCACTGTCTGTCTGTCTGTCTGTCTGTCTGTCTGTCTGTCTGTCTGTCTGTCTGTCTGTCTGTCTGTCTGTCTGTCTGTCTGTCTGTCTGTCTGTCTGTCTGTCTGACTGTGTCTGTCTGTCTGTCTGTCTCTGTCTGTCTGTCTGTCTGTGTCTGTCTGTGTCTGTCTGTCTGTGTCTGTCTGTCTGTGTCTGTCTGTCTGTGTCTGTCTGTCTGTCTGTGTCTGTCTGTCTGTGTCTGTCTGTCTGTGTCTGTCTGTCTGTCTGTCTGTCTGTCTGTCTGTCTGATTGTCTGTCTGTCTGTCTGTCTGTCTGTCTCTGTCTGTCTGTCTGTCTGTGTCTGTCTGTGTCTGTCTGTCTGTGTCTGTCTGTCTGTGTCTGTCTGTCTGTGTCTGTCTGTCTGTCTGTGTCTGTCTGTCTGTGTCTGTCTGTCTCTGTCTGTCTGTCTGTCTGTCTGTCTGTCTGTCTGTCTGTCTGTCTGTCTGTCTGTCTGTCTGTCTGTCTGTCTGTCTGTCTGTCTGTCTGACTGTGTCTGTCTGTCTGTCTGTCTCTGTCTGTCTGTCTGTCTGTGTCTGTCTGTGTCTGTCTGTCTGTGTCTGTCTGTCTGTGTCTGTCTGTCTGTGTCTGTCTGTCTGTCTGTGTCTGTCTGTCTGTGTCTGTCTGTCTGTGTCTGTCTGTCTGTCTGTCTGTCTGTCTGTCTGTCTGATTGTCTGTCTGTCTGTCTGTCTGTCTGTCTGTGTCTGTCTGTCTGTGTCTGTCTGTCTGTGTCTGTCTGTCTGTGTCTGTCTGTCTGTCTGTCTGTCTGTCTGTCTGTCTGTCTGTCTGTCTGTCTGTCTGTCTGTCTGTCTGTCTGTCTGTCTGTCTGTCTGTCTGTCTGTCTGTCTGTCTGTCTGTCTGTCTGTCTGTCTGTCTGTCTTTCTGTCTGTCTGTCTGTCTGTCTGTGTATATGCACATATATACATATATGTATATATGTATATGCACATATATACATATATGTATATATGTATATACCCATGAGAAATCATTAGTATGTCAAATTGCAACTTAAATGTGAGTACAAGCTCATAGTGTAAAAATAGTGAGACACAAAGACTATGAAACAAGACACAAGTTTAATTAAATCATATTTAATATAAATTAAAATAATAACATTTAAAGAAACGTTAATTACATTGATAAAAATTGTTAAAAAAGGGATATGAACGCTATAGACACTTTCGCGACACCCGGTATATGCAATGCACTGCATCTGTATGCATTCAGATACAATATAAAACTATTCTATGCCACTTTTATAATATCAATCGTCATCTAATTCATTAAAAACGGTAAAGTCTACGAACTACGAAATTCACTATATATACACTTTCAAATAATCAAAACTTTTATTTACAGTGATTCGAACAAGCTCAAGTTAATATTTTATAATGATTTGAACATTTCTTTACAAGAAAATCGTGTATAAACAATAGTAAGAACTGTTGGAACAAAAATCAGCATACCCCCCACGTTCTCTTAAAAACTCAGTAAAATGACACATTTTTCACACATAAAAATTAATATCTCTCAAAATATTTGAATGTAATAGTTGAGTCTTGTTTTCCTAGTACAGAGCCACTATACCAACACTCCAGACCGTTGGAATTGTCATTCGGACGCGAATTTGCAAGGATCACATAAGGTGGTTTACAATATACAACGCTTCGAGTTCGTCGAGGCCATATTTTCAACTATTTTGTTGCGACTTGTGTAGACTTCATATGATGGTTGGACCGGGGTGCTTTTGTTAACGAATGATGGTGTATAATCACCTTGTGCAGTTATCTAGACATGGATTGGCATAAACAATCATCTCTATACAGGGTGACTCAAAAATACTTGTACACAAATTGCTATTTTTACTTATGCTTATATATTGATAATTTATATTGGATCTATGTGTCTATATTATATCATACTGCCATTGCATATTGATCTGCATATTCTCTTGCAATATTGACTGTGTAAACTTTTAACAAATGTATATATGTATGTTATTATATTCAGTAGGGTCGCTAACTGCATACATATGTGTATATGTTATAAATTGCAATAATTTACTTCTGATACGTGCATATATGCACATGTGCGTGTGTTATACCGAAATGCAATTATTATTATTTTGTTGAATAATTTTGTTTTGTTATAGTAGAATGGTTGAATGCATATTTTAATCAAATATTCAAACTTATCTTAATTAATTCTTACTAATTCAATGAATGCATATACATTACAATTGATCGACTCAACTTTTGTTAATTGATATAATTAATTGACAAAACGCAGTTTCGATTAATTAATGACGTTAATACCAAAATTAATTACATAAAAATTAAAAATGAATTTTAAGGATATTGAGAAATAAGGAATATTAAACAAGTGGAACATAGTTTATTTAAAATATAAAGTAATTGTAATTTATTCATTCTTTCAAATTCACAGTACAAGAGGCCGAGATGCCAATGTGATGACATCATCGGCGATACGAAAACATATCCCCGTGCGAATATTCATATTTCTCGCTCGCTTTTCACATTTCAGATACTAGAATACGCATTCAATTGATTTAAAACTATGTTTAAAATAATATTATAAATTATATAATTATTTTATTGTACAAGGAGAATGTTAATTACTTTAATTTACAGTCTATAAGAAAAGGAGTAAGAATCGGAATTTAACAGAGAATAAAAATTTCATTATTGATAAAAGTTAATTAAGATTTTTAATATAAGAAATCTCTTTTTGCATTAATAGAAAGAACATTAAATTAAAATTTAATTTCATTATTTCTTAAAACTAATCAACCTTAAATGATTTTCTTTTTCTTTATAAAATTTTCAAAATCAATAGTTGTTTAAGATCGCATTCGCGTTTGCATTACAAGTGCAATCAATAATTAATTTTCGCTTCAAATTTCGCTTTTCTACAAATTGATTGAATTCCAACAACGGCGACCTTTCACCTTAATTAAGCGTTCATAACTTTTCTTATATGTTATGTTACCTGAAAAATAAGAAACATATCGGCAACGTTAGTTTTTTACATACGCAAAAACTATGTACAATAATAAATATTACTAACCGCTGTTAGCCGTCAATCGATTGATCGCGATAAAGCAAGCATGCGCAAAGGCTCGCGCGAGACGTCAAAATATCGATCACGCACACTGACGCGCACCTCGCGCATGTCAGGTACGTGAACAACCCGCAAGGCCCCTCGGCAGCCAATAAATCGTGGCGCCCCGGGGTCACCTTAAATCGTTTAAAATCTCTTAAAATTTATTGGATATCACCAATAAGACGGCCCCCTTGCTAACTTAATAAAAGGAGCGCCCACAAGCGATGAGCCTTGTCAGCTATCGCTCACAAACCGCAGAATTAATCCGCAATTAAACCGCTACTAAACCGCATAAAACGCCGCTGAAATACTTAGTCGCGAAATCCGTGTGTCTCAAAGAATTGTGTTCTTAAAGTTTGTCACGCAATTTCGTTTCGCGAGTTACACTGTAAGACTACTCAAACTCTTTCTTTTCTCTTTTTTTTGTACAGTTATTCTCATTACCTATTTTGTAAATACTTTGACTTTGTGTGTAAAATAAATTGACTTTCTGTGTACTCATCGTGTAGTGTGCTCCTAGATTAAATTCCCCGCGATCCGGACGTTTATGATTGCTTCTCTCGCTCTTCCAAATTACGCTCGCGAACAATAGTAAAATATTTACAATGAGGATAATATTAAATCTAAAATATATTAAATTCTAAATTTAATTTCGAAAGCGAAATTCCTATTCTAACTCGCCGGCTCAAGGAATGCGTAAACAAGCGTGATCACATTGTATGTCGCGCTGACTCGAAGCGTGCACGCGCCCGAAAGCTATCGAAGTTAGTCGAACGGCGCCGAAGCGGCCGATGATCACGCTCGGGCAGAAGCAGTCTGCGTTAAAACGTCGTACGAGTAAGAGCGTAGTTCGACAAGGAATTACTCCTGCGCCTTGAACGATAAAATCAGCGAGTATTTAGATTTGTATCGGCCTAATATCCTGTATAATTAGACGAGGGCAATATCTGGCCGCACCCACAAAACAAAGAGTCACTCAGAACGTGACTAACTCGACAAATCTTGTCTTGAGGGAACGTCCCTGCAACAAAAGAAAAAGGTTATTAATATTAATCGCAGTGAGTAAACTACAGTCAACCAAACGAAATATATACGTGCACATTTATATATATATAAATATTTCTAAGACTTTATATTTTCGCTTGCCCACTTTTATATATACGTGAATACCTGTCTAACATAACCTGTAACTAAATTAAACATTAATTTTACAATAAATATAAAATTAGATATATATATATACTTTTCTCCTTTAAATTAATTATAGGGCTATATAACCTATGAAACAAAATAAGAATAATTATATGTGCACATATATATACATATATACAGTGTCCTAAACATACATGGTCTAGCGAATATAATAAAGTGCAACATTCTCAATTGAAGTGATTAAAAATTAATATAGTGATTGCTCTAAACGGCAGCTTTAATGTTTACAACGATAAATTGAGAAATTATCGACCAATGAAAATATAAGAGCACAGATAATCCATATATAGTGTGATCAATTTCTACATCTATTTTCTTAATTTTATAGAATGATATTGATTGTACGTTAATACTGATGAGATCTATATACAAATTTTTTCTTTCTTTTGAATAACTACTAATTTCAATTGCATTTTACAACATTTGTACACAACCTTACGCTAAAATTCTCAAGTATCAACGATTAGAACAACCACCAAGCTGAAAATGTTAAATATATATATATGAATAATTACGAATATAATTGGAAAATACTTATTATATGTCGAATTCAGAAATTATACTCTAACGAAACAAAACGTGTCCGCCTATAATTCAACGACACAATTAACTATACGCACGTAAATTAATGAAATTATCTATGAAAATTTTGTGATTAAAATTAAATACTAAGTAAAATAACCAATTATATACGGAATGATATACATATGTGAAATAAATGATTCTGATGCTAAATGATATTATTTAATTGAAACACACACACGCATATGCATATAATAAATCATATAAATTACCTTGTTTATTGATTTCCCCTCTCGCAATCTGACTACATTACCAGTCCGTAAGGGCGTATTATTCCATAGGATTCTCGAATCTTCTCCGACTTCTTGATTTGGATTTGTTGAATGAACATTTGGACCTATAATAATATATCACAAGCTTTAATCTTTTCTCTAAATTAAAGGCTCAGTAATAAGATGCAGTAAATCTTTACGTATCTGATTTTGAGACTCAATAGCAGTCTCGATCTAGCCTTGCCCTTCCACTCCGTTGCAGTCTTTTTAAATATTAGGGTCGATCTCTGAAAATAAGATAGTAAATTTATTAGTTACACAATAAATCCTAAATTTTCAATATAGAACTTTATCATTACTATTTCCTTTACTTTGAAAAATTAAAATCACAATATATACATATAGTTTTGTTAATAGAATAACATACGAAATATATTTATCTTAAGATTGAATTTTCAACCATAGAAAATAAATTAAATAATAGAATCAGTAAAATTATAGTATTTAATACATACCTTATATTTTATTCCACACCTTTTCTCTCCTATACCATGCTGCTAAAGTTGAGGCTGAAAATAAGAATAACATTAGAATAAATAAATTCAAACCTTCTATATAGAACTTAATATCTAAAACCTACCTCTATCTTACGGTGCCTTATGCTCGTTCACAATAGTTTACCGCTCGGCCGTTGTGAATCCTGCGCGTTGCCTGAAACAAAAGAGAAATATATATATTTAGTCAGAAATCAGAGATATATCATAGAATCGATTGTATAACTTACTACAAAATTTCTAACCTGTGTCGCTTAGACCCAGAGTTAATTAAATAAACCGGTGACGGGATAAATCGCCTGCCGCCACTCTCAAAAGCAAAAACGATAGATAGCCTGCAAAATAACAAAATTCAATAATAAATATACTGTTCAATTGCACAAGAGAGGAAAAAAGAATAAAAAAGAAAAGAAAAGAAAAAACTCAAAATTTAATGTCACTTGGACGTGACACATGTAAAGCGAAAAAATGCACATTTCCGTTTTTTGACGAGAATCCGTGAAAAATGGACAGAATTGAACCAAACTCGAGCAAGTGCATGAAAATAGCGTCGGAATGAATGTTAAGCTAAAAAATGCCCATTTACGTTATTCTGTCGACTAACCGTGAAAAATGGACAAAAATGAACCAAACTTAAGCAAATGCATGAAAATAACGTCGGAATGCATGTTAAGTTAAAAAATGCACATTTACGTTACTCTGTCGACTAACCGTGAAAAATGGTCAAAAATGAACCAAACTTGAGCAAATGCATGAAAATAGCGTTGGAATGCATGTTAAGCTAAAAAATGCACATTTACGTTATTCTGTCGACTAACCGTGAAAAATGGTCAAAAATGAACCAAACTTGAGCAAATGCATGCAAATAGTGTCGGAATGCATGTTAAGCTAAAAAATGCACTTTTACGTTATTCTGTCGAAAAACCGTGAAATATGAACAAAAATGAACCAAACTTGAGCAAATGCATGAAAATAGCTTCGGAATGCATGTTAAGCTAAAAAATGCACATTTACGTTACTCTGTCGACTAACCGTGAAAAATGCACAAAAATGAACCAAACATGAGCAAATGCATGAAAATAGCGTCGGAATGCATGTTAAGCTAAAAAATGCACATTTACGTTACTCTGTCGACTAACCGTGAAAAACGCACAAAGATGAACCAAACTTGAGCAAATGCATGAAAATAACGTCGGAATGCATGTTAAGCTAAAAAATGCACATTTACGTTACTCTGTCGACTAACCGTGAAAAATGAACGAAAATCAACCAACTCGAGCAAATGCATAAAAATAGCGTCGAAATGCATGTTAATTTAAAAAATCCACATTTACGTTATTCTGTCGACTAACCGTGAAAAATGGTCAAAAATGAACCAAACTTGAGCGAATGCATGAAAATAGCGTCGGAATTCATGTTAAGCTAAAAAATGCACATTTACGTTATTCTGTCGACTAACCGTGAAAAATGAACGAAAATTAACCAAACTCGAGCAAATGCATGAAAATAGCGTCGGAATGCATGTAAAGCTAAAAAATCCACATTTACGTTATTCTGTCGACTAACCGTGAAAAATGGTCAAAAATGAACCAAACTTGAGCAAATGCATGAAAATAGCGTCGGAATGCATGTTAAGCTAAAAAATGCACATTTACGTTATTCTGTCGACTAACCGTGAAAAATGGACGAAAATTAACCAAACTCGAGCAAATGCATGAAAATAGCGACGGAATGCATGTTAAGCTAAAAAATGCTCATTTACGTTATTCTGTCGACTAACCGTGAAAAATGCACAAAAATGAACCAAACTTTAGCAAATGCATGAAAATAGCGTCGGAATTCATGTCAAGTTAAAAAATGCACATTTACGTTACTCTGTCGACTAACCGTGAAAAATGCACAAAAATGAACCAAACTCGAGCAAATGCATGAAAATAGCGACGGAATGCATGTTAAGCAAAACATGCTCATTTACGTTATTCTGTCGACTAACCGTGAAAAATGCACAAAAATGAACCAAACATGAGCAAATGCATGAAACTAGCGTCGGAATGCATGTTAAGCTAAAAAATGCACATTTACGTTATTCTGTCGAAAAACCGTGAAAAATGCACAAAAATGAACCAAACTTGAGCATATGCATGAAAATAGCGTCGGAATTCATGTTAAGCTAAAAAATGCACATTTACGTTACTCTGTCGACTAACCGTGAAAAACGCACAAAGATGAACCAAACTTGAGCAAATGCATGACAATAACGTCGGAATGCATGTTAAGCTAAAAAATGCACATTTACGTTACTCTGTCGACTAATTGTGAAAAATGAACGAAAATCAACCACCTCGAGCAAATGCATAAAAATAACGTCGAAATGCATGTTAATCTAAAAAATCCACATTTACGTTATTCTGTCGACTAACCGTGAAAAATGGTCAAAAATGAACCAAACTTGAGCGAATGCATGAAAATAGCGTCGGAATGCATGTTAAGCTAAAAAATGCACATTTACGTTATTCTGTCAACTAACCGTGAAAAATGAACGAAAATTAACCAAACTCGAGCAAATGCATGAAAATAGCGACGGAATGCATGTTAAGCTAAAAAATGCACATTTACGTTATTCTGTCGACTAACCGTGAAAAATTCACAAAAATGAACCAAACTTGAGCAAATGCATGAAAATAGCGTCGGAATGCATGTAAAGCTAAAAAATCCACATTTACGTTATTCTGTCGACTAATCGTGAAAAATGCACAAAAATGAACCAAACTTGAGCAAATGCATGAAAATAGCGTCGGAATGCATGTTAAGCTAAAAAATGCACATTTACGTTATTCTGTCGACTAACCGTGAAAAATGAACGAAAATTAACCAAACTCGAGCAAATGCATGAAAATAGCGACGGAATGCATGTTAAGCTAAAAAATGCTCATTTACGTTATTCTGTCGACTAACCGTGAAAAATGCACAAAAATGAACCAAACTTGAGCAAATGCATGAAAATAGCGTCGGAATTCATGTTAAGCTAAAAAATGCACATTTACGTTACTCTGTCGACTAACCGTGAAAAATGCACAAAAATGAACCAAACATGAGCAAATGCATAAAAATAGCGTCAGAATGCATGTTAAGCTAAAAAATGCTCATTTACGTTATTCTGTCGACTAACCGTGAAAAACGCACAAAAATGAACCAAACTTGAGCATATGCATGAAAATAGCGTCGGAATTCATGTTAAGCTAAAAAAATGCACATTTACGTTATTCTGTCGACTAACCGTGAAAAATGGTCAAAAATGAACCAAACTTGAGCAAATGCATGAAAATATCGTCGGAATTCATGTTAAGCTAAAAAATGCACATTTACGTTACTCTGTCGATTAACCGTGAAAAATGCACAAAAATGAACCAAACTTGAGCATATGCATGAAAATAGCGTCGGAATGCATGTTAAGCTATAAAATGCTCATTTACGTTACTCTGTCGAAAAACCGTGAAAAATGCACAAAAATGAACCAAAATTGAGCATATGCATGAAAATAGCGTCGGAATGCATGTTAAGCTAAAAAATGCTCATTTACGTTACTCTGTCGAAAAACCGTGAAAAATGCACAAAAATGAACCAAACTTGAGCAAATGCATGAAAATAGCGTCGGAATGCATGTTAAGCTAAAAAATGCACATTTACGTTACTCTGTCGACTAACCGTGAAAAAAGAACGAAAATTAACCAACTCGAGCAAATGCATAAAAATAGCGTCGAAATGCATGTTAATCTAAAAAATCCACATTTACGTTATTCTGTCGACTAACCGTGAAAAATGGTCAAAAATGAACCAAACTTGAGTGAATGCATGAAAATAGCGTCGGAATGCATGTTAAGCTAAAAAATGCACATTTACGTTATTCAGTCGACTAACCGTGAAAAATGAACGAAAATTAACCAAACTCGAGCAAATGCATGAAAATAGCGACGGAATGCATGTTAAGCTAAAAAATGCACATTTACGTTATTCTGTCGACTAACCGTGAAAAATTCACAAAAATGAACCAAACTTGAGCAAATGCATGAAAATAGCGTCGGAATGCATGTATAGCTAAAAAATCCACATTTACGTTATTCTGTCGACTAACCGTGAAAAATGGTCAAAAATGAACCAAACTTGAGCAAATGCATGAAAATAGCGTCGGAATGCATGTTAAGCTAAAAAATGCACATTTACGTTATTCTGTCGACTAACCGTGAAAAATGAACGAAAATTAACCAAACTCGAGCAAATGCATGAAAATAGCGACGGAATGCATGTTAAGCTAAAAAATGCTCATTTACGTTATTCTGTCGAATAACCGTGAAAAATGCACAAAAATGAACCAAACTTGAGCAAATGCATGAAAATAGCGTCGGAATTCATGTTAAGCTAAAAAATGCTCATTTACGTTATTCTGTCGACTAACCGTGAAAAATGCACAAAAATAAACCAAACATGAGCAAATGCATGAAAATAGCGTCGGAATGCATGTTAAGCTAAAAAATGCACATTTACGTTACTCTGTCGACTAACCGTGAAAAATGCACAAAAATGAACCAAATTTGAGCAAATGCATAAAAATAGCGCCGAAATGCATGTTAATCTAAAAAATCCACATTTACGTTATTCTGTCGACTAACCGTGAAAAATGGTCAAAAATGAACCAAACTTGAGTGAATGCATGAAAATAGCGTCGGAATGCATGTTAAGCTAAAAAATGCACATTTACGTTATTCAGTCGACTAACCGTGAAAAATGAACGAAAATTAACCAAACTCGAGCAAATGCATGAAAATAGCGACGGAATGCATGTTAAGCTAAAAAATGCACATTTACGTTATTCTGTCGACTAACCGTGAAAAATTCACAAAAATGAACCAAACTTGAGCAAATGCATGAAAATAGCGTCGGAATGCATGTATAGCTAAAAAATCCACATTTACGTTATTCTGTCGACTAACCGTGAAAAATGGTCAAAAATGAACCAAACTTGAGCAAATGCATGAAAATAGCGTCGGAATGCATGTTAAGCTAAAAAATGCACATTTACGTTATTCTGTCGACTAACCGTGAAAAATGAACGAAAATTAACCAAACTCGAGCAAATGCATGAAAATAGCGACGGAATGCATGTTAAGCTAAAAAATGCTCATTTACGTTATTCTGTCGAATAACCGTGAAAAATGCACAAAAATGAACCAAACTTGAGCAAATGCATGAAAATAGCGTCGGAATTCATGTTAAGCTAAAAAATGCTCATTTACGTTATTCTGTCGACTAACCGTGAAAAATGCACAAAAATAAACCAAACATGAGCAAATGCATGAAAATAGCGTCGGAATGCATGTTAAGCTAAAAAATGCACATTTACGTTACTCTGTCGACTAACCGTGAAAAATGCACAAAAATGAACCAAATTTGAGCAAATGCATAAAAATAGCGCCGAAATGCATGTTAATCTAAAAAATCCACATTTACGTTATTCTGTCGACTAACCGTGAAAAATGGTCAAAAATGAACCAAACTTGAGTGAATGCATGAAAATAGCGTCGGAATGCATGTTAAGCTAAAAAATGCACATTTACGTTATTCAGTCGACTAACCGTGAAAAATGAACGAAAATTAACCAAACTCGAGCAAATGCATGAAAATAGCGACGGAATGCATGTTAAGCTAAAAAATGCAAATTTACGTTATTCTGTCGACTAACCGTGAAAAATGAACGAAAATGAACCAAACTTGAGCAAATGCATGAAAATAGCGTCGGAATGCATGTTAAGCTAAAAAATGCACATTTACGTTATTCTGTCGACTAACCGTGAAAAATGGTCAAAAATGAACCAAACTTGAGCAAATGCATGAAAATAGTGTCGGAATGCATGTTAAGCTAAAAAATGCACATTTACGTTATTTTTTCGACTAACCGTGAAAAATGCACAAAAATCAACCAAACTTGAGCAAATGCCTGAAAATAGCGTCGGAATGCATGTTAAGCTAAAAAATTCACATTTACGTTACTATGTCGACTAACCGTGAAAAATGCACAAAAATGAACCAAACTTGAGCAAATGCATGAAAATAGCGTCGGAATGCATGTTAAGCTAAAAAATGCACATTTACGTTATTCTGTCGACTAACCGTGAAAAATGTACAAAAATCAAGCAAACTCGAGCAAATGCATGAAAATAGCGTCGGAATGCACGTTAAGCTAAAAAATCCATATTTACGTTACTCTGTCGACTAATCGTGAAAAATGCACAAAAATGAACCAAACTTGAGCATATGCATGAAAATAGCGTCGGAATGCATGTTAAGCTAAAAAATGCACATTTACGTTACTCTGTCGACTAACCGTGAAAAACGCACAAAAATAAACCAAACTTGAGCAAATGCATGAAAATAGCTTCGGAATGCATGTTAAGCTAAAAAATGAACATTTACGTTACTCTGTCGACTAACCGTGAAATATGCACAAAAATGAACCAAACTTGAGCAAATGCATGAAAATAGCGTCGGAATGCATGTTAAGCTAAAAAATTCACATCTACGTTACTCTGTCGACTAACCGTGAAAAATGGTTAAAAATGAACCAAACATGAGCAAATGCATGAAAATTGCGTCGGAATGCATGTTAAGCTAAAAAATGCTCATTTACGTTATTCTGTCGACTAACCGTGAAAAACGCACAAAAATGAACCAAACTTGAGCATATGCATGAAAATAGCGTCGGAATGCATGTTAAGCTAAAAAATGCTCATTTACGTTACTCTGTCGAAAAACCGTGAAAAATGCACAAAAATGAACCAAACTTGAGCAAATGCATGAAAATAGCGTCGGAATGCATGTTAAGCTAAAAAATGCACATTTACGTTACTCTGTCGACTAACCGTGAAAAATGAACGAAAATCAACCAACTCGAGCAAATGCATAAAAATAGCGTCGAAATGCATGTTAATCTAAAAAATCCACATTTACGTTATTCTGTCGACTAACCGTGAAAAATGGTCAAAAATGAACCAAACTTGAGTGAATGCATGAAAATAGCGTCGGAATGCATGTTAAGCTAAAAAATGCACATTTACGTTATTCAGTCGACTAACCGTGAAAAATGAAGGAAAATTAACCAAACTCGAGCAAATGCATGAAAATAGCGACGGAATGCATGTTAAGCTAAAAAATGCACATTTACGTTATTCTGTCGAATAACCGTGAAAAATGCACAAAAATGAACCAAACTTGAGCAAATGCATGAAAATAGCGTCGGAATGCATGTTAAGCTAAAAAATGCACACTTACGTTATTCTGTCGACTAACCGTGAAAAATGAACGAAAATCAACCAAACTCGATCAAATGCATGAATATAGCGTCGGAATGCATGTTAATCTAAAAAATGCACATTTACGTTATTCTGTCGACTAACCGTGAAAAATGAACGAAAATCAACCAAACTTGAGCAAATGCATGAAAATAGCGTCGGAATGCATGTTAAGCTAAAAAATGCAAATTTATGTTACTCTGTCGACTAATCGTGAAAAATGCGCAAAAATGAACCAAACTTGAGCAAATGCATGAAAATAGCGTCGAAATGCATGTTAATCTAAAAAATCCACATTTACGTTATTCTGTCGACTAACCGTGAAAAATGGTCAAAAATGAACCAAACTTGAGTGAATGCATGAAAATAGCGTCGGAATGCATGTTAAGCTAAAAAATGCACATTTACGTTATTCTGTCGACTAACCGTGAAAAATGAACGAAAATTAACCAAACTCGAGCAAATGCATGAAAATAGCGACGAAATGCATGTTAAGCTAAAAAATGCACATTTACGTTATTCTGTCGACTAACCGTGAAAAATTCACAAAAATGAACCAAACTTGAGCAAATGCATGAAAATAGCGTCGGAATGCATGTAAAGCTAAAAAATCCACATTTACGTTATTCTGTCGACTAACCGTGAAAAATGGTCAAAAATGAACCAAACTTGAGCAAATGCATGAAAATAGCGTCGGAATGCATGTTAAGCTAAAAAATGCACATTTACGTTATTCTGTCGACTAACCGTGAAAAATGGTCAAAAATGAACCAAACTTGAGCAAATGCATGAAAATAGCGTCGGTATGCATGTTAAGCTAAAAAATGTACATTTACGTTACTCTGTCGACTAACCGTGAAAAACGCACAAAAATGAACCAAACTTGAGCAAATGCATGAAAATAGCTTCGGAATGCATGTTAAGCTAAAAAATGCACATTTACGTTACTCTGTCGACTAACCGTGAAAAATAAACAAAAATGAACCAAACTTGAGCAAATGCATGAAAATAGTGTCGGAATGAAAGTTAAGCTAAAAAATGCACATCTACGTTAATCTGTCGACTAACCTTGAAAAATATACAAAAATGAACCAAACTTGAGCAAATACATGAAAATAGCGTCGGAATGCATGTAAAGCAAAAAATGCACATTTACGTTATTCTGTCGACTAACTGTGAAAAATGGTCAAAAAAGAACCAAACTTGAGAAAATGCATGAAAATAGCGTCGGATTGCATGTTAAGCTAAAAAAATGTACGTTTACGTTACTCTGTCGACTAACCGTGAAAAACGCGCAAAAAAGAACCAAACTTGAGCAAATGCATGAAAATAGCTTCGGAATGCATGTTAAGCTAAAAAATGCACATTTAGGTTACTCTGTCGACTAACCGTGAAAAATAAACAAAAATGAACCAAACTTGAGCAAATGCATGAAAATAGCGTCGGAATGCATGTTAAGCTAAAAAATGCACATCTACGTTACTCTGTCGACTAACCGTGAAAAATAAACAAAAATGAACCAAACTTGATCAAATGCATGAAAATAGCGTCGGAATGCATGTTAAGCTAAAAAATGCACATTTAGGTTACTCTGTCGACTAACCGTGAAAAATAAACAAAAATGAACCAAACTTGAGCAAATGCATGAAAATAGCGTCGGAATGCATGTTAAGCTAAAAAATGCACATCTACGTTACTCTGTCGACTAACCGTAAAAAATAAACAAAAATGAACCAAACTTGATCAAATGCATGAAAATAGCGTCGGAATGCATGTTAAGCTAAAAAATGCACATTTACGTTATTCTGTCGACTAACCGTGAAAAATGCACATAAATGAACATAACTTGAGCAAATGCATGAAAATAGCGTCGAAATGCATTTTAAGCTAAAAATTGCACATTTACGTTACTCTGTCGACTAACCGTGAAAAATGCACAAAAATGAACCAAACTTGAGCAAATGCATGAAAATAGCGTCGGAATGCATGTTAAGCTGAAAAATGCACATTTACGTTATTCAGTCGACTAACCGTGAAAAATGGTCAAAAATGAACCAAACTTGAGAAAATGCATGAAAATAGCGTCGGATTGCATGTTAAGCTAAAAAATGTTCATTTACGTTACTCTGTCGACTAACCGTGAAAAACGCGCAATAATGAACCAAACTTGAGCAAATGCATGAAAATAGCTTCGGAATGCATGTTAAGCTAAAAAATGCACATTTAGGTTACTCTGTCGACTAACCGTGTAAAATAAACAAAAATGAACCAAACTTGAGCAAATGCATGAAAATAGCGTCGGAATGCATGTTAAGCTAAAAAATGCACACTTACGTTATTCTGTCGACTAACCGTCAAAAATGAACGAAAATCAACCAAACTCGATCAAATGCATGAATATAGCGTCGGAATGCATGTTAATCTAAAAAATGCACATTTACGTTATTCTGTCGACTAACCGTGAAAAATGAACGAAAATCAACCAAACTTGAGCAAATGCATGAAAATAGCGTCGGAATGCATGTTAAGCTAAAAAATGCACATTTACGTTATTCTGTCGACTAACCGTGAAAAATGGTCAAAAATGAACCAAACTTGAGAAAATGCATGAAAATAGCGTCGGATTGCATGTTAAGCTAAAAAATGTACATTTACGTTACTCTGTCGACTAACCGTGAAAAACGCGCAAAAATGAACCAAACTTGAGCAAATGCATGAAAATAGCGTCGGAATGCATGTTAAGCTAAAAAATGCACATTTAGGTTACTCTGTCGACTAACCGTGAAAAACGCACAAAAATAAACCAAACTTGAGCAAATGCATGAAAATAGCTTCGGAATGCATGTTAAGCTAAAAAATGCACACTTACGTTATTCTGTCGACTAACCGTCAAAAATGAACGAAAATCAACCAAACTCGATCAAATGAATGAATATAGCGTCGGAATGCATGTTAATCTAAAAAATGCACATTTACGTTATTCTGTCGACTAACCGTGAAAAATGAACGAAAATCAACCAAACTTGAGCAAATGCATGAAAATAGCGTCGGAATGCATGTTAAGCTAAAAAATGCACATTTACGTTACTCTGTCGACTAACCGTGAATAATGAACGAAAATCAACCAACTCGAGCAAATGCATAAAAATAGCGTCGAAATGCATGTTAATCTAAAAAATCCACATTTACGTTATTCTGTCGACTAACCGTGAAAAATGGTCAAAAATGAACCAAACTTGAGCGAATGCATGAAAATAGCGTCGGAATGCATGTTAAGCTAAAAAATGCACATTTACGTTATTCTGTCGACTAACCGTGAAAAATGAACGAAAATTAACCAAACTCGAGCAAATGCATGAAAATAGCGACGAAATGCATGTTAAGCTAAAAAATGCACATTTACGTTATTCTGTCGACTAACCGTGAAAAATTCACAAAAATGAACCAAACTTGAGCAAATGCATGAAAATAGCGTCGGAATGCATGTAAAGCTAAAAAATCCACATTTACGTTATTCTGTCGACTAACCGTGAAAAATGGTCAAAAAAGAACCAAACTTGAGCAAATGCATGAAAATAGCGTCGGAATGCATGTTAAGCTAAAAAATGCACATTTACGTTATTCTGTCGACTAACCGTGAAAAATGGTCAAAAATGAACCAAACTTGAGCAAATGCATGAAAATAGCGTCGGTATGCATGTTAAGCTAAAAAATGTACATTTACGTTACTCTGTCGACTAACCGTGAAAAACGCACAAAAATGAACCAAACTTGAGCAAATGCATGAAAATAGCTTCGGAATGCATGTTAAGCTAAAAAATGCACATTTACGTTACTCTGTCGACTAACCGTGAAAAATAAACAAAAATGAACCAAACTTGAGCAAATGCATGAAAATAGTGTCGGAATGAAAGTTAAGCTAAAAAATGCACATCTACGTTAATCTGTCGACTAACCTTGAAAAATATACAAAAATGAACCAAACTTGAGCAAATACATGAAAATAGCGTCGGAATGCATGTAAAGCTAAAAAATGCACATTTACGTTATTCTTTCGACTAACTGTGAAAAATGGTCAAAAAAGAACCAAACTTGAGCAAATGCATGAAAATAGCGTCGGAATGCATGTTAAGCTAAAAAATGCACATTTACGTTACTCTGTCGACTAATTGTGAAAAATAAACAAAAATGAACCAAACTTGAGCAAATGCATGAAAATAGCGTCGGAATGCATGTTAATCTAAAAAATGCACATTTACGTTATTCTGTCGACTAACAGTGAAAAATGAACAAAAATCAACAAAACTCGAGCAAATGCATGAAAATACCTTCGGAATGCATGTTAAGCTAAAAAATGCACATTTACGTTATTTTGTTGACTAACCGTGAAAAATGAACGAAAATCAACCAAACTCGAGCAAATGCTTGAAAATAGCGTCGGAATGCATGTTAAGCTAAAAAATGCACATTTACGTTATTTTTTCGACTAACCGTGAAAAATGCACAAAAATGAACCAAACTTGAGCAAATGCATGAAAATAGCGTCGGAATGCATGTTTAGCTAAAAAATGCACATTTACGTTACTCTGTCGACTAA
The DNA here is from genome assembly GCA_963971435.1 of Lasius platythorax. Lineage (NCBI taxonomy): Eukaryota > Metazoa > Arthropoda > Insecta > Hymenoptera > Formicidae > Lasius > Lasius platythorax. The sequence continues at coordinate 42,456 of OZ020544.1, read as the reverse complement.
TTGTGAAAAATAAACAAAAATGATCCAAACTTGAGCAAATGCATGAAAATAGCGTAGGAATGCATGTTAAGCTAAAAAATGCACATTTACGTTATTCTGTCGACTAACCGTGAATAACGCACAAAAATGAACCAAACTTGAGCAAATGCATGAAAATAGCGTCGGAATGCATGTTAAGCTAAAAAATTCACATTTACGTTACTCTGTCGACTAAGCGTGAATAACGCACAAAAATGAACCAAACTTGAGCAAATGCATGAAAATTGCGTCGGTATGCATGTTAAGCTAAAAAATGCACATTTACGTTATTCTGTCGACTAACCGTGAAAAATGAACGAAAATCAACCAAACTTGAGCAAATGCATGAAAATAGCGTCGGAATGCATGTTAAGCTAAAAAATGCACACTTACGTTATTCTGTCGACTAACCGTGAAAAATGAACGAAAATCAACCAAACTCGATCAAATGCATGAATATAGCGTCGGAATGCATGTTAATCTAAAAAATGCACATTTACGTTATTCTGTCGACTAACCGTGAAAAATGAACGAAAATCAACCAAACTTGAGCAAATGCATGAAAATAGCGTCGGAATGCATGTTAAGCTAAAAAATGCAAATTTACGTTACTCTGTCGACTAACCGTGAAAAACGCGCAAAAATGAACCAAACTTGAGCAAATGCATGAAAATAGCGTCGGAATGCATGTTAAGCTAAAAAATGCACATTTACGTTATTTTGTTGACTAAACGTGAAAAATGAACGAAAATCAACCAAACTCGAGCAAATGCCTGAAAATAGCGTCGGAATGCATGTTAAGCTAAAAAATGCACATTTACGTTATTTTTTCGACTAACCGTGAAAAATGCACAAAAATGAACCAAACTTGAGCAAATGCATGAAAATAGCGTCGGAATGCATGTTTAGCTAAAAAATGCACATTTACGTTACTCTGTCGACTAACCGTGAAAAATAAACAAAAATGAACCAAACTTGAGCAAATGCATGAAAATAGCGTCGGAATGCATGTTAATCTAAAAAATGCACATTTACGTTATTCTGTCGACTAACCGTGAAAAATGCACAAAAATGAATCAAACTTGAGCAGATGCATGAAAATATCGTCGGAATGCATGTTTAGCTAAAAAATGCACATTTACGTTACTCTGTCGACTAACCGTGAAAAATAAACAAAAATGAACCAAACTTGAGCAAATGCATGAAAATAGCGTAGGAATGCATGTTAAGCTAAAAAATGCACATTTACGTTATTCTGTCGACTAACCGTGAAAAATAAACAAAAATGAACCAAACTTGAGCAAATGCATGAAAATAGCGTCGGAATGCATGTTAAGCTAAAAAATGCACATTTACGTTATTCTGTCGACTTACTGTGAAAAATGGTCAAAAATGAACCAAACTTGAGCAAATGCATGAAAATAGCGTCGGAATGCATGTTAAGCTAAAAAATGCACATTTACGTTACTCTGTCGACTAACCGTGCAAAACGCACAAAAATGAACCAAACTTGAGCAAATGCATGAAAATAGCTTCGGAATGCATGTTAAGCTAAAAAATGCACATTTACGTTACTCTGTCGACTAACCGTGAAAAATAAACAAAAATGAACCAAACTTGAGCAAATGCATGAAAATAGCGTCGGAATGAAAGTTAAGCTAAAAAATGCACATCTACGTTAATCTGTCGACTAACCTTGAAAAATATACAAAAATGAACCAAACTTGAGCAAATACATGAAAATAGCGTCGGAATGCATGTAAAGCTAAAAAATGCACATTTACGTTATTCTGTTGACTAACCGTGAAAAATTGTCAAAAATGAACCAAACTTGAGCAAATGCATGAAAATAGCGTCGGAATGCATGTTAAGCTAAAAAATGCACATTTACGTTACTCTGTCGACTAATTGTGAAAAATAAACAAAAATAAACCAAACTTGAGCAAATGCATGAAAATAGCGTCGGAATGCATGTTAATCTAAAAAATGCACATTTACGTTATTCTATCGACTAACCGTGAAAAATAAACAAAAATGAACAAAACTTGAGGAGATGCATGAAAATAGCGTCGGAATGCATGTTAAGCTAAAAAATACACATTTACGTTACTATGTCGACTAACCGTGAAAAATGCACAAAAATGAACCAAACTTGAGCAAATGCATGAAAATAGCGTCGGAATGCATGTTAATCTAAAAAATGCACATTTACGTTATTCTGTCGACTAACAGTGAAAAATGAACGAAAATCAACAAAACTCGAGCAAATGCATGAAAATACCTTCGGAATGCATGTTAAGCTAAAAAATGCACATTTACGTTATTCTGTCGACTAATCGTGAAAAATGCACAAAAATGAACCAAACTTTAGCAAATGCATGAAAATAGCGTCGGAATGCATGTTAAGCTAAAAAATGCACATTTACATTATTCTGTCGACTATCCGTGAAAAATGCTCAAAAATGAACCAAACTTGAGCAAAAGCATGAAAATAGCGTCGGAATGCATGTTAAGCTAAAAAATGCACATTTACGTTATTCTGTCGACTAACCGTGAAAAATGCACAAAAATGAACCAAACTTGAGCAAAAGCATGAAAATAGCTTCGGAATGCATGTTAAGCTAAAAAATGCACATTTAGGTTACTCTGTCGACTAACCGTGAAAAATTAACAAAAATGAACCAAACTTGAGCAAATGCATGAAAATAGCGTCGGAATGCATGTTAAACTAAAAAATGCACATTTACGTTATTCTGTCGACTAACCGTGAAAAATGCACAAAAATGAACCAAACTTGAGCAAATGAATGAAAATAGCTTCGGAATGCATGTTAAGCTAAAAAATGCACATTTAGATTACTCTGTCGACTAACCGTGAAAAATAAACAAAAATGAACCAAACTTGAGCAAATGCATGAAAATAGCGTCGGAATGCATGTTAAGCTAAAAAATGCAAATTTACGTTATTCTGTCGACTAACCGTGAAAAATGCACATAAATGAACATAACTTGAGCAAATGCATGAAAATAGCGTCGGAATGCATGTTAAGTTAAAAAATGCACATTTACGTTATTCTGTCGACTAACCGTGAAAAATGCACATAAATGAACATAACTTGAGCAAATGCATGAAAATAGCGTCGGAATGCATTTTAAGCTAAAAATTGCACATTTACGTTACTCTGTCGACTAACCGTGAAAAATGCTCAAAAATGAACCAAACTTGAGCAAATGCATGAAAATAGCGTCGGAATGCATGTTAAGCTGAAAAATGCACATTTACGTTATTCTGTCGACTAACCGTTAAAAATGGTCAAAAATGAACCAAACTTGAGAAAATGCATGAAAATAGCGTCGGATTGCATGTTAAGCTAAAAAAATGTACGTTTTCGTTACTCTGTCGACTAACCGTGAAAAACGCGCAAAAAAGAACCAAACTTGAGCAAATGCATGAAAATAGCTTCGGAATGCATGTTAAGCTAAAAAATGCACATTTAGGTTACTCTGTCGACTAACCGTGAAAAATAAACAAAAATGAACCAAACTTGAGCAAATGCATGAAAATAGCGTCGGAATGCATGTTAAGCTAAAAAATGCACATCTACGTTACTCTGTCGACTAACCGTGAAAAATAAACAAAAATGAACCAAACTTGATCAAATGCATGAAAATAGCGTCGGAATGCATGTTAAGCTAAAAAATGCACATTTAGGTTACTCTGTCGACTAACCGTGAAAAATAAACAAAAATGAACCAAACTTGAGCAAATGCATGAAAATAGCGTCGGAATGCATGTTAAGCTAAAAAATGCACATCTACGTTACTCTGTCGACTAACCGTGAAAAATAAACAAAAATGAACCAAACTTGATCAAATGCATGAAAATAGCGTCGGAATGCATGTTAAGCTAAAAAATGCACATTTACGTTATTCTGTCGACTAACCGTGAAAAATGCACATAAATGAACATAACTTGAGCAAATGCATGAAAATAGCGTCGGAATGCATTTTAAGCTAAAAATTGCACATTTACGTTACTCTGTCGACTAACCGTGAAAAATGCACAAAAATGAACCAAACTTGAGCAAATGCATGAAAATAGCGTCGGAATGCATGTTAAGCTGAAAAATGCACATTTACGTTATTCAGTCGACTAACCGTGAAAAATGGTCAAAAATGAACCAAACTTGAGAAAATGCATGAAAATAGCGTCGGATTGCATGTTAAGCTAAAAAATGTTCATTTACGTTACTCTGTCGACTAACCGTGAAAAACGCGCAATAATGAACCAAACTTGAGCAAATGCATGAAAATAGCGTCGGAATGCATGTTAAGCTAAAAAATGCACATTTACGTTATTCTGTCGACTAACCGTGAAAAATGAACGAAAATGAACCAAACTTGAGCAAATGCATGAAAATAGCGTCGGAATGCATGTTAAGCTAAAAAATGCACATTTACGTTACTCTGTCGACTAACCGTGAAAAATGCACAAAAATGAACCAAATTTGAGCAAATGCATGAAAATAGCGTCGGAATGCATGTTAAGCTGAAAAATGCACATTTACGTTATTCTGTCGACTAACCGTGAAAAATGGTCAAAAATGAACCAAACTTGAGAAAATGCATGAAAATAGCGTCGGATTGCATGTTAAGCTAAAAAATGTACATTTACGTTACTCTGTCGACTAACCGTGAAAAACGCGCAAAAATGAACCAAACTTGAGCAAATGCATGAAAATAGCGTCGGAATGCATGTTAAGCTAAAAATGCACATTTACGTTATTTTGTTGACTAAACTTGAAAAATGAACGAAAATCTACCAAACTCGAGCAAATGCCTGAAAATAGCGTCGGAATGCATGTTAAGCTAAAAAATGCACATTTACGTTATTTTTTCGACTAACCGTGAAAAATGCACAAAAATGAACCAAACTTGAGCAAATGCATGAAAATAGCGTCGGAATGCATGTTTAGCTAAAAAATGCACATTTACGTTACTCTGTCGACTAACCGTGAAAAATAAACAAAAATGAACCAAACTTGAGCAAATGCATGAAAATAGCGTCGGAATGCATGTTAATCTAAAAAATGCACATTTACGTTATTCTGTCGACTAACCGTGAAAAATGCACAAAAATGAATCAAACTTGAGCAGATGCATGAAAATATCGTCGGAATGCATGTAAAGCTAAAAAATGTACATTTACGTTATTCTGTTGACTAACCGTGAAAAATTGTCAAAAATGAACCAAACTTGAGCAAATGCATGAAAATAGCGTCGGAATGCATGTTAATCTAAAAAATGCACATTTACGTTATTCTGTCGACTAACAGTGAAAAATGAACGAAAATCAACAAAACTCGAGCAAATGCATGAAAATACCTTCGGAATACATGTTAAGCTAAAAAATGCACATTTACGTTATTCTGTCGACTAATCGTGAAAAATGCACAAAAATGAACCAAACTTTAGCAAATGCATGAAAATAGCGTCGGAATGCATGTTAAGCTAAAAAATGCACATTTACATTATTCTGTCGACTAACCGTGAAAAATGCACAAAAATGAACCAAACTTGAGCAAATGCATGAAAATAGCGTCGGAATGCATGTTAAGCTAAAAAATGCACATCTACGTTACTCTGTCGACTAACCGTGAAAAATAAACAAAAATGAACCAAACTTGAGCAAATGCATGAAAATAGCGTCGGAATGCATGTTAAGCTAAAAAATGCACATTTACGTTATTCTGTCGACTAACCGTGAAAAATAAACAAAAATGAACCAAACTTGAGCAAATGCATGAAAATAGCGTCGGAATGCATGTTAAGCTAAAAAATGCACATTTACGTTATTCTGTCGACTAACAGTGAAAAATGGTCGAAAATGAACCAAACTTGAGCAAATGCATGAAAATAGCGTCGGAATGCATGTTAAGCTAAAAAATGCACATTTAGGTTACTCTGTCGACTAACCGTGAAAAATAAAAAAAATGAACCAAACTTGAGCAAATGCATGAAAATAGCGTCGGAATGCATGTTAAGCTGAAAAATGCACATTTACGTTATTCTGTCGACTAACCGTTAAAAATGGTCAAAAATGAACCAAACTTGAGAAAATGCATGAAAATAGCGTCGGATTGCATGTTAAGCTAAAAAAATGTACGTTTACGTTACTCTGTCGACTAACCGTGAAAAACGCGCAAAAAAGAACCAAACTTGAGCAAATGCATGAAAATAGCTTCGGAATGCATGTTAAGCTAAAAAATGCACATTTAGGTTACTCTGTCGACTAACCGTGAAAAATAAACAAAAATGAACCAAACTTGAGCAAATGCATGAAAATAGCGTCGGAATGCATGTTAAGCTAAAAAATGCACATCTACGTTACTCTGTCGACTAACCGTAAAAAATAAACAAAAATGAACCAAACTTGATCAAATGCATGAAAATAGCGTCGGAATGCATGTTAAGCTAAAAAATGCACATTTACGTTATTCTGTCGACTAACCGTGAAAAATGCACATAAATGAACATAACTTGAGCAAATGCATGAAAATAGCGTCGAAATGCATTTTAAGCTAAAAATTGCACATTTACGTTACTCTGTCGACTAACCGTGAAAAATGCACAAAAATGAACCAAACTTGAGCAAATGCATGAAAATAGCGTCGGAATGCATGTTAAGCTGAAAAATGCACATTTACGTTATTCAGTCGACTAACCGTGAAAAATGGTCAAAAATGAACCAAACTTGAGAAAATGCATGAAAATAGCGTCGGATTGCATGTTAAGCTAAAAAATGTTCATTTACGTTACTCTGTCGACTAACCGTGAAAAACGCGCAATAATGAACCAAACTTGAGCAAATGCATGAAAATAGCTTCGGAATGCATGTTAAGCTAAAAAATGCACATTTAGGTTACTCTGTCGACTAACCGTGTAAAATAAACAAAAATGAACCAAACTTGAGCAAATGCATGAAAATAGCGTCGGAATGCATGTTAAGCTAAAAAATGCACACTTACGTTATTCTGTCGACTAACCGTCAAAAATGAACGAAAATCAACCAAACTCGATCAAATGCATGAATATAGCGTCGGAATGCATGTTAATCTAAAAAATGCACATTTACGTTATTCTGTCGACTAACCGTGAAAAATGAACGAAAATCAACCAAACTTGAGCAAATGCATGAAAATAGCGTCGGAATGCATGTTAAGCTAAAAAATGCACATTTACGTTATTCTGTCGACTAACCGTGAAAAATGGTCAAAAATGAACCAAACTTGAGAAAATGCATGAAAATAGCGTCGGATTGCATGTTAAGCTAAAAAATGTACATTTACGTTACTCTGTCGACTAACCGTGAAAAACGCGCAAAAATGAACCAAACTTGAGCAAATGCATGAAAATAGCGTCGGAATGCATGTTAAGCTAAAAAATGCACATTTAGGTTACTCTGTCGACTAACCGTGAAAAACGCACAAAAATAAACCAAACTTGAGCAAATGCATGAAAATAGCTTCGGAATGCATGTTAAGCTAAAAAATGCACACTTACGTTATTCTGTCGACTAACCGTCAAAAATGAACGAAAATCAACCAAACTCGATCAAATGAATGAATATAGCGTCGGAATGCATGTTAATCTAAAAAATGCACATTTACGTTATTCTGTCGACTAACCGTGAAAAATGAACGAAAATCAACCAAACTTGAGCAAATGCATGAAAATAGCGTCGGAATGCATGTTAAGCTAAAAAATGCACATTTACGTTACTCTGTCGACTAACCGTGAATAATGAACGAAAATCAACCAACTCGAGCAAATGCATAAAAATAGCGTCGAAATGCATGTTAATCTAAAAAATCCACATTTACGTTATTCTGTCGACTAACCGTGAAAAATGGTCAAAAATGAACCAAACTTGAGCGAATGCATGAAAATAGCGTCGGAATGCATGTTAAGCTAAAAAATGCACATTTACGTTATTCTGTCGACTAACCGTGAAAAATGAACGAAAATTAACCAAACTCGAGCAAATGCATGAAAATAGCGACGAAATGCATGTTAAGCTAAAAAATGCACATTTACGTTATTCTGTCGACTAACCGTGAAAAATTCACAAAAATGAACCAAACTTGAGCAAATGCATGAAAATAGCGTCGGAATGCATGTAAAGCTAAAAAATCCACATTTACGTTATTCTGTCGACTAACCGTGAAAAATGGTCAAAAAAGAACCAAACTTGAGCAAATGCATGAAAATAGCGTCGGAATGCATGTTAAGCTAAAAAATGCACATTTACGTTATTCTGTCGACTAACCGTGAAAAATGGTCAAAAATGAACCAAACTTGAGCAAATGCATGAAAATAGCGTCGGTATGCATGTTAAGCTAAAAAATGTACATTTACGTTACTCTGTCGACTAACCGTGAAAAACGCACAAAAATGAACCAAACTTGAGCAAATGCATGAAAATAGCTTCGGAATGCATGTTAAGCTAAAAAATGCACATTTACGTTACTCTGTCGACTAACCGTGAAAAATAAACAAAAATGAACCAAACTTGAGCAAATGCATGAAAATAGTGTCGGAATGAAAGTTAAGCTAAAAAATGCACATCTACGTTAATCTGTCGACTAACCTTGAAAAATATACAAAAATGAACCAAACTTGAGCAAATACATGAAAATAGCGTCGGAATGCATGTAAAGCTAAAAAATGCACATTTACGTTATTCTGTCGACTAACTGTGAAAAATGGTCAAAAAAGAACCAAACTTGAGCAAATGCATGAAAATAGCGTCGGAATGCATGTTAAGCTAAAAAATGCACATTTACGTTACTCTGTCGACTAATTGTGAAAAATAAACAAAAATGAACCAAACTTGAGCAAATGCATGAAAATAGCGTCGGAATGCATGTTAATCTAAAAAATGCACATTTACGTTATTCTGTCGACTAACAGTGAAAAATGAACGAAAATCAACAAAACTCGAGCAAATGCATGAAAATACCTTCGGAATGCATGTTAAGCTAAAAAATGCACATTTACGTTATTTTGTTGACTAACCGTGAAAAATGAACGAAAATCAACCAAACTCGAGCAAATGCTTGAAAATAGCGTCGGAATGCATGTTAAGCTAAAAAATGCACATTTACGTTATTTTTTCGACTAACCGTGAAAAATGCACAAAAATGAACCAAACTTGAGCAAATGCATGAAAATAGCGTCGGAATGCATGTTTAGCTAAAAAATGCACATTTACGTTACTCTGTCGACTAATTGTGAAAAATAAACAAAAATGATCCAAACTTGAGCAAATGCATGAAAATAGCGTAGGAATGCATGTTAAGCTAAAAAAATGCACATTTACGTTATTCTGTCGACTAACCGTGAATAACGCACAAAAATGAACCAAACTTGAGCAAATGCATGAAAATAGCGTCGGAATGCATGTTAAGCTAAAAAATGCACATTTACGTTACTCTGTCGACTAACCGTGAAAAATAAACAAAAATGAACCAAACTTGAGCAAATGCATGAAAATAGCGTCGGAATGCATGTTAATCTAAAAAATGCACATTTACGTTATTCTGTCGACTAACCGTGAAAAATGCACAAAAATGAATCAAACTTGAGCAGATGCATGAAAATATCGTCGGAATGCATGTTTAGCTAAAAAATGCACATTTACGTTACTCTGTCGACTAACCGTGAAAAATAAACAAAAATGAACCAAACTTGAGCAAATGCATGAAAATAGCGTAGGAATGCATGTTAAGCTAAAAAATGCACATTTACGTTATTCTGTCGACTAACCGTGAAAAATAAACAAAAATGAACCAAACTTGAGCAAATGCATGAAAATAGCGTCGGAATGCATGTTAAGCTAAAAAATGCACATTTACGTTATTCTGTCGACTAACTGTGAAAAATGGTCAAAAATGAACCAAACTTGAGCAAATGCATGAAAATAGCGTCGGAATGCATGTTAAGCTAAAAAATGCACATTTACGTTACTCTGTCGACTAACCGTGCAAAACGCACAAAAATGAACCAAACTTGAGCAAATGCATGAAAATAGCTTCGGAATGCATGTTAAGCTAAAAAATGCACATTTACGTTACTCTGTCGACTAACCGTGAAAAATAAACAAAAATGAACCAAACTTGAGCAAATGCATGAAAATAGCGTCGGAATGAAAGTTAAGCTAAAAAATGCACATCTACGTTAATCTGTCGACTAACCTTGAAAAATATACAAAAATGAACCAAACTTGAGCAAATACATGAAAATAGCGTCGGAATGCATGTAAAGCTAAAAAATGCACATTTACGTTATTCTGTTGACTAACCGTGAAAAATTGTCAAAAATGAACCAAACTTGAGCAAATGCATGAAAATAGCGTCGGAATGCATGTTAAGCTAAAAAATGCACATTTACGTTACTCTGTCGACTAATTGTGAAAAATAAACAAAAATAAACCAAACTTGAGCAAATGCATGAAAATAGCGTCGGAATGCATGTTAAGCTAAAAAATGCACATTTACGTTATTCTGTCGACTAACCGTGAAAAATGAACAAAAATGAACCAAACTTGAGCAAATGCATGAAAATAGCGTCGGAATGCATGTTAAGCTAAAAAATGCACATTTACGTTATTCTGTCGACTAACCGTGAAAAATGCACAAAAATGAACCAAACTTGAGCAAATGCATGAAAATAGCGTCGGAATGCATGTTAAGCTAAAAAATGCACATTTACGTTACTCTGTCGACTAACCGTGAAAAACGCACAAAAATGAACCAAACTTGAGCAAATGCATGAAAATAGCTTCGGAATGCATGTTAAGCTAAAAAATGCACATTTACGTTACTCTGTCGACTAACCGTGAAAAATAAACAAAAATGAACCAAACTTGAGCAAATGCATGAAAATAGCGTCGGAATGAAAGTTTAGCTAAAAAATGCACATCTACGTTAATCTGTCGACTAACCTTGAAAAATATACAAAAATGAACCAAACTTGAGCAAATACATGAAAATAGCGTCGGAATGCATGTAAAGCTAAAAAATGCACATTTACGTTATTCTGTCGACTAACCGTGAAAAATGGTCAAAAATGAACCAAACTTGAGCAAATGCATGAAAATAGCGTCGGAATGCATGTTAATCTAAAAAATGCACATTTACGTTATTCTGTCGACTAACCGTGAAAAATAAACAAAAATGAACAAAACTTGAGCAAATGCATGAAAATAGCGTCGGAATGCATGTTAAGCTAAAAAATACACATTTACGTTACTATGTCGACTAACCGTGAAAAATGCACAAAAATGAACCAAACTTGAGCAAATGCATGAAAATAGCGTCGGAATGCATGTTAATCTAAAAAATGCACATTTACGTTATTCTGTCGACTAACAGTGAAAAATGAACGAAAATCAACAAAACTCGAGCAAATGCATGAAAATACCTTCGGAATGCATGTTAAGCTAAAAAATGCACATTTACGTTATTCTGTCGACTAATCGTGTAAATGCACAAAAATGAACCAAACTTTAGCAAATGCATGAAAATAGCGTCGGAATGCATGTTAAGCTAAAAAATGCACATTTACGTTATTCTGTCGACTAACCGTGAAAAATGCACAAAAATGAAACAAACTTGAGCAAATGCATGAAAATAGCGTCGGAATGCATGTTTAGCTAAAAAATGCACATTTACGTTACTCTGTCGACTAATTGTGAAAAATAAACAAAAATGATCCAAACTTGAGCAAATGCATGAAAATAGCGTCGGAATGCATGTTAATCTAGAAAATGCACATTTACGTTATTCTGTCGACTAACCGTGAAAAATAAACAAAAATGAACCAAACTTGAGCAAATGCATGAAAATAGCGTCGGAATGCATGTTAAGCTAAAAAATGCACATTTACGTTACTCTGTCGACTAACCGTGAAAAATACACAAAAATGAACCAAACTTGAGCAAATGCATGAAAATAGCGTCGGAATGCATGTTAAGCTAAAAAATGCACATTTACGTTACTCTGTCGACTAACCGTGAAAAATGCACAAAAATGAACCAAACTCGAGCAAATGCATGAAAATAGCGTCGGAATGCATGTTAAGCTAAAAATGCACATTTACGTTATTTTTTCGACTAACCATGAAAAATGCACAAAAATGAACCAAACTTGAGCAAATGCATGAAAATAGCGTCGGAATGCATGTTTATCTAAAAAATGCACATTTACGTTACTCTGTCGACTAACCGTGAAAAATAAACAAAAATGAACCAAACTTGAGCAAATGCATGAAAATAGCGTAGGAATGCATGTTAATCTAAAAAATGCACATTTACGTTATTCTGTCGACTAACCGTGAAAAATGCACAAAAATGAATCAAACTTGAGCAAATCCATGAAAATAGCGTCGGAATGCATGTTTAGCTAAAAAATGCACATTTACGTTACTCTGTCGACTAACCGTGAAAAATAAACAAAAATGAACCAAACTTGAGCAAATGCATGAAAATAGCGTAGGAATGCATTTTAAGCTAAAAAATGCACATTTACGTTATTCTGTCGACTAACCGTGAAAAATAAACAAAAATGAACCAAACTTGAGGAAATGCATGAAAATAGCGTCGGAATGCATGTTAAGCTAAAAAATACACATTTACGTTACTATGTCGACTAACCGTGAAAAATGCACAAAAACGAACCAAACTTTAGCAAATGCATGAAAATAGCGTCGGAATGCATGTTAAGCTAAAAAATGCACATTTACGTTATTCTGTCGACTAATCGTGAAAAATGCACAAAAATGAACCAAACTTTAGCAAATGCATGAAAATAGCGTCGGAATGCATGTTAAGCTAAAAAATGCACATTTACGTTATTCTGTCGACTAACCGTGAAAAATGCACAAAAATGAAACAAACTTGAGCAAATGCATGAAAATAGCGTCGGAATGCATGTTTAGCTAAAAAATGCACATTTACGTTACTCTGTCGACTAATTGTGAAAAATAAACAAAAATGATCCAAACTTGACAAATGCATGAAAATAGCGTCGGAATGCATGTTAATCTAAAAAATGCACATTTACGTTATTCTGTCGACTAACCGTGAAAAATAAACAAAAATGAACCAAACTTGAGCAAATGCATGAAAATAGCGTCGGAATGCATGTTAAGCTAAAAAATTCACATTTACGTTACTCTGTCGACTAAGCGTGAATAACGCACAAAAATGAACCAAAGTTGAGCAAATGCATGAAAATTGCGTCGGTATGCATGTTAAGCTAAAAAATGTACATTTACGTTACTCTGTCGACTAACCGTGAAAAACGCACAAAAATGAACCAAACTTGAGCAAATGCATGAAAATAGCTTCGGAATGCATGTTAAGCTAAAAAATGCACATTTACGTTACTCTGTCGACTAACCGTGAAAAATAAACAAAAATGAACCAAACTTGAGCAAATGCATGAAAATAGCGTCGGAATGAAAGTTTAGCTAAAAAATGCACATCTACGTTAATCTGTCGACTAACCTTGAAAAATATACAAAAATGAACCAAACTTGAGCAAATACATGAAAATAGCGTCGGAATGCATGTAAAGCTAAAAAATGCACATTTACGTTATTCTGTCGACTAACCGTGAAAAATGGTCAAAAATGAACCAAACTTGAGCAAATGCATGAAAATAGCGTCGGAATGAAAGTTTAGCTAAAAAATGCACATCTACGTTAATCTGTCGACTAACCTTGAAAAATATACAAAAATGAACCAAACTTGAGCAAATGCATGAAAATAGCGTCGGAATGCATGTTAAGCTAAAAAATGCACATTTACGTTACTCTGTCGACTAATTGTGAAAAATAAACAAAAATGAACCAAACTTGAGCAAATGCATGAAAATAGCGTCGGAATGCATGTTAATCTAAAAAATGCACATTTACGTTATTCTGTCGACTAACCGTGAAAAATAAACAAAAATGAACAAAACTTGAGCAAATGCATGAAAATAGCGTCGGAATGCATGTTAAGCTAAAAAATACACATTTACGTTACTATGTCGACTAACCGTGAAAAATGCACAAAAATGAACCAAACTTGAGCAAATGTGTCACGTCCCGCTACCACTTTTAAATTTCTCTTTTTTCCTTTTTCTATTTTTCTTAAGCATATATCTTCTAAGTCCTTTTAGCGCTATTTGAAAAGCGCGCCAGTGGCGGCCATGACACCTAACTCCGGCCGGTGCCGAGGCGTGGCGCTCCTCCAGTGCCGGGACCTTCCCACCACTCGAGGATCCCCACTCCCGCGCAACGCAGCGACCGAAGCGCCGAAATCGAAGGACCTCAGAACAGGCCTCGACTTCGTCAGTCTGAAGCGCGACACCGAACCGAGCAGTTCTACTCTGAACTCTCTCCTAAATCTAAACTCTAATTCAAACTCTAACTTTAAGTCTTATACTAAAACTAAATCTTAGTTCTTATAATAATTCTAATTCTAAATTCTAACTTTAAGTATAGTATACCAACGTCTTAAGTAAAATCTTGTGTAGTAATACTCTATAATAAAGTGTGTGTGTGTGTGTTTGAAATCTAACTCTAATATTCAATCTACCTTCGAAATCTAATTCCGAAATCCAGTTAATTATTAATTGATTTTTCCGACGTGCACGAGCCGAGTTATTTATCAACGATTTATTAAACAATTGCTATACCGGATCGTACGTGGTAGCTCTGAGAGGACGACCCGCTCGCTATCGCAGAAAATCCGATTCTTCAAATCCTGATCAACGTAGTAGCAACTCCGAGAGGACGACCCGCTCGTTGCTACATCCTAGAGCAGCCTCGACAGTGAGGACTACCGCACGTCGAACGTTGTGAAGGGAACTCGTAGATCAGGATGCTAAATTATTTCTAACTATGCCTAAGACGCGCCGTGCAGGGAGAAAGAATCAATTGAGACGCCTAGTTGCGCGCTATTACATTTCCGCGCCAAACGAATTCTCTCCGCTCATCGGAGCAACATACTACAACGATAACGAATACGAGGAACTATTTAACCCGTCCGCGAATCGCGATCATAATAAGCCGATCACATTAATCGAGTGGCCATCGAAGCTCATACCGTTGACTATCGAATATCCATCCTTACCATCTCTGAAGATACCAGAGGACGACCCTCGACGTACCCGGTATCTCGAACGACGTGCCGAAATCCTCTACGAACACTACGGCGGAGCTACCCCCGAGCACCAGAAAACCGACGAGAATATAACACATTTGGACTAAAGGTAAGTGGATAATTATATTCACTGTTGTTTATATCGAATGTTTGATTAAATAATCAAGCCCGAAAATAAATTATAACTATTACAAATCGAAATATTATTTGAGAGAATTTTCTGGAAACACGGTAAAACTCTGCCCGAGGCAGGGCCATAAAAGTGAAACACAGGACCTGAGTTTCCTGCCATAAAAGTGAAACTCGGGCCAACCAAAAAAAAGGGTACTGGGCGATTTCTCTTTTCGCAGCCCTGGCTATCTTCCTTCGCTTGTGAATTTCCAAGCTGAACGAATACTATTTCGAATACGAGTTCAAATATTACTTCAAATATTATTAAAATATTATTCAAATATTATTAAATATTACTATCATCTAAATATTATTATTCAAATATTATTAAATATTACTATCATTTAAATATTATTATTCAAATATTATTAAATATTACTATCATTTAAATATTATTATTCAAATATTATTAAAACACTACTATTATTCAAACATTATTATTCAAATATTATTAAGATACTATCATTTAAATACTATTATTCAAATATTAATAAAATATTATTATCACTCTAATATTATTATTCCAATATTATTATCATTCTAATATTATTATTCCAATATTATTTGTTTAAACGCTACTATTAATATTACCCTAATCAATCATCCATGTGTCCGCGATCTTTCCGGAATTATATCATCCCTCCCCGAGAGGAGGAAGAGGAGGAACTACTAGATCCAGCTGTTTTGTGCACAAAGACGACCGCGTTCATTCATATCGAAAATCGCGCCGCGTTGTGCGTAGTATGCTTTGGCAATCTCCCGTTCGTGGATAAGTTATCATGGTGTATTAGACTCAAACATACCCTCACTGTCGGCTACACTATCGACCAGATCGCGTGTTCCTCTTGCAATAGAACTATTACCCTCGTCGATAACATCCATAACTGCCTTACCTGCCAACGGGAATATTTGATCTATAACGCTAACATCGGTAGTTACCCAACGGATACCGACGGTAGAGTCACCATTACCATTAGAGACGACACATACCAATCGCCGGAAAGCATTCCAGAATTTTTATAATTGTTATATGCTTGTTCACGGAATTTAATTGATTCCCCTTCCCCCATTGTAGCGCATTAATGTCTCCCCACGTGGAAAAATTTTATTAACCACTACCCTCCTTAACCATATCTGAGCGGCCTTCCGTCGCGGGCGATCCCCGGAACAGTGTTCCGAAAAGCGACCCTGTCCGGCACAGAGGTCCGTCCACTCGAAATAGCTCTCCCTCAATATTTCGAGCCGCGACCGCGCCGAGACGTAACAAATGCATGAAAATAGCGTCGGAATGCATGTTAATCTAAAAAATGCACATTTACGTTATTCTGTCGACTAACAGTGAAAAATGAACGAAAATCAACAAAACTCGAGCAAATGCATGTAAATACCTTCGGAATGCATGTTAAGCAAAAAAATGCACATTTACGTTATTCTGTCGACTAATCGTGAAAAATGCACAAAAATGAAACAAACTTGAGCAAATGCATGAAAATAGCGTCGGAATGCATGTTTAGCTAAAAAATGCACATTTACGTTACTCTGCCGACTAATTGTGAAAAATAAACAAAAATGATCCAAACTTGAGCAAATGCATGAAAATAGCGTCGGAATGCATGTTAAGCTAAAAAATGCACATCTACGTTACTCTTGTTACGTCCAGGTAAGAGAATTGTGTTATAATTCCCGGCGCGATCGTACGCAGCTATTACGCTTGCGCAAGGAGAGAGAGCGAGAGACTCTTGACTCGCGGGGCCGAGCGGTAAACTACGCGTTTCAAGGGCGTTCGCTAAAAGACCGCGCCTAACCGAACAGATAGAGATATTGTATATAGATTTTTATTATATCTTAATTTAATACGCTGATTAGTCGTATAGAGTTTTACGACGAACTGTTAAATATACTCGCGCTATTAGAAAAGAAGAGTATTTGAAGAAATAAATTTTAAACTCACCGTATAGTTAAAATAAATTTGAATAGGTTTATAGAATAAATTCAATTACTTATTTTGATACCCTGATGCGTGCGGGATGGACCGAATAAAGGAGACGACAGGTTTCGAAAACAATATTTTATTTTCTAAATTCCTATAATATGAGTTATGATTAAATATTTGTATGCTAGTGTTAGACTTTACGCCGAGACTGTAACCTCTTTTTCTATTAGAATTTCGATTAGCGTCCCTTCTACTCGATGGACTACGCCAGGGTTCTCATCAAGAAAGGCGCGATATTTATTTAGACATTCTGGACAACGATGTCCGTATCTAACTATAGATAACTTTACTTTGCAGAAATCGCAAATCAACCCCGTAAAGTAGCCATTGATCATGGCACAGTGTTTCCTAATCTTTAAACGGTTTGTTTTAGTGCCACGAGGAAGATTCTTGAAGCAAATCTCACACAAAACCGTTTTGGTATACGGGTGGAAGTAACCGAAGCCCTTTTGACAGTAAAATATAGGCACCACTCCAGGAGGGTCCGGAATCTTCTGAACCGTGAACGGGTCCCGGAATGTTCGTGGGCACATCTACAGTTACAACCAGGTAAGTCGATCACACTTTTGTTTATTAAGTTAATTTGCGTTAATAGAAATGTTTAATAGTTAATTAATCGTCGTCTGTGTTTCATTATTTTACAGGTGCTGACTGGAGGTGTGCCACGCTCTAGATATAAAGCGCGATACAGGAGGAGGATACGATTCGCTTCTCTTAAAGCGCGCCGTGGTCAGGTGGTGGGGGTATCTGTCAGTAGCGGTCGTGAAGTCAGATAAGTATAATTTCAATAAATAGATTAATCGTTATAATGATTATATTGTTTATGGAGAATAGTTAAGCTTGTGGTTTGATTTTAGAAATACGTCGTCGGTGAAGAGTCGAAACTGTCGCTCAAGATAAGAAAAGGATCACCCTTTAAGATGATTTCAAGCACTACGGTTTATTCGCGTATGATTAAATTCGTTGATTTTCACTGTGATCGCTGAATATAATAATATCAGGAAATGTCGCGCAAAAGAAAGAAGGCAATAAATGATTAATTAATAATAATGTGATTAAGATTTAAATATTATTTTTATCACCGTTTTTATCTTACGTTGTATAATAATTAATTAGATTGATTGTAAATGTTAGTCGATCGATAGTAAGAATCAATAGTTATTTAATAGTTTATGAAAAAGAATTCTGTTGTTTATTAATATTCTGATACTCACTGTTGATGTGGATATTCCTTGTATAAGGTAGAGATCCGCCTTGCACTCCGTCCGTCGATGCGGGTAGGCGAGATAAAGTAATCGTTCACTTCCGTAATGTATATAACTATGTATATTTCAAGTATAAGAGTTCACTGTATTGTACAATTTTATGTTATAGATTTATATTAGTCGTAAGCGTCGTATATGATTAACTGTGTAAGTCGAAAATTTGAGGTAGTCTGAATTAGAAGTCGTAGTCTCTGAAGATTTGTAGTCTATATATATATATATGATATTCCTCGCGGTCCGGTATATATACCGCTGGTTCATCCCCATCTTCGAGATTAGTCGGCGGTCATTGGTCCTTTTCGGGAGATGAAGCACGTGTAATTACAATGTGATCACGCTCGCGAGATCGAAAACATATTTGTCTCCTTATATTTGTCAAGCGTAAACATCTGTATTGAGAATAATATCTCATTGTATTCTCATTGTAAAGCGTATACATCTGTATTGAGAATAATATCTCATTGTATTCTCCTTTGTATTTATTATGTCAATTAAGATTTATTACCCTAATGTATTGAATAAGTTAATTTTATAATTACAGATGTTTATGCGTTGATAATTTTATATTATAATATGGTAAATCGCTTAATTAATAGATAATAGTATTTTTAATCGAGATGTTTGTATATGCGAGTAATTTTGTTTAAACAATTTGTTCACGCTTTTATGTCTAAAAGATTAAGAGAGAGATATTTAATAAGAGAGAGATAGTATTAATAAATCTTTCTGATGGCTTATATGTATGAGTGCATGTACAATCATTTTATGTGCTTATTTGAATAAAGATTTCATTGTTATGTATATAATTATGACTTATAGCATTATTTATCCTTATTGACCTTATTAAAAATAAGTTAGGTGTATTACATGAGTCTAAGAGTCTGATGCTAATATGTGATTTTACAAGGAAAGTTACTCGATATGCTACCCATACTTATATTGTTCAATAATTATTTATTAGAATTGTAAATATGAATAGTAGAAGATAAGTAATAATAGAATTGAAAAAATATATGGTGATTATTAATACTCTTGCCTAATAGACTAGCCTTTTTTAGCGTTAAGTCTGTGGTTCTCGCATACGCATGCATCTTTACAACATTAATGATATTTTTAGATAGTTTAAATAATAGCACAACGATACAAAGATTCAATCGAGTGTAATATCACTAGTAGATGCTATATCTAATGACAGATTGTTTAAATTAAGTACCTTTAGCTTAGTCGACTTTTATACCTTGTATAATATTTACAGCGGAGACGCAATCCTGCGTGTAAGGTAATATTGACTACGCTCCTTTATTATAAGTGAATTTATATGTCTATACGTGGTGTTTAACGCGAAGAATCATATTGATATAAAAATAAGGTTCTTATTTAATTACTTGATTAATTAACAATTATGTAGGTATATGCATTATAATAAATTCTTAATTCTAATATTGAATATTGTTCTATATGAATGTTTACTTAATGCTTTCAATGTTGCAAAGTAATTATGCAATTTATTATAAATAATTAATGTCAATTAACGTAAATAATTTTATATTATTAATTCTTTTGATAAAAATGACTTTTTATTCCATAGGTAAGATAATATCTTATTGAATCTTGTAACATTAATAATTTATTAATATAGAACATTATTAATAACAACATGGTGATAATTAATAAAATGTGAATATATCTCAAATGTCGAAATTAAATAGTAATAGTATAACGCATGAGTATAATTGATAATGCGTTTTAATATTAATTTTATATTAAATAATAATAATGCTAATTTTATTTAAATAACCAGTGATGGATCTTGAGTTAATAAAAGAGAGTTGGAAGATTCTTACTCTTTTATGATAACTGAATTTTCCCGCGTCGATCGAGAGTGCGATGGCCTCCTCGGAGAGAGCTGCGAGAGAAAGCTTGGCGCCGGTGCTGTCGTCTGCATGTTGACAGGTGACGCATGGACCTTTAAATTTGTCAGGCGGTGCATCGGTAAGGTTTTTCCTTTTAATAATTCGTTTTCTGACAGATGCAGTAAGTGATGAGCGGTCTATCAGAAAGTAGGCGGTTTGCTGGTGGCGAAGAGAATAGTAAAAAAAAATAAATCGTGACGGACGGCGGCGAAAATTATGTTGAGCTGTCGGCCGTAACACCCCCCTCGTTAAGCTGAGAGCAGCGGTGTCGAGACGATGCGACGGTGAGCCTGTTGAACCCAGCTTGCATCGGAGACGTGCACTTGTTGAGCCTTTTCTCTAAATCCTGGTAAGAGGTTTTTAGGTTATATATTTCTCTTGACATTTCAACTGTCTCTTGCTGTAAGTAGTATGCACATTGCATAGCTTCTTGATTTTTTCTATAATTATTATAGGTAAGCTCTGCTGAAGTCTCTGTGTCGTGGAGTTCAAGATTTTTGCGTGCAGGTTGCCTATAGTCCTGAGTGTATTCACAGGGTTGCTGTAGCGAAGGTAAGTGATACCATTTTCTGTATATTCTGGGTACGATGATGAGTGAGAGAAGTATTAATGTGCTAATTGTTGCAGTTATAGTGCAGATTTTAATAATATATGCTGATATGTTTTCTCTAACAGGTTGAGTGTTTGCAGCAGTGATCATTTCTACGTGCACCGACAACATGGGAACAGTGATAGTGAGAGTATCGATGATCTGGTTCCATGGCGTCTTGACAAGATTTTTAGGTGTTGGTACTGTTTTGGACTCTTCGGGCTTTGGTGTGAGTGTATGCCACTGGCTTTTTATCCTATACATTGCTGTAGCGAGAGGATTGCATGTGATTTCAGTTCCTCTGGTAGTAATAGTACGTGTCTTTGGTTGCAGGTACATTGGTTGTCCATTCACCGTGACAGAAAGTTCTAGGAAACAGTCTCCTGTGGTCCTTATTCGTGCTGGCACAGCAGTACATTGGAAAAGTTGCGCTGCTTCGCCTCTTATATATGCAGAGTAGCCTGGCATTCCCATGAATGAGTATGCGAATAATGATGGATCCTTTTGAGCCATTATTAGAGAGGTATGTAATTCCATTTCTCTTTTTATACATCTATCTTTACCTTGAGATATATATACATTTTTAACATCTAAATTATCATTAGTAATAACATTAATATAACTATTGGCAGAATAAGCGAGAAATCTTATTTTATTAACATATTTTTGATTTTTCAGATATTCTTCGCTTACTTCTTTTACAACTATACGTGGGTGTTCTGTTTGAAGCACCGTGACGTTACAAATACTATTCTGAGTGCGGATGAAGAGGATCATCGAGACATTATTATGCTTTAATGCATAAGCAGAGGAATGTCCTATGGATTGCATTCTTTTGGCAGTTCCTCGGTATATTATGGATTGCTGCGACTTTTCGCATTTATCAAGAAATACTGGGGACCAAAAATTTTGAAATCCTTCTTCGTCAGTGCATTCCAGGTTAGTATATGTACATGTAGTTCCTACGTTTAATAAAATCTTATTGATTAATAAATCTACTTTTACAAAATAATTCTTATAAACTATGTGTATATATGTATTTACAGTTTCTTTTGTTTTCAGCTTCTCTGAAGGAATACTGAGTGCATCATCGCTTGGATGAATTAGATTGCTATTGACGTCGTTTTTAACAAGATTATTAAAAGTGGAATTTCCGAATCGAAATATTCCATGTGCATTTAGAGATATGCATGAAGATAAATCTACTGGTACGTAATGTCGCTTGTTATCTATTACATTATTATTTTTGTTTATAGGATTGTTTATAACATATTCAATCTCTATTCTACAGGATAAAACATTCACAGTTGTGATTCTAGGATGGTGCAACATTTCAATTGGTACATCGTGGAGTATCAAATCTTCTTCATTCAAGTGACAAGTGTCATCTTCCAGTAACGATACAATGGTGCCATTGTCGTAAGGAGTGTTGCAGTCATACCCTATAGGTGCATTGGAACAACGAGCTATGAAGATCAAAAATAAGAGATGCATCTGTAACAGAGAAAGGTATTATTATCCTGGTTCGCTGTAATATGCTTTTCTTAATCTGTTAGTATGTATGACTTTAGTCAGATTTCCTTTTTGAATTTTAACATTGCCGTTTTCGAGGACTTCTAATACGCGATATGGTCCGAGATATTCTTTACTAAATTTTCCTGCTTTTTGTTCATTAAGCAAGAATACGTAATCGTCTGCTTTAAAGGTTACTATATTAATATGCCTATCGTAATAATTCTTAGATTTTTCTTTTGCTCTTATTAAATTAGCTCTAGCAGTTTCTTGCAAATCTCGAGTTCTGTCGAATATATTAGTTAAATATCCATTGTATGTCTCAGGTTCTTCTTCGCAATTGAAGCTGGACGGAATTCTTGCTGGTTATCCGAAGATTAATTCGTGCGGAGTATATCCAGTACCTTCATGTACAGAGGTATTGTACGAAAAACTTGCTCTTTCTATATATTCATCCCAATATTCTTCTTTTTTCATAAAACATTTTAAGTATTCTACTAATACCATATGAGAGCGTTCTAGTGATCCGTTAGATTGCGGGTGATATGCGGTTGTGCGAAAATGCTGTATGCTAAACTTCTTCAGCATGTATTTCATCAGATGACTGGTGAAGTTGGAACCTTGGTCCGTAAGTATGCTTCTTGGACAGCCGAAGCGACAAATAAAATAATTAGTAAATGCTTCTGCAGTTGTTTCAGCCGTAGCATGCGGAATGGGAGCGTAAATCGAATATTTAGTGAGAAGATCTTGCATCGTTAAAACATAAGTATTTCCCTGAGGAGTGGTTTTGAATGGTCCTACGATGTCGAGAGCAATCTTGTCGAAAGCTCTTCCTGGGGTATCGG
The DNA here is from genome assembly GCA_963971435.1 of Lasius platythorax. Lineage (NCBI taxonomy): Eukaryota > Metazoa > Arthropoda > Insecta > Hymenoptera > Formicidae > Lasius > Lasius platythorax. The sequence goes on along the minus strand of OZ020544.1, from coordinate 18,937 downwards.
TGAGTATCATTGGTTGTCGAGTTTTCTTTCTCACTAATTTCATAGTCTGACATGATCGACAATTTCTAATGAATTCTTGTATATCTCTCTTCATGTTCGCCCAATTAAATCTTTCTTTAATTCGCAGGTATGTTTTAGTTACTCCTTTGTGTCCACCAACTGCGGATGCATGGTGTTCCTGAATTATGGCGTTGCGTTCCTCTACTGGAGGAATAGTTGTAAATCCGTGGCAGTATGTGATGACGATCGGTTTTTCTGCTAGAATATCTCGCAGTGAGGCGTATAATTGTCGCCAAGGTATAGTATCTAATTTTTCAAATTTTCGCAAACTAATAGTACATAAATTTAATTCAATTATTGCATCACGTAAGGATAAGAGACATTCGTGTAATATATTTTCATCTAATGATACGTTTAATCGCTCTTTTACAGGTAGAACGATAAGGTGTTTCCTAGGGTGCATCGATGGATAAATTCGTGCCCTTCCAAGTGTGAGTTCGTCGAGCGGAGGCAGAGTGTTTGATTGCTGCAATTCCTGAGCTCCGTTATCTAAAGGATTTTTATCAACAGTTACGAAGATTATTATGTTGTCGTCTAGGTTAGTTATCGGTGTATTACTTTCTTTGAAACGGCATTGAATATTGCGTGATGTAATTAATTCCTGTTCTTGTTGCAGATCTTCGATGAAATCTATATCTTCTTCATCAAGTTCAATTTCTTCTTCGCTGCTTAAATCTTGGTCATCGTAGAAGGATTCTGGTAATTCGAAGTGGATTCCAGAAGTTCCAGGTTGCTGATTTGACGGAATAAGATTTTCTGCGTGAGCGTTAGGTAATTCAAATCCTGTCGATAGATTTATAGCTTCGTTTATTATCTCATTTGTATTTTTAAATATTTGTTCGCTTGGTTCGTTTATAGGTTCGGCGAATCTAACAATTTTTTCTTGTTTTAGATCAGGCGGTTTTGCAGGGGGTCGTGCTGAAAATATATCATCGGAGGTATCCGAGTCTTCTGATTGGTCTGATACGTCTTGTTGCGTTTGGCGGTTGCTTGTTGGCATTTTCAACGGAGGTTCGAGATCTTCTTCATCTAATTCTTCGTCAGAGTCATTGAACATTCCAGTCTCGAATAAAAGTCTGGGTCGTTTTTCAACAGGGTGCATCGAAAGATAAGTAATGCTTTGTATCGGATTACGAGATAATTGTTACGGCCGACAGCTCAACATAATTTTCGCCGCCGTCCGTCACGATTTATTTTTTTTTACTATTCTCTTCGCCACCAGCAAACCGCCTACTTTCTGATAGACCGCTCATCACTTACTGCATCTGTCAGAAAACGAATTATTAAAAGGAAAAACCTTACCGATGCACCGCCTGACAAATTTAAAGGTCCATGCGTCACCTGTCAACATGCAGACGACAGCACCGGCGCCAAGCTTTCTCTCGCAGCTCTCTCCGAGGAGGCCATCGCACTCTCGATCGACGCGGGAAAATTCAGTTATCATAAAAGAGTAAGAATCTTCCAACTCTCTTTTATTAACTCAAGATCCATCACTGGTTATTTAAATAAAATTAGCATTATTATTATTTAATATAAAATTAATATTAAAACGCATTATCAATTATACTCATGCGTTATACTATTACTATTTAATTTCGACATTTGAGATATATTCACATTTTATTAATTATCACCATGTTGTTATTAATAATGTTCTATATTAATAAATTATTAATGTTACAAGATTCAATAAGATATTATCTTACCTATGGAATAAAAAGTCATTTTTATCAAAAGAATTAATAATATAAAATTATTTACGTTAATTGACATTAATTATTTATAATAAATTGCATAATTACTTTGCAACATTGAAAGCATTAAGTAAACATTCATATAGAACAATATTCAATATTAGAATTAAGAATTTATTATGATGCATATACCTACATAATTGTTAATTAATCAAGTAATTAAATAAGAACCTTATTTTTATAACAATATGATTCTTCGCGTTAAACACCACGTATAGACATATAAATTCACTTATAATAAAGGAGCGTAGTCAATATTACCTTACACGCAGGATTGCGTCTCCGCAGTAAATATTATACAAGGTATAAAAGTCGACTAAGCTAAAGGTACTTAATTTAAACAATCTGTCATGAGATATAGCATCTACTAGTGATATTACATTTGACTGAATCTTTGTATAATTGTGCTATCATTTAAACTATCTAAAAATACCATTAACGATGTAAAGATGCATGCGTATGCGAGAACCACAGACTTAACGCTAAAAAAGGCTAGTCTATTAGGCAAGAGTATTAATAATCACCATATATTTTTTCAATTCTATTATTACTTATCCTCTACTATTCATATTTACAATTCTAATAAATAATTATTGAACAATATAAGTATGGGTAGCATATCGAGTAACTTTCCTTGTAAAATCACATATTAGCATCAGACTCTTAGACTCATGTAATATACCTAACTTATTTTTAATAAGGTCAATAAGGATAAATAATGCTATAAGTCATAATTATATACATAACAATGAAATCTTTATTCAAATAAGCACATAAAATGATTGTACATGCACTCATACATATAAGCCATCAGAAAGATTTATTAATACTATCTCTCTCTTATTAAATATCTCTCTCTTAATCTTTTAGACATAAAAGCGTGAACAAATTGTTTAAACAAAATTACTCGCATATACAAACATCTCGATTAAAAATACTATTATCTATTAATTAAGCGATTTACCATATTATAATATAAAATTATCAACGCATAAACATCTGTAATTATAAAATTAACTTATTCAATACATTAGGGTAATAAATCTTAATTGACATAATAAATACAAAGGAGAATACAATGAGATATTATTCTCAATACAGATGTATACGCTTTACAATGAGAATACAATGAGATATTATTCTCAATACAGATGTTTACGCTTGACAAATATAAGGAGACAAATATGTTTTCGATCTCGCGAGCGTGATCACATTGTAATTACACGTGCTTCATCTCCCGAAAAGGACCAATGACCGCCGACTAATCTCGAAGATGGGGATGAACCAGCGGTATATATACCGGACCGCGAGGAATATCATATATATATATAGACTACAAATCTTCAGAGACTACGACTTCTAATTCAGACTACCTCAAATTTTCGACTTACACAGTTAATCATATACGACGCTTACGACTAATATAAATCTATAACATAAAATTGTACAATACAGTGAACTCTTATACTTGAAATATACATAGTTATATACATTACGGAAGTGAACGATTACTTTATCTCGCCTACCCGCATCGACGGACGGAGTGCAAGGCGGATCTCTACCTTATACAAGGAATATCCACATCAACAGTGAGTATCAGAATATTAATAAACAACAGAATTCTTTTTCATAAACTATTAAATAACTATTGATTCTTACTATCGATCGACTAACATTTACAATCAATCTAATTAATTATTATACAACGTAAGATAAAAACGGTGATAAAAATAATATTTAAATCTTAATCACATTATTATTAATTAATCATTTATTGCCTTCTTTCTTTTGCGCGACATTTCCTGATATTATTATATTCAGCGATCACAGTGAAAATCAACGAATTTAATCATACGCGAATAAACCGTAGTGCTTGAAATCATCTTAAAGGGTGATCCTTTTCTTATCTTGAGCGACAGTTTCGACTCTTCACCGACGACGTATTTCTAAAATCAAACCACAAGCTTAACTATTCTCCATAAACAATATAATCATTATAACGATTAATCTATTTATTGAAATTATACTTATCTGACTTCACGACCGCTACTGACAGATACCCCCACCACCTGACCACGGCGCGCTTTAAGAGAAGCGAATCGTATCCTCCTCCTGTATCGCGCTTTATATCTAGAGCGTGGCACACCTCCAGTCAGCACCTGTAAAATAATGAAACACAGACGACGATTAATTAACTATTAAACATTTCTATTAACGCAAATTAACTTAATAAACAAAAGTGTGATCGACTTACCTGGTTGTAACTGTAGATGTGCCCACGAACATTCCGGGACCCGTTCACGGTTCAGAAGATTCCGGACCCTCCTGGAGTGGTGCCTATATTTTACTGTCAAAAGGGCTTCGGTTACTTCCACCCGTATACCAAAACGGTTTTGTGTGAGATTTGCTTCAAGAATCTTCCTCGTGGCACTAAAACAAACCGTTTAAAGATTAGGAAACACTGTGCCATGATCAATGGCTACTTTACGGGGTTGATTTGCGATTTCTGCAAAGTAAAGTTATCTATAGTTAGATACGGACATCGTTGTCCAGAATGTCTAAATAAATATCGCGCCTTTCTTGATGAGAACCCTGGCGTAGTCCATCGAGTAGAAGGGACGCTAATCGAAATTCTAATAGAAAAAGAGGTTACAGTCTCGGCGTAAAGTCTAACACTAGCATACAAATATTTAATCATAACTCATATTATAGGAATTTAGAAAATAAAATATTGTTTTCGAAACCTGTCGTCTCCTTTATTCGGTCCATCCCGCACGCATCAGGGTATCAAAATAAGTAATTGAATTTATTCTATAAACCTATTCAAATTTATTTTAACTATACGGTGAGTTTAAAATTTATTTCTTCAAATACTCTTCTTTTCTAATAGCGCGAGTATATTTAACAGTTCGTCGTAAAACTCTATACGACTAATCAGCGTATTAAATTAAGATATAATAAAAATCTATATACAATATCTCTATCTGTTCGGTTAGGCGCGGTCTTTTAGCGAACGCCCTTGAAACGCGTAGTTTACCGCTCGGCCCCGCGAGTCAAGAGTCTCTCGCTCTCTCTCCTTGCGCAAGCGTAATAGCTGCGTACGATCGCGCCGGGAATTATAACACAATTCTCTTACCTGGACGTAACAGAAATAATAAACAAGAGAAAAATTTTCTGGTGACAGCGGTGGGATAACTCAATCAATCCGTGTAATAACTTAATTAATCCATGGGATGATAGCTCAATTCACGAGATAGCCTTATCGTTGATACAAAACTCAGTCACCGCCTAACGCGAATATTGTATCTGTAATCAAATCAAATCATAGTAATTAAAATATAATACATATAACTATTAAATAAATTTTCTCGAATATTATTTGCGAAAGTGAATTTCGATTATTTTATAAAATTAAAAATACGTTAGTCGATCTCAATTATTTTTGTAAAAACAATCTGTGTGAATAGAAAATAAAAGTAAATTATAAATAATGGATCGTTCAGAAGATATATCGGACCGCACCGTGAAAAATATCGGTCACAGTAATTACAAAACCGCACTCGAAGAAATGCGCGAAAAAGAAAAAGAATTAACCAAACGTACGGAAATGTTGGAAAATATGATGCGCTCCCTTAGCAATACGTTCACTATTTTCTCTCCTTCTGAAGCACCTGCAGCAGCCAGCTCTTCTTTCAATTTTTCGAGTCCTCTTGCGCAAGCCGCAAACCCGACGAATAGTTTCACGCCTTCGACGAATTATCCGAAATCGTACCTCCGAGATGCCCTTGAACTGGTGCCGAAATACGACGGTCACAATATTCCTGTCTGGCAATTCGCGAGAGCCTGTAAACGAGCAAAAGAAGCAGTACCTTCGGTAGATGAAGCATTATTCGTACGAATGTTACGTAATAAATTGTCTCACCACGCTTACCTTGCTGTAGAAGATGAAAACCATCTCACGGTCGAAAAATTCCTCGACTCTCTCAAACGCATTTTCGGATCCGGTAGAAGCTCGAATTACTACCGTGGACAATTGAGTATGGCCTACAAAAAACCAAATGAACACATACTTGATTATATAGGTAGAGTAAAAGATTTACGTACGGCTATTATAGAAGGTGATCAAACCAACCTCGATAGGACATTGAATGAAACGGAATTTGCAACCATCGAGTCATTCGCTCTCGAAGCATTATACGAAGGTCTTCCACGGGAATATCGTACGGAACTCCGCGCAGAAGGTTATAGCAGCTTTCAAGATGCCTGTTCAAAAATATTAGTTATTAATAAACGATTAGAAAGAGAAGAAGCGAGAAATAGAAACACTCGTAATTTTAGAGATAATTCTTTACCTTCGAATGCAACTCGAACACCGCAACGCGATCCTCCAAATTCTTCGAACGGTCAATCCAATCATCCAGATCACGGTAACCAAAAGATTTGTAGTTACTGCAAAAAATTCGGACATTTAGTATTAGAGTGTCGTAAGCGTCAATACGATAATAATAATTCTTATAGAAATTTTTCAAATAATAATAATAATAATCAAAGATATAATAATAATAATTATAGAAATAATGATCATAATTTTCGAAGTAATAACAATTATAGAAATAATAATAATATATATACAAATAATAATAGTGGCAATCACCCACCTGATCAAAATTCGGGAAACCACAATACGGTTTCGGTGAACGGGGCACCCCGAGGCCATTCTCAAGCCCAGCCGACAAATTGTATGGGAGGCACCCCAGGTCCCTCCACATCCTCAGAGGAGACGACGGAACAGTACCAGCTGTCGAGCTCGAATCTCCATCCTTCTGTGGACCAATAGCTTTCATGCTCGATACAGGAGCACAGCCTAATATAATAAAAAAAGGATGCATTAATTCAGACATCCATATTAATAATAAAGAAATTATTCAACTCACCGGTATCACTGAAAATATTGTTAACACTCTTGGCTCCATAACTGCTTATATCTCTCACACTCCGGTGATATTTCACGTTGTATCCGACGACTTTCCTATAATAACACAAGGAATATTAGGATCAACATTTTTTACAGAACATAATGCTTGTATTAATTACGGCAATCAATTAATTACGTGGCGTAATTGCGCTTTTCACTTTAAAAATAACGAATCAATAATCATACCTCCACGTACAAATTTAGGAGTCATTGTTCGCATCTCGAATCCAGAGATCAAAACGGGTTACATTCCTCGCCTAGAAATGGACCGCTACGGAATCTATGCCGGAGAATCGGTCGTAACCTGCATAAATGATAAAGCATATATTAGAATCATTAATACTTTAGATCAATCAATAGAATTTAATATTCCTACTCTTAAACTTTTAGAAATTGCGGAAATATCTGAAAAACCGCCTTGTAATAATAATAATAATAATATTAAAAATGATAATAATGTAAAAATAAACTCACATAAACCTGCAGCAGAGACTGCATCACCATCATCAAAATTCGCTGAATCCGCTACAAACGCAGGAAACGCATCTATAAAAACAAAGAAAGCAAATACATTACATAAAAGTAATCAAAATCAAACACGCAAAATAAATCATACAAATAATATAGCAGAATGCAATTCTCACCTCACTCCTATTGGCGCGCAATCGCGAGCCGCTGATTTCGATCAGCATCCTCACGGGCAGGAGCACTGCCTTCCTTCTGGTGCATCAAGGTGCATCGTCGACTCCGATCGACATCCTCAAGATACCTCTCCTCTCCTCGAATCCTTCACTGAAACAAAAAAGATTTCTAAATCAAATATCGTCACTACACATGCAAACGGAACTCCCCCAAATGCTAATTCTTTACAAATACTTACCACAAAAGGTGGATCTCTTATTTCGCCAGCTAGCGAAGAAGCTCTGGTGCAAATCTCTCTTCAAGGTGGTGACCTGACGGAATATCCAGGCATCAACCAATCTTCTAATTCGAATCTTCAAAATGATTCTTCCCCTCTAGTCGCAGACGCGATTCTTACTCCTTCATGTGTAGCTGAAACAAATGAAAAAGAAATTCAAATTAATAATGATATAAAAGAGAAATTGCAAATTAATACTAATACAATTCTAAGTATAGAAACGAATAATAATAATAATAATGATAATGCAAATAACGAAATTAAGGGTGAAAACGGATCTTGTAAAAACAGTACAAGAATAAAATCAATTAATGCGTGTACTTATAAAAAAATTTTGCGGAATAATATTACTAAAAATATAAGCGAATTATTATACGAGCAAACTATAGCTCAATGCAATATTATATATGACGACAACATTGCTACGTATAAAATGGTTAACGATTATTATGATAATTCACATGGGGAAAATATTACAATAACGAAGCACGATTTAGACCCCGGTGAAAACGTAGACAAAATTTATAAAGGGTTACATAACGACGAAAAGATACTGCTAAAAAACGATTTAGATCCCGGAGAAGATTATAATTCCGACAGACCGGATAAGATATTAGAATTTCTACGACTCGATCATCTCAACGGAACAGAGAAAGAAAATATAATTAATTTAGTTAGAAGGAACAGCGACAGATTTTATTTACCGAATGAACATTTAGAAGGAACCACTGTAGTAAAACATAAAATAGCAACTAATGATGAAGTACCAGTACATACCAAGCAATATCGATTTCCGCCTATACATCGTCAGGAGATAACGCAGCAAGTAGATGAGCTTCTCCAGAAGAAAATTGTTGAGCCATCGACATCACCGTATAACTCGCCAGTATGGATCGTACCAAAAAAGTCGGATTCTATGGGAAATAAAAAATGGCGTATGGTTATCGATTATAGAAAAATTAACGAAAAAACGTTAGGAGATGCTTACCCGTTACCAAACATCTGCGATATATTGGACCAACTCGGTGGAGCTAAATATTTCTCCGTGCTCGATCTCGCCAGCGGATTTCATCAAATTCCAATGGACCCCGCAGATGCTCACAAAACTGCTTTCTCGACGCCTCATGGTCACTACCAATTTTCTCGAATGCCTTTCGGTCTCCGTAATGCACCCGCTACTTTCCAAAGACTGATGGATCAAATTTTGACGGGCCTGCAAGGAACAGAATTATTAGTATATATGGACGATATTGTGGTATACGCTAGTTCGTTACGAGAACACGATATAAAAATTGAAAAATTAATGAAACGACTAAGAGCCGCTAATTTAATGTTACAACCAGATAAGTGCGAATTCCTTCGGCACGAAGTCGCTTACCTCGGACACATAATTACAGATGACGGTGTTCGACCAGATCCACAGAAGATCGCCTCGGTTAAAAATTTTCCAGTGCCACGTAATGTAAAGAATGTGCGCCAATTCCTCGGATTAGCCGGATACTATCGACGTTTTATCCCGGACTTCTCTCGAATAGCCAAGCCGCTATCAGACCTTCTAAAAAGAGATAGAAAATTTATATGGAATGAAATAACACAAACCGCTTTTGATACTTTACGAGAATTATTATGTAAGGAACCTATATTGCAGTTCCCCGATTTCACAAAAGATTTTATACTCACTACAGACGCATCTGATTATGCAATAGCCGGTGTGTTAAGTCAAGGACTTGTAGGACAAGATTTGCCAATAGCGTATGCTTCCAGAGTCCTCAATGCAGCTGAAAAAAATTATTCGACTATAGAAAAAGAACTTCTCGCTATAGTATATTGCGTAGCTCATTTCAGACCTTACCTGTATGGGAGAAGATTTACTCTCGTCACAGATCACCAGCCTCTCACGTGGATACATAGGGTTAAGGATCCAACGTCTCGTCTAATGAGATGGCGCCTGAAACTAGAAGAATACGATTACACAGTAATATATAAATCAGGCATCTCAAATAAAAATGCAGATGCATTATCTCGTAATCCGATACAAAGCATTACTTATCTTTCGATGCACCCTGTTGAAAAACGACCCAGACTTTTATTCGAGACTGGAATGTTCAATGACTCTGACGAAGAATTAGATGAAGAAGATCTCGAACCTCCGTTGAAAATGCCAACAAGCAACCGCCAAACGCAACAAGACGTATCAGACCAATCAGAAGACTCGGATACCTCCGATGATATATTTTCAGCACGACCCCCTGCAAAACCGCCTGATCTAAAACAAGAAAAAATTGTTAGATTCGCCGAACCTATAAACGAACCAAGCGAACAAATATTTAAAAATACAAATGAGATAATAAACGAAGCTATAAATCTATCGACAGGATTTGAATTACCTAACGCTCACGCAGAAAATCTTATTCCGTCAAATCAGCAACCTGGAACTTCTGGAATCCACTTCGAATTACCAGAATCCTTCTACGATGACCAAGATTTAAGCAGCGAAGAAGAAATTGAACTTGATGAAGAAGATATAGATTTCATCGAAGATCTGCAACAAGAACAGGAATTAATTACATCACGCAATATTCAATGCCGTTTCAAAGAAAGTAATACACCGATAACTAACCTAGACGACAACATAATAATCTTCGTAACTGTTGATAAAAATCCTTTAGATAACGGAGCTCAGGAATTGCAGCAATCAAACACTCTGCCTCCGCTCGACGAACTCACACTTGGAAGGGCACGAATTTATCCATCGATGCACCCTAGGAAACACCTTATCGTTCTACCTGTAAAAGAGCGATTAAACGTATCATTAGATGAAAATATATTACACGAATGTCTCTTATCCTTACGTGATGCAATAATTGAATTAAATTTATGTACTATTAGTTTGCGAAAATTTGAAAAATTAGATACTATACCTTGGCGACAATTATACGCCTCACTGCGAGATATTCTAGCAGAAAAACCGATCGTCATCACATACTGCCACGGATTTACAACTATTCCTCCAGTAGAGGAACGCAACGCCATAATTCAGGAACACCATGCATCCGCAGTTGGTGGACACAAAGGAGTAACTAAAACATACCTGCGAATTAAAGAAAGATTTAATTGGGCGAACATGAAGAGAGATATACAAGAATTCATTAGAAATTGTCGATCATGTCAGACTATGAAATTAGTGAGAAAGAAAACTCGACAACCAATGATACTCACCGATACCCCAGGAAGAGCTTTCGACAAGGTTGCTCTCGACATCGTAGGACCATTCAAAACCACTCCTCAGGGAAATACTTATGTTTTAACGATGCAAGATCTTCTCACTAAATATTCGATTTACGCTCCCATTCCGCATGCTACGGCTGAAACAACTGCAGAAGCATTTACTAATTATTTTATTTGTCGCTTCGGCTGTCCAAGAAGCATACTTACGGACCAAGGTTCCAACTTCACCAGTCATCTGATGAAATACATGCTGAAGAAGTTTCGCATACAGCATTTTCGCACAACCGCATATCACCCGCAATCTAACGGATCACTAGAACGCTCTCATATGGTATTAGTAGAATACTTAAAATGTTTTATGAAAAAAGAAGAATATTGGGATGAATATATAGAAAGAGCAAGTTTTTCGTACAATACCTCTGTACATGAAGGTACTGGATATACTCCGCACGAATTAATCTTCGGATACCCAGCAAGAATTCCGTCCAGCTTCAATTGCGAAGAAGAACCTGAGACATACAATGGATATTTAACTAATATATTCGACAGAACTCGAGATTTGCAAGAAACTGCTAGAGCTAATTTAATAAGAGCAAAAGAAAAATCTAAGAATTATTACGATAGGCATATTAATATAGTAACCTTTAAAGCAGACGATTACGTATTCTTGCTTAATGAACAAAAAGCAGGAAAATTTAGTAAAGAATATCTCGGACCATATCGCGTATTAGAAGTCCTCGAAAACGGCAATGTTAAAATTCAAAAAGGAAATCTGACTAAAGTCATACATACTAACAGATTAAGAAAAGCATATTACAGCGAACCAGGATAATAATACCTTTCTCTGTTACAGATGCATCTCTTATTTTTGATCTTCATAGCTCGTTGTTCCAATGCACCTATAGGGTATGACTGCAACACTCCTTACGACAATGGCACCATTGTATCGTTACTGGAAGATGACACTTGTCACTTGAATGAAGAAGATTTGATACTCCACGATGTACCAATTGAAATGTTGCACCATCCTAGAATCACAACTGTGAATGTTTTATCCTGTAGAATAGAGATTGAATATGTTATAAACAATCCTATAAACAAAAATAATAATGTAATAGATAACAAGCGACATTACGTACCAGTAGATTTATCTTCATGCATATCTCTAAATGCACATGGAATATTTCGATTCGGAAATTCCACTTTTAATAATCTTGTTAAAAACGACGTCAATAGCAATCTAATTCATCCAAGCGATGATGCACTCAGTATTCCTTCAGAGAAGCTGAAAACAAAAGAAACTGTAAATACATATATACACATAGTTTATAAGAATTATTTTGTAAAAGTAGATTTATTAATCAATAAGATTTTATTAAACGTAGGAACTACATGTACATATACTAACCTGGAATGCACTGACGAAGAAGGATTTCAAAATTTTTGGTCCCCAGTATTTCTTGATAAATGCGAAAAGTCGCAGCAATCCATAATATACCGAGGAACTGCCAAAAGAATGCAATCCATAGGACATTCCTCTGCTTATGCATTAAAGCATAATAATGTCTCGATGATCCTCTTCATCCGCACTCAGAATAGTATTTGTAACGTCACGGTGCTTCAAACAGAACACCCACGTATAGTTGTAAAAGAAGTAAGCGAAGAATATCTGAAAAATCAAAAATATGTTAATAAAATAAGATTTCTCGCTTATTCTGCCAATAGTTATATTAATGTTATTACTAATGATAATTTAGATGTTAAAAATGTATATATATCTCAAGGTAAAGATAGATGTATAAAAAGAGAAATGGAATTACATACCTCTCTAATAATGGCTCAAAAGGATCCATCATTATTCGCATACTCATTCATGGGAATGCCAGGCTACTCTGCATATATAAGAGGCGAAGCAGCGCAACTTTTCCAATGTACTGCTGTGCCAGCACGAATAAGGACCACAGGAGACTGTTTCCTAGAACTTCCTGTCACGGTGAATGGACAACCAATGTACCTGCAACCAAAGACACGTACTATTACTACCAGAGGAACTGAAATCACATGCAATCCTCTCGCTACAGCAATGTATAGGATAAAAAGCCAGTGGCATACACTCACACCAAAGCCCGAAGAGTCCAAAACAGTACCAACACCTAAAAATCTTGTCAAGACGCCATGGAACCAGATCATCGATACTCTCACTATCACTGTTCCCATGTTGTCGGTGCACGTAGAAATGATCACTGCTGCAAACACTCAACCTGTTAGAGAAAACATATCAGCATATATTATTAAAATCTGCACTATAACTGCAACAATTAGCACATTAATACTTCTCTCACTCATCATCGTACCCAGAATATACAGAAAATGGTATCACTCACCTTCGCTACAGCAACCCTGTGAATACACTCAGGACTATAGGCAACCTGCACGCAAAAATCTTGAACTCCACGACACAGAGACTTCAGCAGAGCTTACCTATAATAATTATAGAAAAAATCAAGAAGCTATGCAATGTGCATACTACTTACAGCAAGAGACAGTTGAAATGTCAAGAGAAATATATAACCTAAAAACCTCTTACCAGGATTTAGAGAAAAGGCTCAACAAGTGCACGTCTCCGATGCAAGCTGGGTTCAACAGGCTCACCGTCGCATCGTCTCGACACCGCTGCTCTCAGCTTAACGAGGGGGGTGTTACGGCCGACAGCTCAACATAATTTTCGCCGCCGTCCGTCACGATTTATTTTTTTTTACTATTCTCTTCGCCACCAGCAAACCGCCTACTTTCTGATAGACCGCTCATCACTTACTGCATCTGTCAGAAAACGAATTATTAAAAGGAAAAACCTTACCGATGCACCGCCTGACAAATTTAAAGGTCCATGCGTCACCTGTCAACATGCAGACGACAGCACCGGCGCCAAGCTTTCTCTCGCAGCTCTCTCCGAGGAGGCCATCGCACTCTCGATCGACGCGGGAAAATTCAGTTATCATAAAAGAGTAAGAATCTTCCAACTCTCTTTTATTAACTCAAGATCCATCACTGGTTATTTAAATAAAATTAGCATTATTATTATTTAATATAAAATTAATATTAAAACGCATTATCAATTATACTCATGCGTTATACTATTACTATTTAATTTCGACATTTGAGATATATTCACATTTTATTAATTATCACCATGTTGTTATTAATAATGTTCTATATTAATAAATTATTAATGTTACAAGATTCAATAAGATATTATCTTACCTATGGAATAAAAAGTCATTTTTATCAAAAGAATTAATAATATAAAATTATTTACGTTAATTGACATTAATTATTTATAATAAATTGCATAATTACTTTGCAACATTGAAAGCATTAAGTAAACATTCATATAGAACAATATTCAATATTAGAATTAAGTATTTATTATGATGCATATACCTACATAATTGTTAATTAATCAAGTAATTAAATAAGAACCTTATTTTTATAACAATATGATTCTTCGCGTTAAACACCACGTATAGACATATAAATTCACTTATAATAAAGGAGCGTAGTCAATATTACCTTACACGCAGGATTGCGTCTCCGCAGTAAATATTATACAAGGTATAAAAGTCGACTAAGCTAAAGGTACTTAATTTAAACAATCTGTCATGAGATATAGCATCTACTAGTGATATTACATTTGACTGAATCTTTGTATAATTGTGCTATCATTTAAACTATCTAAAAATACCATTAACGATGTAAAGATGCATGCGTATGCGAGAACCACAGACTTAACGCTAAAAAAGGCTAGTCTATTAGGCAAGAGTATTAATAATCACCATATATTTTTTCAATTCTATTATTACTTATCCTCTACTATTCATATTTACAATTCTAATAAATAATTATTGAACAATATAAGTATGGGTAGCATATCGAGTAACTTTCCTTGTAAAATCACATATTAGCATCAGACTCTTAGACTCATGTAATATACCTAACTTATTTTTAATAAGGTCAATAAGGATAAATAATGCTATAAGTCATAATTATATACATAACAATGAAATCTTTATTCAAATAAGCACATAAAATGATTGTACATGCACTCATACATATAAGCCATCAGAAAGATTTATTAATACTATCTCTCTCTTATTAAATATCTCTCTCTTAATCTTTTAGACATAAAAGCGTGAACAAATTGTTTAAACAAAATTACTCGCATATACAAACATCTCGATTAAAAATACTATTATCTATTAATTAAGCGATTTACCATATTATAATATAAAATTATCAACGCATAAACATCTGTAATTATAAAATTAACTTATTCAATACATTAGGGTAATAAATCTTAATTGACATAATAAATACAAAGGAGAATACAATGAGATATTATTCTCAATACCGATGTATACGCTTTACAATGAGAATACAATGAGATATTATTCTCAATACAGATGTTTACGCTTGACAAATATAAGGAGACAAATATGTTTTCGATCTCGCGAGCGTGATCACATTGTAATTACACGTGCTTCATCTCCCGAAAAGGACCAATGACCGCCGACTAATCTTGAAGATGGGGATGAACCAGCGGTATATATACCGGACCGCGAGGACTACGACAATTATTATCAGATTATATTATATATAGACTACAAATCTTCAGAGACTACGACTTCTAATTCAGACTACCTCAAATTTTCGACTTACACAGTTAATCATATACGACGCTTACGACTAATATAAATCTATAACATAAAATTGTACAATACAGTGAACTCTTATACTTGAAATATACATAGTTATATACATTACGGAAGTGAACGATTACTTTATCTCGCCTACCCGCATCGACGGACGGAGTGCAAGGCGGATCTCTACCTTATACAAGGAATATCCACATCAACAGTGAGTATCAGAATATTAATAAACAACAGAATTCTTTTTCATAAACTATTAAATAACTATTGATTCTTACTATCGATCGACTAACATTTACAATCAATCTAATTAATTATTATACAACGTAAGATAAAAACGGTGATAAAAATAATATTTAAATCTTAATCACATTATTATTAATTAATCATTTATTGCCTTCTTTCTTTTGCGCGACATTTCCTGATATTATTATATTCAGCGATCACAGTGAAAATCAACGAATTTAATCATACGCGAATAAACCGTAGTGCTTGAAATCATCTTAAAGGGTGATCCTTTTCTTATCTTGAGCGACAGTTTCGACTCTTCACCGACGACGTATTTCTAAAATCAAACCACAAGCTTAACTATTCTCCATAAACAATATAATCATTATAACGATTAATCTATTTATTGAAATTATACTTATCTGACTTCACGACCGCTACTGACAGATACCCCCACCACCTGACCACGGCGCGCTTTAAGAGAAGCGAATCGTATCCTCCTCCTGTATCGCGCTTTATATCTAGAGCGTGGCACACCTCCAGTCAGCACCTGTAAAATAATGAAACACAGACGACGATTAATTAACTATTAAACATTTCTATTAACGCAAATTAACTTAATAAACAAAAGTGTGATCGACTTACCTGGTTGTAACTGTAGATGTGCCCACGAACATTCCGGGACCCGTTCACGGTTCAGAAGATTCCGGACCCTCCTGGAGTGGTGCCTATATTTTACTGTCAAAAGGGCTTCGGTTACTTCCACCCGTATACCAAAACGGTTTTGTGTGAGATTTGCTTCAAGAATCTTCCTCGTGGCACTAAAACAAACCGTTTAAAGATTAGGAAACACTGTGCCATGATCAATGGCTACTTTACGGGGTTGATTTGCGATTTCTGCAAAGTAAAGTTATCTATAGTTAGATACGGACATCGTTGTCCAGAATGTCTAAATAAATATCGCGCCTTTCTTGATGAGAACCCTGGCGTAGTCCATCGAGTAGAAGGGACGCTAATCGAAATTCTAATAGAAAAAGAGGTTACAGTCTCGGCGTAAAGTCTAACACTAGCATACAAATATTTAATCATAACTCATATTATAGGAATTTAGAAAATAAAATATTGTTTTCGAAACCTGTCGTCTCCTTTATTCGGTCCATCCCGCACGCATCAGGGTATCAAAATAAGTAATTGAATTTATTCTATAAACCTATTCAAATTTATTTTAACTATACGGTGAGTTTAAAATTTATTTCTTCAAATACTCTTCTTTTCTAATAGCGCGAGTATATTTAACAGTTCGTCGTAAAACTCTATACGACTAATCAGCGTATTAAATTAAGATATAATAAAAATCTATATACAATATCTCTATCTGTTCGGTTAGGCGCGGTCTTTTAGCGAACGCCCTTGAAACGCGTAGTTTACCGCTCGGCCCCGCGAGTCAAGAGTCTCTCGCTCTCTCTCCTTGCGCAAGCGTAATAGCTGCGTACGATCGCGCCGGGAATTATAACACAATTCTCTTACCTGGACGTAACATAATGCATCTGCATTTTTATTTGAGATGCCTGATTTATATATTACTGTGTAATCGTATTCTTCTAGTTTCAGGCGCCATCTCATTAGACGAGACGTTGGATCCTTAACCCTATGTATCCACGTGAGAGGCTGGTGATCTGTGACGAGAGTAAATCTTCTCCCATACAGGTAAGGTCTGAAATGAGCTACGCAATATACTATAGCGAGAAGTTCTTTTTCTATAGTCGAATAATTTTTTTCAGCTGCATTGAGGACTCTGGAAGCATACGCTATTGGCAAATCTTGTCCTACAAGTCCTTGACTTAACACACCGGCTATTGCATAATCAGATGCGTCTGTAGTGAGTATAAAATCTTTTGTGAAATCGGGGAACTGCAATATAGGTTCCTTACATAATAATTCTCGTAAAGTATCAAAAGCGGTTTGTGTTATTTCATTCCATATAAATTTTCTATCTTTTTTTAGAAGGTCTGATAGCGGCTTGGCTATTCGAGAGAAGTCCGGGATAAAACGTCGATAGTATCCGGCTAATCCGAGGAATTGGCGCACATTCTTTACATTACGTGGCACTGGAAAATTTTTAACCGAGGCGATCTTCTGTGGATCTGGTCGAACACCGTCATCTGTAATTATGTGTCCGAGGTAAGCGACTTCGTGCCGAAGGAATTCGCACTTATCTGGTTGTAACATTAAATTAGCGGCTCTTAGTCGTTTCATTAATTTTTCAATTTTTATATCGTGTTCTCGTAACGAACTAGCGTATACCACAATATCGTCCATATATACTAATAATTCTGTTCCTTGCAGGCCCGTCAAAATTTGATCCATCAGTCTTTGGAAAGTAGCGGGTGCATTACGGAGACCGAAAGGCATTCGAGAAAATTGGTAGTGACCATGAGGCGTCGAGAAAGCAGTTTTGTGAGCATCTGCGGGGTCCATTGGAATTTGATGAAATCCGCTGGCGAGATCGAGCACGGAGAAATATTTAGCTCCACCGAGTTGGTCCAATATATCGCAGATGTTTGGTAACGGGTAAGCATCTCCTAACGTTTTTTCGTTAATTTTTCTATAATCGATAACCATACGCCATTTTTTATTTCCCATAGAATCCGACTTTTTTGGTACGATCCATACTGGCGAGTTATACGGTGATGTCGATGGCTCAACAATTTTCTTCTGGAGAAGCTCATCTACTTGCTGCGTTATCTCCTGACGATGTATAGGCGGAAATCGATATTGCTTGGTATGTACTGGTACTTCATCATTAGTTGCTATTTTATGTTTTACTACAGTGGTTCCTTCTAAATGTTCATTCGGTAAATAAAATCTGTCGCTGTTCCTTCTAACTAAATTAATTATATTTTCTTTCTCTGTTCCGTTGAGATGATCGAGTCGTAGAAATTCTAATATCTTATCCGGTCTGTCGGAATTATAATCTTCTCCGGGATCTAAATCGTTTTTTAGCAGTATCTTTTCGTCGTTATGTAACCCTTTATAAATTTTGTCTACGTTTTCACCGGGGTCTAAA
>OZ020543.1:18102257-18308138 GCA_963971435.1 Lasius platythorax | reverse complement strand
CCTAACCCTAACCCCCTAACCCTAACCTAACCTAACCCTAACCCACCTAACCTAACCCATACCTAACCTAACCTAACCCTAACCCTAACCTAACCCTAACCCTAACCCTAACCTAACCTTACCTACCTAACCTAACCTAACCTAACCTAACCTAACCCTAACCTAACCCTAACCTACCACCCTAACCTAACCCTAACCTAACCTAACCTAACCTACCAACCCTAACCTAACCTAACCTAACCCTAACCCTAACCTAACCCTAACCTAACCTAACCTAACCCTAACCTAACCTAACCTAACCTAACCTAACCTAACCTAACCTAACCTAACCTAACCTAACCCTAATAACCCTAACCCTAACCTAACCTAACCTAACCTAACCCTAACCCTAACCTAACCTAACCTAACCCTAACCTAACCTAACCTAACCTAACCTAACCTAACCTAACCTAACCCTAACCTAACTAACCTAACCCTAACCTAACCTAACCCTAACCTAACCTAACCTAACCTAACCAACTAACCCTAACCCTAACCTAACCTAACCCTAACCTAACCTAACCTAACCCTAACCTAACCTAACCCTAACCCTAACCCTAACCCTAACCTAACCTAACCTAACCTAACCTAACCTAACCTAACCCTAACCTAACCCTAACCTAACCTACCTAACCCTAACCTAACCTAACCTAACCTAACCCTAACCTAACCTAACCTAACCCTAACCCTAACCCTAACCTTAACCTTAACCTAACCTAACCCTAACCTAACCCTAACCTAACCTAACCCTAACTAACCTAACCCTAACCTAACCTAACCTAACCTAACCTAACCTAACCTAACCTAACCTAACCTAACCCTAACCCTAACCTAACCTAACCCTAACCTAACCCTAACCTAACCTAACCTAACCCTAACCCTAACCTAACCTAACCTAACCTAACCTAACCCTAACCCTAACCTAACCCTAACCTAACCTAACCTAACCCTAACCTAACCTAACCTAACCCTAACCTAACCCTAACCCTAACCTAACCCTAACCTAACCTAACCTAACCTAACCTAACCTAACCTAACCTAACCCTAACCTAACCTAACCTAACCTAACCTAACCTAACCTAACCTAACCTAACCTAACCCTAACCTAACCTAACCTAACCTAACCTAACCTAACCTAACCCTAACCTAACCTAACCTAACCTAACCTAACCTAACCTAACCTAACCCTAACCTAACCCTAACCTAACCCTAACCTAACCTAACCCTAACCCTAACCTAACCTAACCTAACCTAACCTAACCTAACCTAACCTAACCTAACCTAACCTAACCTAACCCTAACCCTAACCTAACCTAACCTAACCCTAACCTAACCTAACCTAACCTAACCTAACCTAACCTAACCTAACCTAACCTAACCTAACCTAACCTAACCCTAACCTAACCCTAACCTAACCCTAACCCTAACCTAACCTAACCTAACCTAACCTAACCTAACCTAACCTAACCTAACCTAACCTAACCTAACCTAACCTAACCCTAACCCTAACCTAACCCTAACCTAACCTAACCAAACCAAACCGGAAATAACCAAACCAAACCGGAAATAACCAAACCAAACCGGAAATAACCAAACCAAACCGGAAATAACCAAACCAAACCGGAAATAACCAAACCAAACCGGAAATAACCAAACCAAACCGGAAATAACCAAACCAAACCGGAAATAACCAAACCAAACCGGAAATAACCAAACCAAACCGGAAATAACCAAACCAAACCGGAAATAACCAAACCAAACCGGAAATAACCAAACCAAACCGGAAATAACCAAACCAAACCGGAAATAACCAAACCAAACCGGAAATAACCAAACCAAACCGGAAATAACCAAACCAAACCGGAAATAACCAAACCAAACCGGAAATAACCAAACCAAACCGGAAATAACCAAACCAAACCGGAAATAACCAAACCAAACCGGAAATAACCAAACCAAACCGGAAATAACCAAACCAAACCGGAAATAACCAAACCAAACCGGAAATAACCAAACCAAACCGGAAATAACCAAACCAAACCGGAAATAACCAAACCAAACCGGAAATAACCAAACCAAACCGGAAATAACCAAACCAAACCGGAAATAACCAAACCAAACCGGAAATAACCAAACCAAACCGGAAATAACCAAACCAAACCGGAAATAACCAAACCAAACCGGAAATAACCAAACCAAACCGGAAATAACCAAACCAAACCGGAAATAACCAAACCAAACCGGAAATAACCAAACCAAACCGGAAATAACCAAACCAAACCGGAAATAACCAAACCAAACCGGAAATAACCAAACCAAACCGGAAATAACCAAACCAAACCGGAAATAACCAAACCAAACCGGAAATAACCAAACCAAACCGGAAATAACCAAACCAAACCGGAAATAACCAAACCAAACCGGAAATAACCAAACCAAACCGGAAATAACCAAACCAAACCGGAAATAACCAAACCAAACCGGAAATAACCAAACCAAACCGGAAATAACCAAACCAAACCGGAAATAACCAAACCAAACCGGAAATAACCAAACCAAACCGGAAATAACCAAACCAAACCGGAAATAACCAAACCAAACCGGAAATAACCAAACCAAACCGGAAATAACCAAACCAAACCGGAAATAACCAAACCAAACCGGAAATAACCAAACCAAACCGGAAATAACCAAACCAAACCGGAAATAACCAAACCAAACCGGAAATAACCAAACCAAACCGGAAATAACCAAACCAAACCGGAAATAACCAAACCAAACCGGAAATAACCAAACCAAACCGGAAATAACCAAACCAAACCGGAAATAACCAAACCAAACCGGAAATAAGGCCTACTGGGGGGCTTCGCCCCCCAGCCCCCATCGGGGGGGCTTCGCCCCCCCGAACCCCCCCGTATTTAGAGGGGAAAAAAAAAAAAAAAAAACCCGAGCAGTATTTACAAATTTGAATGCAAATCTTGGTGTTATTTTAAGTGCAGAGCTAGTACTAAGTTAGGTACATGATTAATTACAAATTCTTAGTGTTTAATGCGAATTCTCAGGGTTTAATGCGAATTTGGATACAGGACTCTGTGTAAAGCTTGTTGCAGAATTAAGTATGTAGGATATCACTTTTTGGATATGGATAGAACGTGTCAAAATTTACACAGTTGATATATCATTTTATGTGAGTCATTCATAACTACAAAAATCTTGTGTGGTTGTGTATACGTGTAATTTTTTGTATTTGTGTCATTTTCTACGTGCTTTGCCTTCTTTTTATTTGTTTATGTAGCGACGTTTATATGTTTGCGAATATGTCGGTGTTCGCAGGACTCCTTTGATGGGCGAGCTTTTTATGGGCGAGATTAGCGGCGGTACTTGCCACAAGAGAGGAAGCTAAAAAAAAAAAAAAAAAAAAAAAAGAACGTTCGCTAATGTCCTGGGTTATCGGTCGGTCGGTTGTTTTTACAGATGACAGGGTGTCACGGATAGAAGGGCCGTTTTCAGATGGTGTCGCCTTTTCGGTAATCAGGCATTTAGCTTCGGTGTCACTACAGCTGGCGCTGGAGTTATGGCGTTTGGCGTTGGTGGGCAAACAGCTGGCGCCGATATTAAGACGGCTGGCGCCTGTGTCAAAGCGGCTGACGCCGGTGTCAAGGCGGCTGGCGCCGGAAATTATCATTTCGGTGGCTGTCTGGTTAATGCCGGATGACTGCGACTGTACGCCGGTCCTGGGTGACGGCGGCTGAGCGCCTGGTGTACCCCCGTTGGTCGAGCGGCTGACGCCGTTGGTCAGGCGACTAGCGCCGGAGGTTGTCACTTTTACGGTGACTAACCGGCTGGTGCCGGATGATGACGGCGACTGTGCGCCTGTCTTGCGTCGTTTGGCGATGATCGGATGGAGCGGCGTAGGGCGAATTTTGCGCCTGGCTACTACTTCTCTTTCCTCGGATGTTAAAAGTCGGAGGCTAGTGATCACTACGCGGGTCGTAGTACTGCTCGTTTTCTCTTAGGTCGGATAGAACCGGCGCCTGGCGCCGAGAGCTAGCGTCTTCGTCGTGAGGTTGAGTAACTTTCACTCTGCGGGAAGCCCGCTTATATCCTTGTTCGTGTGAATTTTGCTCACCAGTTACGCCTCGCGTCGTATGCCGCCTAGCGGCGTCGCCCGTAACTAATACGGCGCGAGAGCGCGTGGATCGCGCTTGTGACGGTCGTAGGCCGCCACAGGTGTAAGAATGAATGTAAGAATAAATGTATACGAAGCAACTTCCAAAGCTGGTTACAAAACAGTATGCGTATTTGTTGTAGACTTTGATATATAATTGGTCACGTCTAGATGACCTTTTTCGTTTTCTGTTCCTAGGTTAGAAAAAGAAAAAGAGCTCTCTGTTTTTTATAGGGCAACCTGCTTGCACCGACTATACCCTAGAAACACCGAGAGCTAGGACTTGACTTATGGATCTAGGGAAAGTGAATTAGATGGTTCGGAATGGTGATATTAGTAACTTACTAAATTTAAGACAATACTTTATACGTGATTAAATATAATTGAGTATAAGATTTAGTATAATTTAAGTATATTTTGGATACATATATTTTAAGGGTTTTCAATATTTTCTAAGAAAGAAATTAACTCGTCTATGTCTAATTGATCGTCAATAATCTCAAAAAGTAATTTGATTAATAAATTTAGAACAAAATTTATAGCGTCGACTTCTTCGTCAGTAATTCTAGGCTTCAATTATCGCAATATATTCGTAAATGATCAATTTAGAGATTTTATTCATTGATAATTGTTACACAATTGTACATATAATAGCTTGAAGTCAGCGATGTCTTAATAATTCTAATAATTCGCATAATCATCAATAACGAAATAATTTTCCGGTAGTTGAATTCTTAATTGAGATATTAAATCTTTAGGCAATGAATCTTCGTGATTAATTACATTTTCCCATGGGAAAATTGTATTTTGATCTAATGATGAAAATGATTCTGATAAGTTAATAAATACGCCTGCAAAATTGTCTAATGTCGGCGGGTTAATGATTGTTTCGGTTTTATTAACTTCTTGGGAAGTTCCAGGAGTTAGATGATCGACTAATAATGGTTGCGATGGTTCAGAAATAATACAATGCTTGGTTTTCAGATTTTTAGCGCAAGCTTCGAAGTGAAATATGTTAGTCACTGACGATTTTAAGCGTGCTATTGTTTCTGGGTACAAAGAAATTTCTTCGATAGATTTGATTCTGGTTTTTGATCTAAGAGCTCGTCGGTGAAGCCAACGTAAATGGGAAGCTGCACGGTCGGCACGCGTCTTTCTTCTAGCACTGTGATTCCGTTTCTTTTGGAGAGTTTTTTTATATTGTCGGTTGTACATCTACAAGAATCGCGGGAAAAATAATATGAAGCTTTATACAATTAATCACGACAACCAAATTAATTAGAAGAAATATCGTGCGATGATATAGAAATAGTATATTGAATTTAAGAGAAAATGTTTGAGGTTAATATTGAATTAATGAATGATACATACATATGTATATATATTTTATGTTATTATTTCATATACATTATTTGATATTCAATATTCTTAGATCTAATTTTATATCAGATTTATGTTGTTGAAATGTGTCAAAGATTAGAAAACTTATTTGAAAGAATAAGTTATTAATTTTTGTAAAAGGAGAAATGTTGTTTGCTTAAAAAGTAGAGGGGAATAATTAATTTTTTATAAGGAGTATAATATCGATATTAAATAAACTCATATTCCTATTTTTATCCTAAGCTTAATTCAAAAGGAAAGATTTAAGGCGCAAGGAAATTGCCGTTCGGTGCACAATCGTTGGGTGCTCGAAAACGAAGGGAATTATATTGGGTGATGATTTGGAAAATGTCGTTTGGTGCACAATCTATGGGTGCTCGAAAACGAGAGGAGTCTTGGATTAGGGTAAGAACGACACACGGGCACAGCGGGGGTGCTCGCAGCGTCTGGGTAAATAAGTGGATGGACGACGTCCGAATAACAACAGGAGTACGTATTCTATTCTCAAGTCTAATTATATCGTTTAGTATCGATATTATTATTATGAATGCGAGGAGGGTTGTATGATAATTTTATGTCAATTCTAAAGGATCGACTGACTGTGAACTGTCAGCTGCATGGCAATGCTTGACAGGGGTTTCTTTTTATTATGTAAAGAATATATAAGATGCCACAGGAAACATGTGGAATGCGAGATGGTGAGAAACAGAGAAGGTTGTCAGTCGTTTATAGATTTCCTAATCTTCGTAAAGATACGGCATATTCTGATATTTGAGGAAGATTATGATTACTTACCGTATTGTTGCGACGAACCTCAGGTTTTAGCCAAGTCTTCTGTGCAATTTTCGAACCTTTGCGTCTCCTGGAGGACCTCGGTCACGGACGATTCAGGCCGGATTGAAATACACAGATATATGCACAAATGTCTTTTATTTCTAAATTGTACACTTAGTCTTGGTCTAACGCACGACCGACAAAATGAGAGAAGTGTCGATACAGTATACAGAAATTTTATAAGTACTACGCGAGGTAGCAAGTGAATTGCGATAATAAGACTGAACGAAAATGATAGATAAAAATGGTCTGACTAACTAAAATGATCTGTCTCTAAAATGATCTATATCTGACTCTAAGTGAAAATAATCTGTTTCTGACTAAAAATGATTTGTGTCTGACGCTAGGAGCTCGAATTTTGCGGTTTATATACTGTCGAGACAAAGGTATTGAGATCGAACATTGGTGTCGTGTAAAACGATTCGGGGTGTTTTGGGGAGATAAATTTTATATTTCTTACGTCTACGGTGTCCTTTTAATTAGAGCACCTGTCGGCATGCCCTTTGGATGACTTCATCCACCGGATATCGGCAGTACAAAAAAGGTTCTACGCGGGTACTATTGTCTAATTTCCGGGCTAATGTAAATAAGACGGTGGTCGGCGCGTGGACGACAAGACGTTACAATAGAATTAAATTAACTTATAGCTGACACTTGCGTTCGTGGAATCGAATAATACGTCGTTAGTTCGTCGTTGAGGAAAAAATCTAAAAAGAGTTAAATGTCAATATTTGTCATCGTTACAGAGTCGGTAACGTATATGAGATTATTTGCAATTTGTTACGGGTGAATTTTGATTCCATGAGCGAAGCGTTTTGGTGTCTTAAATAAACATACTAGCGCGTAATATTTAAACGAGTTGTCAAGCTAGAATAGAACGTTTTATATAAGTAACTGATTATTTATAAAGTCGTAACTGTAATTTATCGAAACTATTAGTTAACTACTTAATTGAAAAGTTTTAATATAGAAATAGATTTCAAAATTTATTCTTAGCTATTTTAATTGTTTATGAGATGGTTATTTTTAATAAATTATTATGACTTCATAATTTAAAATATATATATATACTTGTATTAAAGGAATAATTGCAATTTTATGTTAGCTCGGTTGATAGTTCAAAGTTTCTTAATAACTATAGATTATTATAGATATTAAAAGATTGGTTTGGATTAATTTATTATTATATTTTCATTCATGGAATCATTTCGTAATAACTTGTTTTTGATAATACAACTACGTTACTTGTATAGTTATTTATTCTAAAGTTGAATTTTTATCTCATGGATGGAGTCGAAACGATTAGTTATTTATTTTATAAAAAGAATTGCTTCAACAAGTTATTATTTTTCATGATTTCATAAAGGCATAACGCATATCTCCTTAATTCTATGTCGAAGTACTTAATATTACTTAAGTCCTAAACTCGCAAAAGGTTAGAGTCCGCGCGCGGGTCTGTTCTACAATTTGACCGCCAGTTAGTTCTAGAGTGTTATGCGCGCGAGAGTCGTGCCTAGTGATTGCGCCTGATTGGTCGCGTCGCTAGTTCTTAAAATAAAGCTCGCTTATTGGTCTTGTCGTGGGGAAATCTTAAATTTCCTATTAATAATTAAAAGTATATTTAATTTTTAAGTTAGAGTAGGCGTATGCGGTAAGAATAACAACTAATTGATAATAGATAAGCAATAATAAGAATAATTAATATTTAAGAATAGCGCGAATAGATTACATAATTGTTAAGTAGTTTCTAAGTAAAAATGTTGCTTAGTTATTATTGAAAATAGGGTTCGAAAAAATGGCGGGACGTCACAAGTAGGATTCGCACGCAAGTTTGTTTTATAAGATAACGCTGATTAGTTCTAGAGCGCTACACGCGTGTGGTTCAGTTCTAGGGACGGCGCTTGATTGGCTTGCGTTGCTAGTTCCAAAATAGAGCTCCCGGATTGGTCGCAATGCGGTTAAATAGGGAAATCTTAGTTTCTAAAGGCCCGTCTACAATGGCAGTAACAAAGTTGTAGGAGTAGAGAGTATACCATTTTTAGTGATGTAAAGACGGGAGTAATGAAATGGGCAATTCCTATTTTGTACTCCTACTTTTCTTAGTAATGAGTGTTGAGGCGCAAAAATTGCTGACAGTGGTGACTGTTCGTGGTGCTGACATAGATAAATAAACGATTTATTTGCGTGATTTGTGATCGATTTCATAAATTTTTATAAAATGGATAATGAATATTATATGGAAGGCGTTGATGGCTATGAATATGAAGAAAATAAAGAAAATGAAGACTATATTGAAAATGATACAATAACGTATCAAAAAGAACTTATTGCTATTGTAAAAGCTAACCCTATATTATGGAATAAAAACAAAAGGAATATAAAAATATTAATAAAGAACTTGTCAGTATGACGATCAGACGGCTTCTTGAATGCCGCGAATGTGTTATTCTTTTTGACCAAATGTATGATATATTCGGCCAAATCTTCGTTCAATTCCAAATGATTTTCCAACTCTGTGCAGATTTTCGATACCATTGGTGGAACCTTATGCTAAATTCACACTGCATTCGACGTGCGTACGACGCAAAATCTTGCTTTTTGATTGGTTTGCGGAGCGTCGTACGACGCACGTCACATTAGCTCAGATATTTTAATTAATAACTCAATAACTATTGCGAATTTAGCAAAATGGTACAGGACTTTTCTTTTCAGATTGAGCCAATTTACCTTCACACTTCGGCTGTGTTAATAATTATCGGACACTCTGTATAATGAATCGGAGCGCGAAATTAGCGGTTTATATACCTTTGAGACAAAGGCATTCGAATCGGACTTTGATGCATTGGTCATAGGTCATTTGAAAGGCTTTGGGGGTGGGAATTACTCCTTTTAGAAAGGGCCGTCATAGAATTCTTCTTAATCGAATCACCGGGTAGCTACAGGAGCTTGCTTACGAATTTCTTATGTTTTGATACACGCCGGAGTGATATAGATAAGGAGTCTGCTGGTCTCTACCTCCCCTTGACCGAGTTACATGCATCGATCGATCTGAATAATCTTATATTTTATTCCTTGAATATTTCGTAATGCTAGGCTAGTGTAAAATATTAAAATTTGTATCTAATTCTCTTGTTTATAGAATCAATTTATAATAATTTATTGTTAGCTTAGTATTTCAATAATATTTTAGAGCTAATCAATTTTCATATAGTTTTAACTATTGGTTCTAATTATTTATAAAGAAAGCTGTTTGCAAATTATTATATGCAAAATATGATTCCACAAAGTATAACAGTGGAGTCTTAATAAGTAGTTATGTTATCGCATAATGCTTAAGCTAAAAGTGAAGCGTTTACATAATTAGATTAATCATTTACAAAGCCATAATTATTATTTATTGAAGTTATTTATTTGAGTTATTAAGAGACTTTAACATAATTTCAATAATTGCTTTCAAATCTTTAATAGTTTATAAAAAGTTAATTCAATAAGTAATTATGACTTTATAATCTCTTACATTTGTCGTAATAGAAGCTTGATTAATAATGACTGTTAAAACGTATTACTATCCCCAAATCTATGTTAAGGTGTTTTAATATTAATTAATTCTAAAAATCGTTGGTTAGTTCCAGAGCGCTACATGTGCGCGGTTCGGTTCTAGGGATGGCGCCTGATTGGTTCGTGTCGCTAGTTCCAAAATGGAGCTCGCTGATTGGTCGCGGCACTGTTATATAGGGAAATCTTGAATTTCTTATAGTTCGTATTATAGACTAAAAGTATATTAGATTTCTAAGCTAAATAAGGCGTATAAAATAAGCACGCTAAGTAATTAACAATAATAATAAAAATTGCTAATAATAAGAAATAGAACGAATAGGTTATATAATTGTTCTGTATTTTATAAGTAAAAGCATTTCTTGATTGTTATTGCAAATATGGGTTCGAAAAAATGGCGGGACGTCACACCATGGCTATGTTCCAAAATTCACTGCCAGCGCTGAAAATATATAATATACGTAACGTGAACTATAGATTTTCAGTGCTGGCAGTGAATTTTGGAACACGCCCCATGTAGTTCCGCCGGCTCTAAAATGGATCCAGTTAGCGCCACTGTACCAGCTAGAAAAACGGTTTTACGAAAAACGGCAGCGCGGCCCCTCTCAAGCTTCTCTCTGGTACTACTATTTCTTTAGGTTGGTACTACACTTCTCCCTTCAGTATCTGGCAACATTGGACACAACACTGACTCCAGACTCCAGTCTCCATCTCCAGTATGTTATAAAGCTCAATGGTGTCAACGTATTCAAGATGGCAAGCACGGTGAACGAGATCGCGGCACAAGCGAAAGAAAACCTTACCGAGTATCAGAATGCGACAACCGCAAGGGTGCCGTCAACACCCGAGGGAATGGCGATTGCTTACGGTAGTCTTATTATTATGGCCATTTTACCGATTTTTTTCGGTAGCTATCGTGCAGTCAGACATCACAAGGAACAGCAGGTTAGCCACGTACTTTGACATATGTTTAACACACGCGTTTTCATGAAATCTCCCCGTTACTCGTTCCTTCGTTGACGATACCGCGAGAATTTACGTAAGAATTTTTTGTCGAATCTTGCAACGATTGATTATCTCTTATCTCAAACCGTAATGAATTATTAATGATTTCTGTGAAAATTAATGATACGATAGAACGGTGATTAACCGCAGTTGTATATGTAATGTGGCTATATAAAATAGTACGACACATCCGTGAGTGTAATTATAAATTTCTTTCATTCTTAATTTGTTGCATTATATTTTACAGCAACAGTATAAAGCCAGTGGCGAACAACCTGACACGATGTCCCGTAGAGAAGCTGCTATGTTTCCTCTTATCTCCAGTGTTACGTTAATTAGCTTGTACATATTATATAAGGTAATTACACGTTTGTGTGCAGATTATTGCGTTTTAAGATCGTAAAATGTTACTTGAAATAATATTTCCAGGTATTTGCAAAAGAGTATGTTAATCTGATATTGGCTGCATATTTTTTCTTCCTTGGCATTTTAGCTCTGTGTCATCTTACCAGGTAATTTGAGGGAAACAATTTAAACGTTTTTTTGATAATTTGAATAACAAGTTTGTCTCTATTGTTAAAGTTTTGTAATATTTAAGTATAATTAAATTCTAAAATAGCTAAATTTTAGCCCATTAATCTCATCGTTGGTACCTGCTGCAATTCCAAAAACGCAATATCACATTTTATTTACGAAAGGAAAAGATGATAAAGAAGAGCACATAATTAACTACAAATTTAATCTACATGACATTGTTTGTCTTGTATGTTGCTCACTTGTGGGTGCTTGGTATCTTTTAAAGAAAGTAAGCGATCAAAAATAAAACTCGAATTAAATATAGATTTTAGAAATTTATTAATAAAATTTAAAATTATTTTTTCATATTTCTCTTACATTTCTATCTTTTTTTTCAGCACTGGATAGCTAATAATTTATTTGGTATAGCGTTTGCCATAAATGGAGTCGAATTATTACATCTTAACAATGTTGTAACTGGATGCATTTTGCTCTGTGGTCTTTTATTTTACGACGCCTTTTGGGTGTTTGGTACAGATGTAATGGTGACGGTCGCGAAATCCTTTGAAGTGCCCATTAAACTCGTCTTTCCACAGGATCTCTTAGAAAAAGGCTTGAGCGCCGGTAATTTTGCCATGCTGGGATTGGGTGACATTGTATTGCCTGGTATCTTTATCGCGTTATTGCTGCGGTTCGATAACAGTCTCAGTAGGAAGACAAACGTCTACTTCTATTCGACGTTCTTCGCATACTTCATGGGATTACTCGCCACCATGATGATCATGCACTTATTTAACCACGCACAACCTGCTTTATTGTATCTAGTACCCGCGTGTGTAGGCACGCCTTTGCTCTTAGCATTAGTCAAAGGAGATCTTAAGGCATTGTTCTCGTAAGTATCTTTTAATTCTACCATGCATTTATATGTCACATTTGTTTCTTATATTTACAATGTATTTATATGCGACATTTTCAACTGCTTCAGATATGAAGATCATCCGTCGCAACCTACAAATGGAACGCAACAATCGGAACAAACGCAAGTAGAAGCGAAAAAGGATAAATAATATACTAATTAATAACGCGAAAAATATAATGAGAAATCCACGACATTATTATCGCGCTATAATTTTCCGAATTCTTGCGAACGGAAGAAGAGAAATAAAAAAAAGATAATTCATGGTTCATGCTCAAGACGTACAATCACGCATTGTGAAGTACTATAGCCTGTAACTATGCCTTGCATACAGGTGAACTGCAAGGTATACAATTCCGATAATTCGATTCTCACAGTAGTTAACACTCGCGGATATATCGTTTTGATCGCGAAAAAAAAAGTTTAACGGTAGGAAATAGGATTGTGATAGTCAAGGACGCCGTTTCGTTTGCATGCAACATCAAAGATAAATTTTTATCACTCATGTATGGTATCGATGGAAAACGTTCCGAGATACTGAATTAAAAGGCACTGATACCAGGAGGATGTGAAACTCTAAGTAATGTAAAGTTTCATTATTTCAGAGTGTAAAATAGTATAAAAATACTTCCAACTTTATTTAAATTTTATACATAGTAATGTGTACGATAGACTGCTATATAAAAGTCTGCCTGAGTTTTACACAGTGCGTTTTACATTTTAAAAACTAATTCAGAATTAAGTTTCAGTTATTTAGTTTTTACTGTTAGTATTTTCTCTTTAGGATTTCTCTTTCTGATTACTACCATGTGTGAGTGATAATCATGAATTGTGAATGTAAAAATAACTTTCTTTCTTTCCAATATGTTATACGAATTAATATAAAACAGATATGAAAAGGTATTTCCTATATTTAAAAGTTTATAGTAAAATATTAAGAGATACGAGATTGCGCTATATTCATATGCTAATGTCCTTATTTATTTGCGAGATGTTTACTGCATGGATATTTATAATTAAAATGAACACAGATTTTCTATTCGTAAATGTAATGTATGTACAAAAAATAAAAATCTACTGAAATTGCGTAATTTTTTTAAGTTGTTGAAAAAAAGTTAAAAATTGTAACTTTGATGAATAAAAAGTATAGTACTTACAACTTTCTTTTACCCACAATTAGATATCGCTTACAAATATTTATGATTTATAATACTGCGATATACACATAATCTGACAGTCTGATATTTTCATCGCGGCAAAAATTTGTAAAAAATTGCTACTACAATTTTTTAAGTAAAAATAAATTTTATCGCTTTCGATTTTACAATCTCGTATGTTGTGAGATATTGTGTAATTCACTATTATTTCTTCACACATAATAATACAATTGCACGATGTATGTGTGTGTGTGTGTCTATAAACATTGATGAATTAAAATATTCTAATTCATTTTCATAATTGGGATAAAAAAAATAAATTATTATATATTGACAGACAATTTATTGATAGACCTATCGACAAATTATATAAGCATTTTATTCTTATAACAGAAAAGCTTTTGCTACAATTAGAGAAATATAAAAGACATTCCTTTTTTTTTTTTTTCATGCTTTGGCAACACTTTCCACAGCCAAATTTTCAGCTGTGATTGGCTGCATATCTTTAATTCCGTCCTTGGATATCTTTTGAACTTTGAAATTTGGTAAATTAACAATCAATCGCTTCTGAATTTCTCGAACGCATTTCTTCAATAATACATATGCCTCTTCTTCGGTACAATCTGCAAGAGCTGTCCATTAATATCTCATAGAAAGCAATTAATTTATTCGCAATCATATTTCTATAATTTTATATGTATAGTCATCTTACCATATTTGTAATATCTGTCTAAGACAGACATGGAAAACATGCCGCCATATCCATGAGTTGCATAAGGTACCTTCACACAGGATGCTAAGTAATCGATGAAGTACAATTCTGGTCCTGTATCATCGTCATATCCAGCCAGTAGCATATTGACAAAATATGGAGTTCTACTTCTAAGATAATCTGCCAGATTTCTCCTTGTAAAGCAAGCCGCAGCCTTAGGGGACAGTTCGTAGCCATTTCGCATCTTATATAACTGAATATTTTTTCCAATATACTCTGAAAATTGTGTCGTATCACCCGATTCTCCAGATATTGCCATAACAAGCTTGTTAGAGATCTTGTGAATCTTGTGTTCGTCTGAAATGTTCCACACGCCATTTAAAATTGGTTTGTATAATTTACAATTAAATTATTGTTAAACTGTACAATATTTGTTCGGAACTTAACAATACAATGTATAATGTAATTAAAACTTTGCAAAAATGACACATTGTTCTATTGTTGAATACTTTAATGTACTATAATAATATATAGGATAATGCAATTATTAATATTTTGTTATCATACAATATATCACACAATACAATACAGTGTGTGTGTGTGTGTGTGTATTAATATTAACGTTTTATAGTAACACGCACACATACACTATATATATATATATAGTATTTTATATATATATATATATATATAAAACAAATTAGTGCACTACTATTGTGTGTGTAATTAATTATGTCTAATTAACACATTACTAACAGTCGGATATACAAAAATAACAAACATTTTACCGTTTTTCATAACTATAATGGATTGTGTGGTTGTCATATCCGCTGCAACCAGCACAAAATCTTTGCATTGAATACCAATCAAGCACTCCATTTCTGCGATTCGTTTTTGTATTCGCCGTCTCGATATAACCAGCAAACGCTAAAAGTGCCTGTCACGCAGCAAACGACAAGTTAACCTTTCGATATAATGAAATAGTCATACTGTCTCGTACTGTCTACGAGATGATCTGTAACCATAGACTTCTATATAATACTAGACCGCTAACTCCCCAAATTCTCTGCTTATATAAAATGGTCACGAAAAGCATGCATTAAAGTATGTCATTTTGCGCATGCGCAGAAACCAATGGCCGCGTTCAGCGGTCTTAACAGTTGGGCAACATTACTAGGTTTTCCGCTGACATTCGACGCTAATTTGTTGAATCTGAAAATAGGAACCAATCACGTTCGATTGCTATTTAGCGCTTATCTAGCGGTTTCATCCGCTGAACGCGATTAATGTAATAGAAATAGCAGAGAAAACTGCTATGGCCCGTATTCTCAGTTCACATTTATCGCTAAATGTGCCTCTAAATGTGGCTTATAACCTCTGGTCCACAATAGAATCGTAAAATCGTAAATCGTATAAAATTGACCAATCACAGTTGAATGTGAGGAGAATAATCGACTGTGATTGGTCAATTTCTTACGACTTACGACTTTACGACTCTGGCTGCGTTCGCTTTGGACGCTCACGCGCTTTAAGCGTCTCTTCTTCTTCGTTTTTCTTCTTCTTTAAAAAGAGAAGACGAAGCGCTTAAAGCGCGTAAGCGTCCAAAGCGAACGCAGCCTCTATTGTGGATCAGGGGTAAGCCTTCTGATTGGCTACAAACCATCACTTTTAGAGGCACATTTAGCGATAAATGTGAGCTGAGAATACGGGCCTATATCTATATATCTATATCTATATCTGCTATATTGCGTTTAGCAGAAAAAACTGCTCAGTAACAATCGAAAGTAAATTGCTGCTAGTTGGTTCTTATACTATTGGATTTAGCAAATTAGCTTTGAATGTTACCGAGCATGCGCTCAAAAGAATATCTCATGTACATACCTGGGGCTCGATTCTTGAATTCATTCGCGAGAGAAAAACGTATGCGCAAATTCTGCTCTTACAGAAAAGTTGCAAGTTGATTGACTATTGCATGGCTTTTAGCCAATCAACTTGCAACTTTTCTGTAAGAGCAGAATTTGCGCATACGTTTCTCTTGCGAATAAATTCAAGAATCGAGCCCCTGTTTCGTTCACAAGAAATGAAGACTCCTTAGGCCGGATCTACAATAGGTGTAGTAAGCCTTTAGCCGTAAGAAATTAACCAATCATATTCGATTATTCTTTTCACATTCAACTGTGATTGATCAATTCCTTACGGCTTAAGGCTTACTACCCTATTGTAGGTCCAACCTTATACATAAGGAGTTAATCAGGCCTGTTCTACAATACGTCGTATGTCGCTGTCGGATGTCGAACGCAGCCGATGGTCCAATGAGAAAATTTCCTTTTCGAAAACGAGCTCTCCTCATTGGATCATCGACTGCGTTCCGACATCCGACAGCGACATACGACGTATTGTAGAACGGGCCTTAACAGTCTAGTATTATATTGAAAGTCTATGCTGTAACTGTTTGCAACATATGGATGTATACACACATACATATACATATGTACATACATAAAACGATCACTGAATTCTATAGTTGCTTTGGGTGGCGCCCAATCGGCACTTCGCTGATTGACCAATTCAAAATGGGATTCTCTGATTGGTCAACCGTGCTGGTTACCCTATAGGCACCGGTCGATATGAGTGGTGTGTCCAATTGTTACTGTGCGCATCTGGGACGCTCCCGTTGCTGTATTCGTCTTGACGCTACAAGGCTAGAACCATTTGATTGACCAATCAGGATAAAGAAAAATCTTTGCATTGACTATAGACATATAAAATACATAGATGGAGTATTTTAGCTGCTGATATTGGATGCTTTCCAGCAAGCATACAAATCGACACAGTGTGACACAGAGTATCATTTATCTTCTTTCAACAACCAGTGAACAATAAAGATAGATGATACTCTGTGTCACACTGTGTCGACTTGTGTCGCTTGCTGGAAAGCACCCATTGGCAAGAAGGGGGTTGAGAGATGGATTTTAACTGAATGCATCGGAATGCAATATTGTTCGATTTTCCTCGAGTTAGGCTCGATTCAATTATATAAGCATCGTGTTTTATAAAATGCTAATAAACTACTAACATGCTTTTTTCTCTCTCTAACTAGCATGCTAATAAAATTAAAATATTTAAACTTTAAAATACACGATACTTGTTTACTAGCTACTAGCGCACTAGCATGCTAGTAGCTAATAAAAAAATCATCGTATAAACTATGCTACACACACTTGTTTGGTTAGTAAGTATATAATGTTTGAAATATATCTGAACCGCGCCGACACATATACCAAAGTTGCTCTAATCTGCTGGTACTTCATCTTTTACCGTAAATCTCCTAATCACGAAAGAGGCTCTATGTATTTTACACATCTATAATCGAAAACAATAAAGTGTCACTACTGTGTATATTTATACTGTAGAAACTGTACGAGAATAAGAAGTATCTTTGAGTATCCTTCTCTCGTTTCAATCATAAC
This sequence comes from Lasius platythorax, assembly GCA_963971435.1. Lineage (NCBI taxonomy): Eukaryota > Metazoa > Arthropoda > Insecta > Hymenoptera > Formicidae > Lasius > Lasius platythorax. The sequence goes on along the minus strand of OZ020543.1, from coordinate 18,290,386 downwards.
CGAGTACAGTACCTCGTCGGTGTTGCTGCTGGTCGCTGTCTTATTGTTAGAAATAAAAGATAAAAAATATACTCACAAAGATGACTGTCTCGCAGATTTTTTGTCCAACTAGTCGGCTTTTGACGCGAGACATTATCTAAATAGCAAGCGTACGTCATTTTGGCGTTATTTTGATGTTAAATGATGTGTATTTGCTACCTGATTACCGTGTTTCTTGATCCTTATTATGAAACACTGACTAATACTGATTAATATTTAAACTTTTAATGTAAATTTATCGATTTCTTAATATTACTGCTTGATCTCACCCCCCCCCCTCTCTCTCTCTCTCTCTCTCTCTCTCTCTCTCTCTTATTAAAAAATCTTAAAACATTCGACATTCGACATTTACTGGTTACACATTTGCTTTTTCTATCGTCACTTTTGAGAATTTGTTAAATTTTTACAAATTTATACATCTGTTGAAATTATATTTGCGAAGATTATATAAGACGAATATATTTAGAGTAAGACTCAAAATTGAGACCATTGACCAAATTTCTCAAAAAAACAAAAGATTTAAGTGCGTATCGCTGACTGCAGCAAGTCAAGATACGTTACACAAGATGGTTATTTAAACCTAATTCTTTTTTCGAGCATGGTTTTAAGGCTGTGCAATTCGTTTTCTCGTTCACAATGTTTAATCGTATACCAAAGTGCGATCAGTCATCATAGTCGGTCGTGTCAGTCAACATGCATGCATACATTTATGAATGTAAATCCGCCCGCCACGTGCCGATCCCGCTACATAACTAAGGTTTTCTGTGTCGAATAGCTGTAGTGGCTACTCTTGTGCCCGCTGTTTTTCGCCGAGACACACAGAGGAATACACAGAGGAATACTTAACTACACGGAAAATCATTATTTGTACGCGGACCCTTTCGACCTTTAATCATTACCCATGAACAGTTTCACAATTGAAACTGAATTAAGTATATAATAGTTGAAACATATATTTAAATTATATATTAAAATAGCTATTAAATATTGAAATAGCTATATATATTAAATATATAATTGTAATAATTATAATAATATTGAGATTGTACAAATCGTGTAATAATATTAAACTTGTTTATTTATATTTGCAGAGACAATTCTCCTGATAAATATAAATATTAATCTTCTCTGAACAAAAAAAATACGAGACCCCTTTGTGTAATTAACAAATAAAGAGTATTTTTCGAAACAAAGCTTCAAGGGAGAGAGAGAGAGAGAGAGAGAGAGAGAGAGAGAGAGAGAGAGAGAGAGAGAGAGAGAGAGAGAGAGAGAGAGAGAGAGAGAGAGAGAGAGAGAGAGAGAGAGAGAGAGACGTGAATTTATAATAATAAAACAACATTCCTCGCATTAATCTCAAATAATCTTTAACAGATTTTTAAACTGACGTCTAATTATAAAGGTACATCATTGGATACGTAATTGGAAATATCGGGGAAAGAAGTGTTACGTTATATTGCACAGTGCCGCCAATTTTCTAGGCTTCGTCATTATTGATTGCGTGTGACACATCGCATAACGCATTCAACCGCAGAGACGGACATATTTTCGGAAAATAATATACTTAGCCTACAAACTCGCCTAAATGAGGATAGCCCACCGCACGTAAACAGAGCGTGTTGCGGGCACGCAAGCGTGCTTCTATAATGCGCTTCCATCTATATAATGCATTCGTACATAATGACGCGAATCACAAGCAAATGCTGGCCAACTTTAATGAGTAAATGCAGGCGAATTCGCTCATTAATGTTGATCAGCATTTGCCGCTTTCAACGTTGGCAATCGTTATATAGTCTACGATTATATAGTACACGAATAAATTATTTCAATAAAATAATGAAAAATGTAATGGAAAATAATGAAAGATGTAATTGAAATAAATACAATTTATTTCAATGATAATTTAGATATAATTCATTTTAATTATGACAAAAAGTTGGTTCTCTACAAATTATATATATATATATATATATATGTATATATATGTATAATAGATATACATACATTTGAGAAAATGAATTGAGGCATTAGGTATAAATGGATAAGTAATGTATACAAGTGTCAAAAAATTGTTTTCGACACTTATACTACACTAGCCAAGACTCGGACGCCTGTGACGCAATCTCGTATTCCTCAGGATAATCATCGCACTGGTGCAACCGATCGAGTTCGATAACGCGTAACTTCCTCCGCGAAGGTCGTCCATCGATTCCGTTACGCTCGGATCCATTCGCAACTCGTAATACGTTCACTGAACTTGCTACGATGAACTATGCCAACAAGTGCAAAGAGAGGGAAGGGTGGTGGTATCCAACTGCCGCGAGGCAGGATCTGCGATTAGCGAGATCCTTCTAATAAGAAGAATCGACGCAGCATCCCGCTACTGAAACAGTTACGATGAATTGCCAGCGCTTTTTCCATTCGCTATCGATACGTGCCGATTTACATTACCCATTCGCTTGAATTATTAGTATCTCGATACAACCGTGAACGAAAAGAAAATACGAATAATACTAAGTGCACAAAAACAAATAGAAAGCTACACAAGAATGGAGCGAGAATAAATGCGAATATAATAAAAATTAATAAAACGTTAAAAATTAATAGATTTTTTGTTTTGCTAAATGCCTGGATAACACGAACATCGAAAAGACTAACCATTTAAATTAAGTAAGCCGAATTTCGCAATTTCTCTATTCTTTTCTACTTGCTCAAATCGAACGAAAAATAATGATCATCTCTTGTATATTATCGTCGAAGAGGAGCTACAATGACATCCGGTGACACTCTATATCAATTGAAAAAGATATAGGTAAAAGAAAGAGAAAAGAAATTTACTCCATTAAAATTTATATATACTAATAAAAAATATATATAGATAGCACTAATTATTAATTCTCACAGTCAACTATTAAATTATTTAAAGTTCCTGTGTCCCCACTGCATTGAATCATGGTGCATTGATCAGAAACGAGAAATTACATGAGTTTTTTCTTGAAAAATACAGCGAAATGAATGTTTTTTTAATGCGACCACTCATACAGCTATTTATTAATTCACGAATCAAAAAGATAAATTTTCTGCGTATTTCACTAATCTACATTATATCGAACATGAATGGTAAAAAAAAAACAAACAAAAAAGTTATTTATTTCGCAAGAAAAGAAACTCATATATGATTTCTCGTTTCTGACATCATAATTCAGTACGCGTGACACGTGTAACTAAGGGATTAGGAACCTTAAGACTTTTTTGTGCATTTTTATGTTTTGACTATGAACAAAATAAGTATTAGAATAATACTCTAAGAATCCAAATTTTAAGATGCACTGAATGTGCAACGAGACGTATAATATAATTGCTGAGCGTAACGTTTTTTAATGATAATTGTTATGAACAGAGAAAATTATAAATAAAACGCGCGCGCGCGCGCGCGCGCGTGTGTGTGTGTGTGTGTGTGTGTGTGTGTGTGTGTGCGTGTGTGTGTGTGTGTGTGTGTGTCGAAAGTTACTGCAGCACAAGACAGCAATTTTGGACTGTGTATGTTATTTCTTTGTAAAGTCGTGAATGTTGTTTCTTCTCCGTTGAAAAGTGATTACGAAAAATGCCCTTAAGTAGACGACCTTTCGGAATCTTCGCGATTGGATAGTTTCATTGAAAATGGTAGCAAAGATGAGTGGTCATTGGCCGAACGGTTTACCCCCACGTATACTCGCAAGCTATATAGAAGACCTCACGAAGAATTTCATCTTCAGAACTGAGAGTCAGTGTCACGGAAGTCTGCCGGAAAGTAAACTAAGTGAGTAACATAGCTTTCCATTGCTTTCGCGACTCAAATTGATCGATTAGAAAAAAATAATTGCTCGTATTATTCGAATATTGTTTCGGATTAAATCAAGTTTTTCAATAAAGCCACTTTAATCTATAAACTGGTGTAACTTTATGAAATGTTTTAATATGATAAAATTGATGATAATTCGCGATTATATATTATTAATCACAAATATATTATAGCGCAAGCATGCACATTGCACACATGTTTCATTCAACACTTTTTTGTTTAATATGCCTATAACTTTTAGATCTCGGAACCATCAATTACGATCTTTGTTATTGGTGTTGTGTATATATTATTATTACATGTTTAATTTAATTATTATTACACGATATAAATTTCGTTATATATATATAACGAAATCTATCTCGTGTAATAATAATTAAATTAAACATGTAATAATAATATATACACAACATATATATATATATATATATATATATATATATATATATATATATATATATATTTACACACATACACACACACACGCACAACTCTTATAATATTTTTATAAATAATATCTAGAATCTTTTTATAATAGAAAATAAAATTTAAACCATTGGTAGAAAATTTGCAAAATATTTCTCTCCAGTGTGTATCCTTCGTGTATTTTATTTATTATTATAAAGTATAATCATATGTATTATATTATATTTTACTTATGTATTTTACTTATGTATATATATATATATATATATATACTATTAATTTTATTATATTTACTTATCAAACTTTGCTCCGTTGAAAAATATACTTCTATAATGATTATCTTTTTTTTTTTTGCAAATATTAATTATCTTTGGTATAGTCCTTAATTTCTTTATATATAATATTTAAATAATCTTTTTTTATATCAATAATTTTTCCGACTTTATTAAAATTCCGTCATTCAAGCATCACAATCAAAATGCCATGTCATGATGATCTCATAAAAAGTTCTCAGTCTTTTGCAAATTTTTTGTACGGTTCAGATCTATGGCAGGTAGAAAATGTTATCGTCAGGTGTAAGGATACAGTTAGAAACTCGTTTGTGATTTTTCCATCATGGCATGTACCGTTTTCAGAAGGCACGCCGCGCATCGTTTGTCGCCGTTGATGAGTCTCTCTCTCTCTCTCTCTCTCTCTCTCTCTCTCTCTCTCTCTCTCTCTCTCTCTCTCTCTCTCTCTTTGTGTACCACACACACATTTTATTGTTTTTAAAATCGTCACTTTGTTCTTTTAATTATTCTTTTATTTTAGTCATTTTAATCAGCCTTTATTGTTTAATTCACTATTTGTGTTATTCTATGTTTACAAATCAAATTTCTGGTTTTATTCAAAAAATTCTGAAAAGGGAATATTTCATAAAAATTAGCATTGACCTGCTGTCTTAAATCAATAATAATGTCGATATAAAAGTTGCGCGATAAAAACCGATAAAGACAATTTGTTATGAGCGCTCTGCTCTAATACTTTTCAGCGCTTTGTGTGCTCGAAACTAGAGCTCGAAGCTTTGAGAGAAACAAATACATCATCGTTTTTCTGTAGGATAATATTATAATGATAATATAATATAATATATATATGCATACACAAATTTTTAATATATAGAATATATATATATATATATATATATATATATATAATAGCGTTTATATATAAATCTACATAATATAGAATAAACAATTTTTCAATCGTATTATAAAAAGTGAAAAAATCGCGCAAGAACTTTGAAAATATTTATGGGGCAAATGTTGTTTGTCGATTTTATCAATTCTTATCGCCTCAATCTCGTCAATCGACATCATACCGGGACTTCTTTCTCTCAGTTGCTTTCCTTCGTTTATTTTTTCGCGGGCACGAGAACTGGTCGCCCGCCAGCGATCGACAGTAGGTCGTGACCGCCTTTTGGAATAACGGTACCTATCGGGTTCAACAAACCAGTACCACCGGGAAGTGGGCTAACGAGCAATCGGGTGGTATGCTCGCGGTCGAAGCGACCTTAACCACGGTGACACACTTTCAGCAGCATCGTGTTCACAGCATGTATCCGCAACATATATACACTGATTTCATTCACTTCCGTCCATCATTCCGTGCAATCAAGGTGAAGATCACGATTTGTGTTGAACCTTGCAAAATATATTTTATAAGGGAGAGGGGAGAGAAATCGCGCAAGACTTGTAAGATTTAAAAATTTTAATTATACAACTTGATGTATCGAATCATAATATAAATATGAATAACGCAAAACATAATGCATACACACACACACACACACACACACACACACACAATGGCGCATTATAATATATAAATTGATTTATCTCTGAAAGCAAACAAAACAAGTAGTACATAAGAAAATTTAATTATTTCGAGGACGTCAGATACTACTTGTGTTTATTTCAAAGCGTTTCGAAGATTTCAAGAATCAATTCAATTTTTTTTAATTTAATCATATGAAAAATATACATATAAGGCATTTTTTGCAACGTAAATAGATTCTTCTCATTATTCTTAAAATTAAAGTTATTTCTCAACAAATCTCGCATTTTCTTTTTCTTTAAGAGAAGAAGGCGTACGTGTTTTGCGCCTTCTTCTTGCGCTTCAGCAATGTCCGAAAATATTTTCATCATTTTTGTAGGAATTAATAACCGTGTTACTTGTAGCATTTTTCTGAAAGAATAATTACAAAATAAGAATATAATTTTGAATAATATAAAAGTTTGACGTATTATCGCGAAAGCTTTTCTTTCCATTAACGTGTAAAAAGATAAACTTTGAATCGATTATATATTACTCATTATTAATTCAACTTTATTCGAATCATCGTTTCATATCAGCTGCTATGGCATACTTTCGTTTCTGAATCGCGATTGCGCATCTTTCTCTCTCGTGCCTTCAAAGCCAAGCCTTTAGTCGCTTTAGCTTTTACAATTTATACACACACACACACACGCACAATGGAATAAGACAACACAAAATGAATAGATGCACAATAAATAATGTCCATGTATACGTGTGTATAACAATATGATTTACGATAGTCGTGGCACATACGACAGGTATAAACAACCGTAAAAGAAACACTATTTGTAATTTTAAGTCTCTTGATATATATGTATAGATATTATAAATCCTTACGGATTAGCTGCGTCAGATAAAATATAAGCTTCTTTTCACATAAAATTTATCATTTTAAATACATTTTATTATTCTGGACTCTTTTTTACGAGTTTTGTATACGTTACATTGTAGCGAAGAATGTTTCTAGAAATGAAGAGAAGGAAACAGATTATTTTAAATATATAGATCCTTTCAGATTATATATACATCGAAATACAACAAAAGTTTTTTCTGTCATAGAATGTGGTGCAACGAATACGCATCTTTGTGTTTGATTGCGCTTGTTCTGGGACAAGCTGCAGCTTTACCGCAGCATCCTCAGTACATTCAGCAATATCCACAAGAATACCAACAACAGCAGCAAGTCAGAGAGGATAGAAAATTCGCCGAGAAGCCAAATGCGATGAAAAAAGTGGCGATCGATGATCTCGAGGACATTAGCACTAATCAAATTCAGGTAATTTATACAAAATTGTATTTACGTATGTACTTAATTCAATTAATATTATAATTTTATATACACATACTCGTATTATACTCGTATTATAGTGATCGAGAGGATAGACTATCGTCTCATCTTTACGTTTCTAATAGAGAGACTTTAAACTAATTCGTTTTTCTTTCCACTACTGATATCGTATCCTTCGGTTTCCACACGCATACAGGAGGGTAGCAGTAGCGGTTTCTCGTGGTCCAATATGCTGGGTATGTTGATGCAAATGCTGCTGGGTCAGACCGGTGGTGCGACCGGACCCAGCAAGAACGAGATAGATGACGGGGCGACTACGAGTCCATGGACCAACTTGCTCTCCGTAGGTCTTAGGGTTCTCACGGCACTGTTGGGTGGACCCCAGCAGCCGGTGGATGGTATCGACAAGGTGGACAATCAGAGTAGTCCTATGCAGGTAAGTGAAAATAACTGTGATGCGCTACGTTTGAACATTTCAGTTTTCGAACATTTTTTTTGCGAGGTTGACCATGTCAGTAATGCGAATCAGAGCATTATCATGTCTCGGCTATACTTTGAATCAACTGCTTTCTTCAGTTACTAAGTAGATTATAATTTGCTATTAGCAACATTACAACAGTTGAACGCAAAAGAAAATTTTGCAACATGTGAGAGATTTAAGTTGAATATGAATTATATCTGACACATTGAATGCTTTTATCGTGAAAGACAATTGTTCTTTTCTCTCTGCGATAAGAAAATGTAAACGCCAGAGTCAGATTCATATATAAATTATATAAATAAGCAGCGGGGTGGATATCTTACCGCATAAAGTTGTCTGTATGTATACGCTATTATATGAAATAAAATTGTTTATATTTATAAACAATTTATCTCAAATTCAAATATTTGAAATTATCATTGCTTTATTTATCAATAATTTATTTTTTTAGTATCCTAATCTTGATTATTATTTGTATTAATTTTTTTCGATGTCCTAACATTGATTATAATTGAGAGAGAGGAAACAGTCTTGTATTCGTGTGTATAGTTTAGAGCTCTGGAACAAGTTAAATTTGGCACTGAATAGAAATTTGGGAAATACGCACGGCTGCTTATGGTCACGAACTATGTTGTACAATAATTAGAGAAGAGAAGGAGAATGTGTTAAATAATTATGACCGACCATTATTTTCACGCATTTGCGTCACACCATCTTTACGTTTTCTACACAATTTAATTCGTCTCACAGCCGGAAATTTGTCGGCGTTTCACCTCGCGTTTTTGATGAACATATTTTGCTCTTGACAATCACATTTGCGAGAATAATCAAGAATGGTTGAAGGGAAGAGCAAAAGCGTAAACCTAATCTCAGAAAATACGAAATTTAAAAAGATTTATACTTTAACTTACTTCACACACAGAGGTAATTACAGCTTTGTCAGTACATTAATAGAATTGTAATTATTTTCAAATATTTTGTTGTTTACATGTTGATAACTAGTTTGTGATCGATCTAGTTTACGTTAATGGTATTATAATTGCCTTCAAGTCTTCTATACAATGCAGTAAAACTTGTAGATGCATCTTTTTTTCAAGACAGCATTTCCGCTTATGCGTTTCTCTTTTAGTCATTTACAAGCCACTTATTTAGAATAAATTAAATATTCAAACGCGACATTTTTGCATCAACGAGCCACTCTCTCTCTCTCTCTCTCTCTCTCTCTCTCTCTCTCTCTCTCTCTCTCCCCTCCCTCCTTTTCTCTCACTTCTCTTGTAAATAATTGTCGATCTATAGACTTAGCGCACATGGCTGGTGTCGGTTGTTTAGGAAATTTTGACTGCGGTGCTGGGCGCATTTCTAGGACAGGGCAGAAACCCCGAACAGATTGCAGTAATGGCGAAAAATGCTTCCGAGGTTAGTACGAATTTATGAATGAGAAGACATTCAATAACAAATTGAAAGTTTGAAAACTCTTCATCTTGCTTTAGCGAAAACTACAAATGCGTGCCTTACACATATATGCTTGTTTGATCGAGAATGTTGAGAAATTGAATTAATTTTATATATATAATTGTCCAGTGTTCTTGTTATAGCATTTACTAATCAATTTGTGTGCATTGTTAAATCATTGCTTTTTAAAAATTGCCTGATGTGTTAATCCCCATTACAGCCCATTTTGTATAATATAAACATATAACTCTATATATATAATTATATGAGAGAATATGAGAGAAAAGAAATTATGTATAAAGAATAAGTTTTAGACAACTTTGCACGATAAGTAATTTCGGATTAACACGCTTTTACACGGATTAACAAACTACGGATTACAAACGACTGTCTCATGACTCTGTTGAAACTTGACTACACTACAATTTAATTGTATAAGGTAATTATAAATGTACTTATAATATGTAATTATAATATATTTAACAATGTAAATTAATTTCACGCGTGTGCGTGAAATCTACACCGTGCTACTTACCTAAACCGTATACCTATTCTTCAAAATACATGTCTCCGTGAATAATCTCGCTTACATCTTTGCTTATCGTGTTATTAAGCAGTTCATCAGCATAGTCATCAACCTGCTGGACGCTCTGAAGACATCGTTCTCTCATCGTTCCTTGACAGCTCGTTCACTCGGGAGACGCGACACCATATCCGAAGCTGCGATAGCGTCAATCTCTATGCTGAAGGTAAAAATATTATAAATAAAAATACTTACCAATAAATTTATCAGTTACAGTAATATATTTGCATAATATTTTGAAATAATATTTAGGAAATTGCCGCGCTGAAAGAGAGTTATCAATATATGTATATATACAACTGTTTTATAATTTTTATAATTATTCAGAATAATATCATATCTATTCATCTCACATTCTCGCGCACGAATTATATTACATTATTATATACTTATTTATTCTTATATTATTATAACTCTTTATAATATTTTTAAGACTGTTTATAAATAAAAGAAGACACATCATCATATAATACGTGATTATTACTATTAAATTTTAGCTATTTAGGGGTGAAAATATATCTCATATGTGTTTGTAATCCGTTTGATTCGCTAGGGCTACATGAGATCTGTCAAGTCCTTTAGCTACGTAGGACGTGCCGAGGAAGAAGGTCAACGCGGATGCGCCGAGAGAGCCCTTTGCGAGGCTAGCGCAGAGTGTATCGCTGACACGCAAGGCCCATCGTCGATCTTTTGCCAGCTTGGATCGTGAGTGTTTAATTCACAGTTTCATTAAATAAAGTCGAATAAATTAAGTATACGTGTATGTACATACACAACGTGTATGCATAACTGATTTAATTGTCATGTTTCCTTTTCTTTTTCTTTTTTTTTTACAAATAGACAGAGTTTATTTTTCACATGTGTCGGTACTACAAAGTCTAAACTCTCATCGAAATTATAATAATTTCGATCCGTACAACTAATTACAACGTGGGCATAATTTCCGCAGATATGCAACAAGCTATCTCCTGCAGAGACAGAGCGGCGTCGGTTTCGAGGCTCTTTACGAGGCAGGACGTCGCGGTCGCACGGGCGAGGACTGCAGAACTCTCTTCATGGATTGCAACGCCGTATGAGCGCGTCCATATTCGCGGCGTTTCATCGAGTGTGACTTAGATTCTGCAAAATCTCTTTGCCGATCGAATTTTTTAATCCGAAGCCTTTAATCCGAACAATCGTACATTTCGCCTCGATGATAGAGAATGATGCGAGAAACGCAACTATATTGATTAACATTACAGGCAACCAAACGACATGAAAAGTCTCAAAGCTATTCAAGAGACGTCTTGAGGGTTGGAACACGTCTTTCCCTCTAGGACCTTTTTTTAGAGTTCTCGGATATTCAAACATTGTTTATGTGTCAAGCACTCGGCACAAGCAACCGACATATTTCGATAAGATTTCTAGTGTCCCACGCTAGAATAGAAGTTTAAGTTTAATCGACGTGACTGCGCGCGGGCGTTTAGGGAGCACGCCGAGCTGGGATTAACATGGAATCTTGCCAGCTCGACAGCTCACGACTGATCATTTTTTTCGAACGGCGAATTCGACGCACGTGTACGCGCTAAATGATACAGTTTCGCAATTTCGACGAATCCGTGTGACTTTAGTGTCGCGAATAAATCAGGCACTCGATAGAGTCTAATCTTATAAAGGCTTGTCTCGCGAAAAATGAGATGAAACTTTCGGAAAACTTTCGATAATCTACTGTAGCTTCTAATGAAAACTTTCGATAAAATTTTACCTAATGGAATTCTTTGGTCGCCTGTCTACAAATCCCCTTTCGTATTAATGACCAAGTTTCGCCATGCGCCAATTATATAATTATATATTTATTTCTATTTATTGAGCGTATTATATACGGATATAAGTTGTATAGTGCCCTTGTTTGAGAGATTTGGAGCGATTTCCGGTATTTTGACAATAGAATGACTATAATTGTCGGTATCTTTCAAATTTACAGTACACAAGATTTGTTCGACATCTGATTGTGAGATGTGATGCATTTTTCTTCGAAATATGATATAATCGATAGAAAATGTTGACCGAATAATTGTCACAAGACCGGAACACGATTCTGTCGCGAATTCAATTTTCGATGTTACAAGTACAGAAAAAAGAATTTTACGCCAGTGTGTTGTCATTTCCATGTTTCTATAGCCTCGAAAGTTTAATTCACGGAAATTATATAAGCTCTATCAACGTCTAGATTGTTTACATACCGTATATATTTAACGTTAAATGTACGGTATGTATATAAAGTATTATATCAATAATAAGGCTTTTTTTAGAAACAGAAAGAGAGAGAGAGAGAGAGAGAGAGAGAGAGAGGGAGGAAGACGCGCTTAGAGCTGTTGGAGAAAGAGGATCGGTAAATTTGATGTGTTCGATGAGCTTCGTTCAAGTACTGCTATCGTTTGCTAGAAAAAAAAGATTAACCTTGCGCGATATCATTTAAGCCGGCGAAAAATTTTATTCCTCCAATTAATTCAAGAGTTGACGAAAATAGAATTTATTTTTTAAATATATTGCCTTTTTTATTTTATCTAGAAATATACAAAATAAAATTTATTTTAATCTAGCTCTCACATAAAAGTCAAAGATGAGAAAATGAAAATAAAAAGCACGACTAGAAATGATTGGCGATATTGCTAATTTTTGCTAAAATGAGAAAAATATGTACTTAATAATACTTGGTGCTATTTTCGAAATATAAGCTTTGCAAACTAGATATTTTATCAATGATAGTGTGGTTGAATGTGTCTCGTTACCGAATGGCCTTCCCTATTTAACGTACATGTTAATGTCTCAGGATGTTATATATTTTCTTTCTTTTAGCATCCACCACTAAATCTATTAGCTACTGTATATAGATTTTATATTGTATTATTTATGTGCATATGTATATGTGTATATATGTATATATATATATATATATATATATATATATATATATATTTATGCATACGAGAGCAGTTGGCCTTGCGTTATTTCTTCTCTTTTGTAACATCAACATGGCTGACTAGTATACATGGCATAGGCATAAGTTGTGTATGTATGTGCAGTTCAATTATCGTATCTTAATAAATACACCCATAAACGGCCTTACTTATTTAAAAATGTCTAGATGTTTATCTCGTACATTATCTATCATTTTCCTTCACCAAATAATCTGCCTAATAGCCGGGACCTTTTGTATATATATAATAGATATAAATGCGACCACAAATGCGCGTATGTGTTTCAGCATTACTCTGTTGGTTGGATTATTTAGCAACATATTGTAAAAGAATTGATTCAAATTGATCAAAAAAATCTTTTATTAAACATTGATGCGGTAACAACGGCTCATATCATCTGTGTGTGTGTGTGTGTGTGTGTGTGTGTGTGTGTGTGTGTGTGTGTGTGTGTGTACACATTGAAAGTGTAATGTCCGGAGAAACAAGCTTCCAGGTTGCTGTCAACGACCGTGGAGAATCCAGAAACCGTGACCATGATTTTATGCCAGATGAGGAGATTTCTTCTGACAACGAAACAGTTTCGTACCGAATCTCGTCGGAGGTGAAGCCCTCATTTTAGTGTTGCACAATTCCTGGCGACTCTTTCCATCCTCGCATCATTTCTTTGCATCAAAGGCAAGAAAAGCAAGCAGCGCAATTTATATATCAATATCAATTAGCGCGCACGTACCGTTCGACTATATAATTACCTCTTTTCGTAATAATATACAATCTAGTTTAAAATATGTAAATATAAAACGTATTTTTTAACATTTATAATGCACGTACGCACACATATACATATATTATATTTTACAATATTATTATTAATTTATCTATGTTAATTTGTAAAAATGTGAATATTGTTTGCACATATTATTTATTGAACAGATGACGTTGAAGTCTCTAATCAATTTTGGAAACTTTGGGAAAACTCCTTGGGATACATCTATCGAACGTTATCATAGTGGCGAAGGCGGCTATCATCACGGGTATCACGGGTATACGATAAATATTGCATATTTAAAACGCATTAATATCGGAAAAAAAACTTTTTTGTAAATTACGTCTCTTCGAATTTTAGAAGTTCCAAAGGAAAAGGTGGAAATAGCGCTGCGCTGAGTGCATTGACCTTGCTCGCTTTTCTGTTTCTTTTAAACATTATGCAGGTAAGAATATACGTTTAATATTATGCTACATTATACATTTTTAAAGCTTATTTCATAAAAGGTGCTTGTTATTTTAAGTTTGCTGCTTAAATACTCTGATTTGTAACATTAACCAAGAGACTAAGGTGTGAACGTACAAGTTATCTATCGTGTAAAAATCTCGCAATGCCAATTCTATGAAAAGATTTGTCAATAAAAAAGAAAAAAAAAACTGTTTTTATTATCAAACTTTTTGATTTGCAAAGGGATGTCTCATTTTTTCTACAAAAGTCGTTAATCGCGCTAAAAGTATTGTATATAAAAAAATGCAATAAAAAAGATTAATAAAGTGGATGCCAGATATCTCATACATGTATATATTTTTCTTTGTCGATTAATTTCTCCCGTTTTCTTTTCGTAATTGACAACTCATTATTATCTAATATAATTAATCGCATCTTTTGCTTTCTTTTAGCAATCTTTGCAGGACAATAATTCAACAGTCGTCCCGCCAACCACCGCGCTGTTATTACGAGACACCGAAATGCCAATTGTCTTGGACAATGGAAAGGAAAAAGATACTAAGACAAAGGATGATTTCGCGGACGATGTAGCAAATACTTATGGTTCAAGAACAACGATAAAAGGTTACGCATAAGATGCGAGGATTGACCGTTTGACAGCCTTACATTTTCTAGATAGTTTTTCTCTCAAATATTACATTTCTCTATCCGAGAATATTTATTCCTAGTTTCTTCTTAATTTTGATGATTATTAAGTGTATATATATATATATATATATACACGTACTCGTTATAGACATAAATGATAAATGTGTAAAAAATTTATCATCTAACAAGTCATAATTGATAGCTTACGCGTTACTAATACGAATAAGAAATCGAGCATAACTGTCAAATAATCAGCGTAATGATTTCGAAATAATCAAGCCGTTCATCAAAACACATAAACAGTTTATTTTATTTTATTTCTCTTTCTTTTTGATCGTCGAATGTATCATCATTGTCATTTTGTCATCGTCGTTATCGTCATCGTCGTCGTAATCGTTTAAACGTATTCATTAGCATTCGAAAATGTATGTTCTCGTTCCTAATTTTATTTACATAACATTAGAAACATTTAAATATTTATTTTTATTCTATATTTTGTCATAGTCTTACATTGCATGAAAAATAATCACGAACGATATCATATATTGCTAAGGAAATGGGCGATGGGCGTTCTCTTTCGCCTATCGACGCGTCTCGAGGAGCTAGCTTCTCAAATTCTCTCCTCGAACGTGTCCGGCCAAATTCGTGTCCTGGAGTTGCGATGGGCAACCTGCACACAATAACTTTGTTATTCTTATTTCATTTGGTCTTCAAATGTCCTGTGTCTCAAAGTATCCTGTTTACGATCAATCGAAAGGTTCAGAACGAGTCCGAGAGCAGATATCTTTTTCGGCGAGCTTTCATTTTCGATTAAGGACACGTATGGTTACACATTTTCTCTAGCAACATTATTCATACTCTTGTACGATTAATGCAATTGGACAAAAAAAGTAAATGATTAGGCTGCCCGCCGTTACTCCGGTCTCTCGCTCTATACAGTCGCTTAGAAAGGATTAGAAAAGATATCACGGATTCATTATATTCATTTCATTAATAATTTCATTAATAAGTCTTCGAATTGTCGGAGAGTAGCTCTCTCCTTCTCGATTGGTATCATTATCAATAAGGTAATTAGGTATTCGGGAAATATGATTCCCACGAATTGCGCCGCCCTCGAGAAAAACAAGCGAGCGAAATGTGTGTGGGAGTCTGTGTTTTCTTCGGTTTCTTTTCCTTTTTTCCCCGACAGGTTATCGGCAAGATCATATTTCGACGAAAATCTTGCAAATGACCGTGGGTTCGCCAATTCCTATCTCCTAAGCGAAAAAAAGACCTAGTTTCGTCCGAAACAAAAGTGATCAGCGCTTCATACACAGCCGAGTGTATTTCTGTATTACACGTGCTAATCAGCGTAACAAATGGTCAAAGATGAAAAACTCGTAAATGATAAAAATTGCATCATAAACTTAACATATAAACATTCTTTCAGAAAAGAGTCACTAAGAGAGATATTGAAATGGTATAAATAAAATTAATAGAATTGTAGAAAATAAAGTAAAATGAGATTAAATGAAATAAATAAAAAATAAATAAAAGAAAAAGTACAGATAATTATAAAATACATTTTCTAAAAAGTACAATATAACTTTTAAAATAAAAAAGAATCTTTCTAGAACACTAAATATTTAATATTTAAATTTAGGAATTAGTCTTGAAACTTTCTCGCAATGTGATTCTTGAAACTTTAAATCCCTTTAGTTAAATTTGATTCCGATTCAATTTTCTATCTCTGATTATGGTGTGAAAGTGTTTACACTATATGATGTTTGCACATGGCGTAAACCTATCGGTTTATCAATGACATATGTAATGTAAATGGTACAAAGAAAAGAAGAAATTGCTCACTAGCGCGAAAATACGTTCATGACTCGCAGAGTACACGATTTCACGCAAATATATTATGTACATTCGTTTTTCGCCAATCGGATACGCAACTGATCGATTGAAACGCTCCCTTTTAGAGGAATCGAACTTTATAATGTCGATAAGGTTCAAATTCCGATATCTCTGATACTTGAAAATAAGTTTTATACTTTTATTTGCGGCGCCAAAACACAATGCCTGCTCATTTCAATCAGAGAAATTGAACATGTCTAGTGTGTCGGAAATTGAACTTGTAAAAATTATGCAAGTTTCGATCCCTATTTACTTTGTATATATATAATGTGTGTATTTTTATGTGTATTTATATATTACATATATATATATATATACTCTGAAAATTCGTTTAAATCTAAACATCAAAATCTAAAAAAAGGAAATTATCTTACACGAGACATTTATAGGTAAATTGCGTTCATATTTCCGCAAGATCGCCCAATACGTGAAGAGATTGTCCGTTCCTTTTCCTTTACCGAAAGAAGAAGAAAAAAAAGAAATAGAAACGGGCAAGTCTGACTAATTCACGAAGGATACAGTTAATCGCCTACACACAAGTTTATTAATCAATTAATCCATTCCTCTATTCAACTACTTCATGTTCAGATGAATGTGATAAAGAGTATGTATGTAGGAACGTGAGGAAAGGGAATAAGGGTGGAAACAGAATAGCGGCACATAAAAACTCGATTCAATTCCTACGCAATTAATGAAAAGATTTCTCTGACACGTCAAGCTGCGAGACAAATATCAATTGAATCTTATTTCATTCTTTCGGGAATTTACGCGCAAGGATAAGTATGGAGAATTATCCTAAAAATTTTGACTAATAAAAAAAGACTACAAGACTTGTTCTTGAATAAGTTAACTTTTTCTCATTCTATCCTTATCGATCGAATATTAATTATTAAATGCAATATCGTTAATCTTCTTCTGAATGACTTGACGCAACATACAACTGACAAAATGTTTCTGTCACTACACAGGATTAGTATTATTGCTTTGAACACAGTGCAGTTTTTATATCGCGTAGAGGCAATACAACGAGAAGAATAACATTGCGAGAAAATTCTGTCGAGCATAATGCATCATCGCAATTAAATATCTCTAATTATAATCGATAATTGTTGTTATTATAATTGTTATTATATACGAAATAGACTCTGTGAAAAAGAAATAATCCAATCGCGCGAAAAAATGAGACTATAATTTTGCTCGTAGGTGCAAACATATTAGATTTGGTTTAACTCTTTTTATAAGCTCATTGCACACTCGCTATGATGCGACATATAATGAAACTTTCAACGTCAGTATAATCTGATTATCGTGCTTTAATTAAATAAGCAATCGAGCAATCGGTAAGTTAACCGACACAAAGGTATGGTATCGAACCATCGGTAATGTCTATTAATTTAATTCGCCTTCGTTAATTAATTCAATTTAGACAGCTTCAGTTTATTGGATCACGCACGTCTGTTTTGAAGGAGATGAATCATTCTTAATGTCAAATTTTTTTTGTGCCGATTTTTATCGAATAATATTTGAAAATTAATTCTCTTCTTCCCTTCCCCCTCCCAACTTCTTTCCTCTTCCCCCGAGATAAAAAAAATATTTGGTTTAATATATATATTTTCGTTTACTGTATAGAGATACTTGCAATAACTGTAAATTGATTGTAAACTGAATTGCAATTGCAATAATCGAGTGTAAAACATAAAAGAATTTAATGCAACAATGGTTCTTACCCCTTACTGAACAAAATAGGAATGAGAAATTATTATCCTACCAATTTATAAAACAAAGATGAAAAATTTGAGAATATTAAATTTAGAAATATTATTATACATTTAGATTAATTTCTTCCAAAAGTTTTTGAGAAAATGGATTAAATTATATTTGCTTAAATCCTTTTGCTATACATTCGAATTTCATAGATCCAAAAGGCTATATCTCGAAAATGTATGACTATTATATAACCAACTTTGTGTGTATTCGTGCCCGAAGGATTATTATTCTGGCACATTAAGCTGGCGTCAAACTGTGCGCGTATTTCGTAATATGTATAATTCGCAGAAATTTATTGTATATTCGGCAATGTAAAGATTCTACATTGTTTGTACTAGTTGTAGTTCGTCGTTCGAGATTCATGATTTATCGTGGAACTTTGGCAAACATCTTTCTGCGTTTATTATTTCCCACGGACGCCTCTTTATTCAAGCCCAACGTAAACCACAAAGTACATAACAAACAAGCATAAATCTTGACGTATATTGTAGCACTATACCACAAATATTTTGATCTCGTTAAAAAATCCGAGCTAAGCTAATGAATAAACACTAATGACAAATCATGAATAGAAATTTGACAAGTTTTTTTCTCTACACTATATGTATATATTCACGTATTTCATACGAATCGCACTTCACATATAATATACGTGCATAGTTTGGCGTCAGCTTTATTGGAGGCTGAAGCAAACTGTATCTTTACATTCGTATAATTCGTGACGTATTAATAAGATAATCCTGATCCTAAAGTCACGTAAACAAGAAGCAAAATTCAGTCGTTTAGATCGATATATAGTGAAATATCAAGCTTCGCAGCTATGCCAAGCTTGCTAAGAGAATGTAAAACAAAGATTATAAAACAGAAAATGTATTGATCCAATGTATATTCTCTCTCTCATGTAATAATTTTGACATAGGAATAAATATTGAGATAAATATACTTGCCAACAATGTAATTGTTAATCATCACTTTGTGATGATATCTTAAGGTATCTATTAAAAAGTTATCGCTTTCTCAATTTCAACTTTACAATGAATTTCATGTCCATCGTATAGAGAAATAAAACTGCATTTATATCCCAGTATCACAATTATCCTGCTCGACTTTGCATATTATCTTTATAGCGTTTTATACGTACTATATATTTTCTTTTTATATTTTTCTGGAAAGAAAAATATAAATAACTTTTAAACTTTTCACGAAAAAAGAGATCAAACTGTGTGTCGAGCGTTATCGAGCTGCTTTCTCTGAGCGCTCGATGAAACAATCTTTCTACAGACACTCATTTACCTTCAGTACGTTTCTCAGGAGGTAGATAATATAGAATTTTTTTCTCTCTATATCGTACGAGTTCAATCTATGAAACGCGCACGATTGACAAGCGTTACTCATCTCGACTCCCTGGAATTTCCGGCGAGCAGTGAACGACAAAGAATCACTCCCTTTGGAAAAGGAATTAGCAAGTTTGCGCGAATGATGGCTCGCCAAGCCAAGCTCCGAAAGCGAGAAAGATAATGAGAGAAAATTGTATGGCGAGTAGAAAAGTCGCCGACGCATTAGAAACGTTCCAACGCGATAGTGCGGTAGCTGAAAAAATCCATGAATGCGTATCGCATTCAGAGGTGTTTCGATGAGTATTTGAATAATTATGCGGCATTACGCCGGATCGCCGGACGCTATAATGCGTTTGCGTTCTGGTCCAAGGAGAAAGCGTACAATATATATTATAATAACGGCGGCAGAACTGCGTTCGCGAATCCTGCGTCACGGTTATCATACAATCGTTAATATATGTATGTAAATGCTATCATACAAGTTTAAGAAACAATCGATCAATAAATGATCGTACCGGTTTCTCCGGCTCAACATTGAATAAACTTCTTAATCTCAGTACGAGATCAACGTGCCCACGAAAATATACAATACATGGTACCTATAAATCTACGCTTATCTACGTACATGATATGAAGCTTTAAAAGCTTGCCCAAACACGCGAGATCTCGCCTCATCGTCAGTGTATACAATGGTTGGTAAAATAAAATGTGTGTTTATATTTCATTAGTTTATATATATATTTATATACGCAAACAATTTTTTTAGCCAAAGAGAAGAGGCGAGATCTTACACATCCGAGCCATGTGCGAGCGCTTCGCCGACGAGTTTTCGATGGTGGCGCGATTCTCTCTAGAGAAAACTAGCGATAGTTCGCCGATATTTAGTAGAAACGTTAGCGAGAGCCATCATCCGCGTCTTCCTTGATTATAAAGAAACATCAACAAGTGTGAATATAAATTAGGATGAAAACTGACTCGTCTAATGCCGCGACTAATGCCGGTGGTCGAAAGAAAAATAGGAAAAGAATCGCGATATATACGGCAGATGATGTAACTTGTAACTCATGCTTAAGTGAACAATCGCGTAACATTACAATCCAAAAACATATCTCGAAATTCGAATGATTTTGAAGGTAAGGGCGGTGTGCCTTTGATTATCGAAAGTTTTATCGATGTATGCGCACCGCGCACTATGAAGAAACATAGAATCTGCAAACAAGTGTAAAAAACGATTCCGATTACAATTGTGAATTTTCCTCGAAACTTTTCTCGTAAAAGAAAGCATGTAAATGGTAACGATAAGGATAAGTCCGTCTTTTTGGAATCAAACCGTTGGCGTTGTTTGTCCCATGTCAGAGGCAGGAACTCGGATCGACTTTCGACGAAGAAAAAAAATCCAAAGACTCTAAGGCGTGGGTGCACTATGCTAGGTATTATTATTATTATTATTATTATTATTGGTGCTGGTTCTCATCGTTCTCCTCCTGCGATATGATGCTCGATCTATTGGACCGTACGTCGAGATCCATGGCGAAGGGTTTCGTCGAATTGCCGAGGAGCGCCTGTGTACTTTGGCCGTCATCAATGCTCAGCGAACACTCCAGCGAACTATCACTGAAAGTACAGAAACAGATTTCTACTCGTCACTAGCGCCTTTGCGGATCGCCTCGGGTGAGACATGTGGTTAGTTGACTTTGACAATTGGTAACCAATCGATTTACCTGACAATGCTGGCGCGGTCGACGGAATTGCCGCCAGTGGTCGGCGCCGTGCAGTTTTCGCCGTTGCACGGTCGTTCGCCGTTGCTGCTACAAGAGGAAGTTCTGGTACTAATGCTGATGGCGGTGGCAGTGGCGGTGGCGGTGGCGGCAGTCGCCACCGCTGCCGCCTCTCGCATAGACGCCCGCCTAGATTCCTCGTGGCACTCACACTTGCACTCCTCCGGTTGCACATAACTATAACCGCCGGTAATCGTCTTTGCAATCTCGTCTTCCGGTCGCGGTATCGTCTGTATTCGCTTCGGCGCTTTCCGTTTCTCTGGTATTTCCTCGAAATTTATCCAGTTGCTCGGCCGCATTGTCGCTGCTGTTGCGGCTGATGCTGATGATGCAGATGATGCTGATGCTGATGCTGATGCTGCTGTTGCTGCTGCTGTTGCTGCTGCTGTTGATGTTGATGTTGATGCTGATGCTGCTGCTGCTGCTGCTGCTGCTGCTGCTGCTGCTGCTGGTGCTCTCGGTGGCAGTGGAGGTGGACTGGGTGATTTTCCTTGACTGATAATGCTCTTGCGACCACCGTCCGGTGGCACTCTACCCGCAAACTCCGTAAACGTGTTCGTCGTACTGGCATACTGCCGGCGCGGACTCTTCAACTTAAAGCTGTCCTCTCGCGGCAAAGATATCTTCATCCGCTCCACGCGCCGCTCGTCTAGTGACGTCTGCATCACGAACTCGTCGAGTAGATTCGGGTTTATCGGTGTCGTCGAACGCGGTCTTTCGATCGGAATTGTCCTAACACAAGAATTAAGTATTAGAGTTGAATAAATTTTATATAATTAATTAGAGGGAAAAAGGCGATAAGAGAGCCAAATTTTATATATATATATAATAAACTAACAATTTAGAGAGAGAGAGAGAGAGAGAGAGAGAGAGAGAGAGAGAGAGAGAGAGAGAGAAACAGAGATGCAAATATTTGAATTTTATACATAATTTAAGAACAATACTATAATTTGACATGATCGTTAGTATGTATAAATTTGGAATTTTTCATCTAAAATAATTACCTTACTTCCTGAAGTCGTTGTTTAACAGGCAGGATAGGTACAGCGACACTCTTCTCCAACGGCAGGGTCGTCGGTACATATGGAAGATCTTCCTCGAAACTTTCCTCGTAAAAGAGACCCTTCCGCTCATCTGGTAGTTCCTCCACCATCTTCTCGACCTTGTTGCGGACAAATTCGATCTCCGAATCTCTTTCGGACTCTGAACTATTGTGATCCAGATCGGATATCATGCTAGGCGTTTTTACTAAACCGTCCTTGTTGCTGACTTTGTCGTCAAGGAAATCGGATCTCTTAGTATCTTGCGCAGCTCGTGTAGATTCCTTACAACTTACTTTTTTCTGTTGCGTCGATGCATCGTTGTCTATCCTCTCAGGTGGTGTGGGCTGCTGCTGACTCTCTCCTTTACTTTTCCTCTTCGGCTTCGCTATTTCTGGCCTTTTGCCAGTAGACTCCCTCGACGAGCCACTGGACAATATCCGCGAGTCCGCCGATTTAATCTCCGATTTAATCTCTGGTTTAATCGACGATTTTACCAATGGCGATGTTTCGACGTTTATTTTGTTAGCCTGCGCGCTAATTTTCGAGTCTCTTTTCGATATCTGCGAGTCCTTCGGCGCGCTCTCCGGAAGCTGGTTATCCCTGGACGAGCTCCTGGACATGGCCTGCGTCGTCACCATAGTCGTCGTCGTTGTCTCGATCTGCGCCTCGGTCCTGACTTTAGCGATCGACGACGGCACTGGATGATGTTCAATCGATACCTCCGTGATTATGCTACTCGTACGTGGTTCCTCGGATTCGTATTCGTCCAGCAACTTGGTCGGTGTTTCCAACGGTATCGAGACGCTCTCCGACGGCAAGGCCTCCTCGTAATTCCTGTCGTCAGCGTGCAGGCTGATGAAGATTGAATCATCCTGGCGGTTTCTTTCCTTCTCCATATTGAACGTAAACTCGACGCGGCCGATGCTCTCTAAGGACGGATGTTCGACTCCGCTACGAGCATCGAGGTCGCACGAGGCCGCGATCGCCTCATCATAGCTCTTCTTTCTCTCACGTTTCTTGAACAGACTCAACGTAGACGAAAACATCCCTTTATTTTTCGAATCCTTTTTCAGGGTCGAGCCCTTGTCGACGGAGGTCCTCTCGCGCGATTTTGAACGGCTTCTCAGACTCTCCGTGGTGTCTTTCAGTTTCGATGTCAGATTCCGTCGTGGCTTCGTACTGGGCGACGGCGATTCCGGGCTCAATACGCAACCGTCGGTTTTAGTCTATGTAATTATAAATAGTATAATGATTCATATCAATAACTCGCGAAAACATTAATTATTAGGTTGATATAAAATTTAGATTTTTTTTAACACTTTTCTATCAAGAATCTTTATTTTAAATATGGCTATTCTGAAATTTCCATTCATAAAAAATATACGTATACACGAAATCAATCATATAGTCCGTTAAAAAATATATGATGTTAAGGAATATAAAAATGTGCTCGTCTTAAAATATATTCTACTTTTTTTCTTTTAATTTCTTTGTAGGTTTTCTCGGAATGTATCAAAATCAATGATTATTGCGTTTAATCAGAAATACTTTTACACAAACTATGTAATATATTTTACATTTTACGTTTTCTTTACAAAACTTTGTTCGATAAATATGACAAATCTTTTTTTGCACCAAAATATAATAAACGATAAGATTTTTCTGCGAGCTATATGTACCTTGAACAACGAAGCGAAACTGCTCTTCCTGGACACGGATGACGGACTAGGCGTTCGCGAGCCTTCGAGATCACGCACTTTCTGATGTCTCGGTAACTTGGGACTTCCGGTGAAGCTACTCGTTGTAGGCGTCGTCTGCACAATTTCCTTGAAGTTTTGCGTCTTTTTTCTCTTATCGTTGAAATCGAGTGTCGCGGGTTTCTGAACTTCTTGAATTTGAGCCTTTGTTGATTGCTGTTGCTGCTGTTGTGGTATCCTTGTCATCGATCCTTGTTGTTCGCCTGATTTTTTTATCATTGGTACCTATAGGTTCACACAGTAGGAGAAAAAATATATTACATCTGTTTATCTTCGTCATACGTATTGTGGCAAAGTAAATATAATATTTATTTATCTTATTCTCTGAGAAAAGTGGGACACTTTAATAACATCAAACTCAATATTTACAAGACTCTTTTACATTAACAGAGAAAATTTAAATAATATAAAGAAAAAGAGAGAAAAACTTTTTTTAACACACTATCACTATTGCACATGTCTATGTGTGTCTATGTGTGTGATCCTATATTCTAATAAAATTAATAAAATTCGAGTAAAATCCGTTCTGATACTGCTCGACAGAGAGCCAAGCAATTGATAAAATGACAACTTGGCGGACAGGCAAACCAACCTCTATGTTGGCTTTCTCCAGAAATCTCTTCGTAATTTCCACCTCTCGCTTGAAGATTTCTTTCCGTTCCTCGCGACCGCGTCTTCTGGGCTTGTCCAACGGATCTGGCTTCAAATTGCCTCCAACCATCGGTACCTTGATGCTCTCGGGAATCAACGCCTTCGTAGTGTCGGCCTCCCGCTTCAAGAGTATCTTTTCAAGATCATCGGTCTCCGGTTTCGACGGCTCTATCAGGTTGTCGGCCAGCGTCGGTTTGCTTCCGCAGAACGATGTCTCCAGCAGACACTTGTGCGGACTGGGAGATCTGAAAAAATATACAAATCGAATATAACACAACAGACGGAAAGAAAGAGCTTTGCACGTCGATCAATCATGCGTTGTAAGCCTGATCTTCAGCCCAAAAGTATATATGAGCATAAGCATGTGTAGGTATAATCTACTATATATAGGACATAGGATATAAGTAGCAAAGCGTACACATAAATGACACACTGTAAGATTTTTCCTTCGACGAAGGTAACGTTTCCTCCGTTAATACTGAGAATTTTCGAAGGGAATAAAACTTCAAATAAATGACAATGAAATATGTAATTTTATTTTTCAATCGATCTATGACACACTTGATCAATACGATAAAAAATGTAATTCGACGTTCTATCACAAGGCTACAGAGAAGAAAGATGATAAATCATAAAACAGTCCCCTGATTTAGGCTTCCAGGAAAAACTTGATAACTCGATTTGAACTTTTTCGCAAAACGAAATCTTGTTAGCAGCTTGTTAGATAACATGTATATTTTCTTCTCTAATATTATACTTGTCACGCGTTCCTCACCTGGAGGAAGTCGCTGACACAACCGAGAGCTTCCCGGAAACGCCAGAGCCTTGGCTACCGACCGAAGACAATCTGGACGTTCTGCCGCTGATGTTGAGCAGACATATCTCCGAGCAATTGCTGTCCTTGCGTTCACGATCCAGTTGCTTGCCGCTGTAATCCGATTGAGATCCATCTACTTCCTTCCGCTTTCGTCGCTTGGACTCCCTTTTAAGATCCTGCTCGTGAACAGGATCTTGTAAATCCAACTCTTCCGTGGAGGACCTGAGATCTTGAGCATCCTCTTTGTAGCCCAAAGTCAGCTTACAGCCAGGCGGAGGATCCGCACCTGCAAATCTCCATCTTTAGGCTTTTCTCGCCCGTGACGACGCATCCTCTAAATCTCTCTTAAAACACCTACGTAGACTAAATCAGACGATATTAACACATCGGAACGTATTTCTCTTCTTGCATTATTGATTCCTCTAATCGTCTACCGTCGACCATCTCTAACATTTGGACAAGCAAACTATGTCGTGTTAAGTCTCGTGCTTTCTACAAGATGTATAAGGTGTCATTGAACTATTTGGAACAAATCTGCTCATGCTTGTCATACTTGGAATGGTGCACTCGGTGCTATTGTTCAACAGTAATCGTTGAATAAATCTTTAGAAGAGAGAGAGAGTTAAAGACTATCGTCGTCAAAACTAACATTCAATCTAAGAATAACCGCTATATTGAACGATATTATTTTCGCAGGCTCGATTTATATCTATATATTCCATCTATTTATTAGTTGCGCTAGATAAAGTTTAATGGAATTAGTAATTTCAATATAGAGAATCGTCGAAATAAATCTCTTCCATAAGAGAAGCCCGATATACTTCATCATTTTTTTATATTTAAAAAAAAATAAGATGTAAGAAGTAAGATTTTAGTTTTGAAATTTTTATCTCAATTATAGCAACTCAATTATAACCCGAGGAATCCTTTTCTAGAAGCTTTTCGAAATATTCACAATCAATCTATGCACGCAAAGCTCTTCTTACCTCCGAAGATTAGTCAGAGTGCCTCGATATATCAAGTTTTCGTATTGTGTGAGTTTGTCTATTTTGTATGTATACTAAGATATAGCTCACAAATATCTGGTCTACAAAAGTAATATCTAATTAAGGATATCTAGGATAAAATGGAAGGTGAGAGTTACTTTCTGAAATACTCTCTGAAGCAATTTCATAACCTGGTTATCTGCGAAATATATTTAGCATACCTTGTACGATCCTAAAATTATAATTTCTCAAACTCGTATCATGTATCAAGCCATTAACTTGTATTCTATCATTAATCACTATATATCCGCCTTTCAACTAGTTGATTATTAATTCCGAAATTCGTCACTATCGTATTTTCCGAATATTTTCATCTGAAATACCTATATACCTATATATTCTATTAACCCCTATAATTCTACCACGTTCAATCCCATGTTTAAATTTTTTTTGCGCCGCTAGTTGTGTTATATTATAACCATGAGAGAGACGATACAAAAGTTCAAAACACATTCAAGAAAATGTGTGTCCAATGAAGAATTCGAGAAGAATACTTGTCGAATATTTTTACGATATCATAATTCTCGACTACTTGACTCAAACGATGATTAAAAAACTTGACATTTAATATTTACTTATAAAATTATTTTCGCTCAAAATTATTTATTTGAATGTTACGAGAGCAAAATGTGACAGTACTAATCCTAAGAAAAATGTCGAATGTTCCGAGATAAGAAAAGCGTATTAGGGGTAGGCGATCGCAGGGTAGTTTGCAAAAAAATAATCACCTGCGAGAAGCTCCCGCTCGGGCGACGAGTCTCTGGAATTACTGTCCTCGTGGTGCGAGGAGCTGCTCGCTCTGCTGATATCAATTCGCGGCGTGCTGGGCGTCTTGAGCGAACTGCCAGGCGTTGCCGGTGTGGTAACTTCGACGATGCCCGGCATTCGCCCCGCCGCCGCCGTCACCGCCGTCGCCGATTCCCCCTGCATTCAAATTCGTATCCTGGTTTGTCGTGGATCGTAGCACAGTCACACGGGGTTGGTTGATTGGTCGATTCTTTGGTTTGGTTGGTTGTTTGGTGGACTCAGATCGCGGGCTGGCTTCTCGCAGGGACGATCGAGGAGGTCGATCTCGAGATCGCGTACGTACATCAAGATCCGAGCCAAATGGATCTTAGTGCAAGGGAGGGAGAGAGAGAGAGAGAGAGAGAGAGAGAGAGAGAGAGAGAGAGAGAGAGAGAGAGAGAGAGAAAGAGTGAATGAGAGAGTGAGCCGGGGTGATGACTCAGAGGAAACTCGGAGTAGGACTCACGTTTTCCACTTCGTCTGACAGGTCTTCGAAGGATGCTATCGGCGCTGGTCCAAGCTTCCTTTGATGAGCGCTCGGCAATCCTGACGTCATTTTCGGGTGCTCAGACCACGGTGATGCTGGAAGTTGGAAGAATGTGAAAAACCGAGTGATCCTTTCAACTTTTATCGCTTTCGTGTAAAAACTTTTAACGAAGCTTTCAACGAAAGCACAATTCACCACTTGATAGCGTGCGGAAAAAGCATACGCTCTGTCGCCTCGGTTATTACGTTACGCTCTTTTATATTCTTGCCGTTGTTGCACGATACTTGTAGAGTATGTATTATGTAATGATGCCAACAGGTGTATGTCGCGTTACGCCTCGTGCCGCGATTTCTCGCTTGATAAAGCTCAAGAAATTGCTCGTAACGATGCTTATAATAAACAATAAAAGAATTTGTACGCTGTCATTTTTAGCTGTAAATTGAAATTTACGACACACACGCGCGCGTTATTTGTATAGCACATTTACTTCTCTTTTTTTTGCTTTATAACAATTTTCAAATATCTATCTTGTGCTCTCTCTTTACATATTTTATTAGTTTTATTTTATAATGAAATCTCCTTATAATTAAAAAAAAAGGAAACATATTTCCGTCAGTCTGAGTCAATTGAAACATACAGAAAATTTATATTTATATACTACGGGACTTATTAGTCACGCTAATTGTTGTACATTGGCAAAAAGTAAACAGACTCTTGTTAAATGTAAATTTATAAGAATTCTCGCTACAACTGTGTCGGATTTTGCACATTAGCTTGCTAGCGCTAGAATGTTTAAACGAAGGACGATTTCATTAGAGACAATACTATTCACAATATCGCACTAGCGAAATAGGTATTCGTCACGCTCATGGCAATTGTTTAAAAGTCGACCCAAGTGCACGTTATTCAGCGAGTTGCTGTGCAAAATTGCGCAAGAAGTAAGACACAGAAAATGCGACAAAGCACAGAAAATGCAACTACAAAATAAACAAATATATGATAAATGTTAAAAATAAGCCGCAATCTCAAAAAGTGATGACGACCGCCTTTCGCGCGACCAATTTTCTCGCTGTCATTTCTGCGCGAGAAAAGAGAAGCGAGGAAAAGATTGCGTCTCGGTCAAATATGCATAATTACTCTCAAATATCTATTCATTTATGGAATGCGCAATGTCGCACCCGATGGCGAGAAGAATCAAATCAATGTATAGACTGGCGATATAAAATTTGCATCGTCATATAACAATTTTTTTCTATTTTGGAAAAAATCCTCGAGTTTAACACAATTACATTAATTGTCGCGACGAAATTATCGCGATTCGCAGTGATTCGTTAGTAGAGCCTTCTTGCTGTCAGAATTACACATATAGAAGAAAAGAATCTTGCAAAAGGTAGAGAGATCTTAACGGTGAAATAAATATGACAAAATTCATTGAGTCTTTCTTTCTATTTTAGCGATGCTTAATCTCTTGGTATAATAAATCGATTATTGGAGCGTTCCGAATTCAAGTGTATCGAACAAATCAAGTCAGTCGCGTTCGCGTGACTTTGGCGTTCAAAGTATTGGAGAATATACCGAAGCAATATGTTTTGCAGAGAGAGAGAGAGAGAGAGAGAGAGAGAGAGAGAGAGAGAGAGAGAGAGAGAGGAGAGAAAGGAGAGAGAGAGAGAGAGAGAGAGAGAGAGAGAGAGAGAGAGAGGGATGTTTTATTTTGAATAATATCGATAAACTTAAGTATTATCATTCATAATTTTTATTTTGTAAATAAAATAAAAAGCCGGCAAAATTTAGTAAAATTGATATATTTATTGCTCAGCAAACTCGGATGTAAGGTAAAAGGAATCGCATAAACAATAAACACAGATATCAATTCCGACTAGTTAGTTTCTCAATATGTTACAGACAAATAAAGATAATCTCTCTATATTTACTCGTGACCATAGAAACCATAGTGGCAATTGCCTCGAGTTCATTTCTGCTATAAACATCTAAAAAAGGTTTCTTCTTATGAAAAATTGAACACAACGCGATTATGCCAGTTTCAATCCGTTGATAAATGTATCCAAATGTATCCAAATGTTCCATGCTACACGCGATTATGCCTACATCATACTGATGATTGATTATACGAAACATAATACGTTCATCGATATTTCTCTAATTAGAGGAAAAAAGAAATTATATATATATACAACCGCATAACACATTGGTTTTTTTATGTACCTTGTTTTCCGCTAATCTCACAATCAGTGCATAGTGTATATATGTATATGTATATCAGCATAGTAGAAAAATACTTCTTTTTATCGTATCCTCTTCCTGCATGATTTTTACATTTAAAAATGATTATTCTTAATTCGCTCTCTTTATTCACAAGTCGGTGTAATAATACTTTCTTTTCACCATTCCAGTTTTGCTGTATATAATAGAATTAAAAGACAAGATGGGAAAGAATCACACACACATATCGCAAAATTGAATAATACGCTCAAATTTCACGGGATATTTTCTCCTGGCTTGCATGAATAATTCTCGCGCGAAAAATCGCTATTCGCGAAACATGACTGAGACTCGATTGTTATCAACGACGAGGGCGGTGAATCTTTCACCCGAAGAAAGTGATCGAAATTGGTCCACTTGCGGTAAAATCAGATTTCGATGCCACGGACACGCGAAAATTATTTCCTTTATTTATTCGCAACGGCGATAAGCTGAAAAAAACTTGAGAGGTTTAAAATCATGTCTCTTCTTTTTTTTCTTTTTTTACGCGCCAGTGATGTCAGAAAATCGAATCATCAAAATCTATTTTTATTTTTCGTACAAGCATTATCACTCACTCGAGATTCATCCCTCGTCTGTTGAGAAAGCTCATCGAAATACGCGTAGATGCCGTCAAACATCGCATTAAACACCAGCATCAACACCAGCACCAGCATCAGCACCAGCACCAACACCAGCACCAGCAGCAGCACCAGCACTAGCGCCAGCACCAGCACCAGCACCTCTACTTCCTGTTCCCGTACTGCCTTCGTCGACTTGTCGCTGCACTCGTCGACGCGCACACCACCGTCGAAATCCAATTGTCGACATCGCTGTCGTTCTCGTCTCACCTCCGCAACGCGCGCGTACATCGAAGAGAAGCTTCCTCCTGCTCGCGTTCCCGGAGATGGCGAGGTCGAAGCGGCGAAAAAGCGGGACACTCCCCTCCGCCGCTGCTCGCGCGATCATCCTCTCCACGATATACTACCAATCACCCCCAACGTCCTAGTTTCCTCCCCTCGGCGAGAGCGCGCTCGCGCTTCTTCTCGTATGCATGTATATATGCATGTACATAATGTACCCCGGTCGCAACTCGCAACTCCCGATCCAACCGGAAACGACATAGTACTTACCCCAGTCTCGTGTCCTCCATTGCCACATCTATCGGGCGGCCGATCGATCTCCTTTTCCAGCTACTCCATTTCTGTATTCTCCCCTCGTGTGTACAAGGCCTGGTTCTCTCCGTTTTCTCGCTCTTCCTTTCCTTTTTTTCTTTCTCCCTCTCTCTTTCTCTCTCTCGCTTCTTGCCTCACTCACTGTTGCGCTCTTTTTTTCTTTCTTTCTCCTTCTCTCTCTCTTTCCCTTCCTTCCACCCTCTTCAATTTCTCTCTTTTTCTCGCGCTCACGCTCTTTCCCTCGTTCTCGCACTCTTGCGGCCTGGGCCCAAACAGCTCTTCTCTAGCATGACATCTTTACGCCTTGACAGTTTACATCTTGACTAGCGGTCCCCACCAGCTGTGCTCCAAAGGAGACGCGCTCTCTGGCCCCTGCGCAGCAGCACACACCACGACGGCTTGCGTCCTACTACAACTACATTCTACTCGTGCTCGCGCGATTAGTCGCGCACGCTCCATCGCGCGGTTGTCTCAGGGGTGTGCTTGGTCGCATGGCGTTGACGAATAACGGCAGATAATTTCAGAAAAAAAAGAATGTACAATATATATTTTTCGTCAAATATTTTCTGTGTCATTCGATTTGGAAGAATCCGCCAATACCACGTGCCTCGTTATTTATCTAACGATAAATTCCTTGGTCGAAATGGGATCGACTTTTCCTCGAGAAAAATGTCGCCGCCAAACAATTTCTAAGTACTCTTGGGGTGTCTTAATCTTGTTCCTCTTTGATAAACTTGAAAAAGTTAGCCTATACACACATACACTCTTAATTCAGAAATGTATATACAATCATGTAATAACAAATATACGCGATATCCTTGACAATTTTATGATTCCTTAAAGTTTGTTCAATATATCGATCTATATATAGCTCTATTTTGTAAACCTGAAAACTGTACATCAGAGAGCTATATTGAACAAATTTTACTCCGTATACGCCGTATGAGATATGTTACTTTAATTACTTTTTAACACGATTGATCGATTCTTCCTAAATATCATTGAATATGTATTTTAGATCTTGAGTTTTTTAGATCTCTTGAATTTCTTAGATCTCTAGAGTTTTTTTTAGAAATATTGTCCATTCAATATATTCGATATAATTATTTATTCTAGGATAATATATATAAATAGTTTCGAAGTTGATCTTATGTGTTTATAAACATACATATATATAAAGTTTTTTCTCTTAAATTATAATTTTACTAAAGCAATGTTCCACTTGAAATTAACCGAGAAATCTATCTTTATTATTTCCGAAAGAAAAGACTTAAAATTATTTCTTCAGAAAAGAGATCTTTTTAATGATATAATGCAGAATATAAATTCTTACCGCCTAATTGTGCAATTGATTCTTTTAATAAAAAAAATTATAATATGCAAAGTATTCTTTAAAAAAATTGAAAAGACTTTCTCCACGAAATAGTCTTGCAAGAATTTTTTTGTGTTAGAGATATTTATCGTTAGTCGATATTATCGAATAGTTGAATATATATCGATAGAATCTCGGGGGCCTGTAGATAATTGAAAAGCGTTTACTTTATCATTAACCATTAGCCGTATATATAATTATACAAATTATATATCTTAATCATATGAATATTTTAACTTATATCCAGTCATTGTTTTATTATCGAAATACAGATCTTTTATATATATCTATAGCAAGAATAACAAAAAAATAATCAAGTTTTACCTTACACCAACCACTACTTATATATTTTATTATCGACAATGCAAAGATTCATTAAACTGTGATAACAGCGAGTTTTTTCGAATCACGCTATTCTCATATGAGGCTGGCTATCTTTAATAATATGCTGTCGATGGTTTTAATCAATATATAAATTAAAAATTAAAAAATGTTCTTCTCTTATTTATAATTTTTATTATATAAAAAGTTCTGAGACTGCTCTGTTATAGAGTTTTTTTTTTTAAATATTGTCCATTCAATATATTCGATATAATTATTTATTCTAGGATAATAAAATAGTTTCGAAGTTGATCGATATATTCGATATATATATATATATATATTTCAGCTCGAATCGAAATTTCCAAGTGCGATTTAAAAGGCAATGACACTCTCTGAAAATGATAGAACAAATAGCGAATTCGGTTGGATGCGCACTGCGCACGTCGCTAGTGCGCAGACTATGGCAGTGGCTTGTTAGCCAAAACTCCATAGATTGTCCTTAAAAAATGTTTAAAACATTTTTTAATACTCCAATTCTCTCTCTTTACATTTTTTATAATAGCTTTTTTTGCAACGCAAAAATTTATGTATGTATAAATTAAATAACCTATATTATCAGACACTCTT
Organism: Lasius platythorax; assembly: GCA_963971435.1. Lineage (NCBI taxonomy): Eukaryota > Metazoa > Arthropoda > Insecta > Hymenoptera > Formicidae > Lasius > Lasius platythorax. Next base: position 18,256,482 of record OZ020543.1, on the reverse strand, counting down.
CTACCCAACCTAACCTGCGTCCTGTCCTTATCTTTCGTTCCTATTTCACTGTTACTTGCGGTTATTACTATCGTCTGCTACGGGGCTTGCCACGACGGCAACAACCGGGGACCTCGTCTGGTCTCATCGGAGTGAATCGGAGATACGATTGAACTTATGTAATATAAAACGTTTATTCGTTCTCTCGCTCTAGCTGTGAAATTCGTGCAATTATCGAGAGACTGTCCAGTAAATACGAAAGCTATAATAATGCCGTATATATATTTATTGTGATATACACACGCGGCTCGCACGAAACACTTGGCAAAATGCGGTGGCCCTCGCTCAGCGTTATCCTTTCTCAGATATTTTTGGCATACATCGTGTATTCGATATATACCCTGTCGTTGCTGTTCGTGTCACCAGCCTGCGAGGACGGCAAGCCGTGTCTTAGGTCGTACCTAAGCGAACGGCCGCAATTGAATCTGTACGTCTACAGCTCCATCAGGAGAAACCCCACCAGTAGAGATATTGATCTCGTATACTCGGCGCAAAATTTCGATTATAATCAAGCGCAAATCATGTACGCATCTTCGCAATTGTTTAAACATATTCGTCCTTTAATGCGATCATCCCTATAAACATATATTGACTAGGTTTTGACTGATCTTTTATCTCTTCTCTAGTAGAAACAGGATCTGTAGAAGAACTTTAGTATGTACATAAATCCAAGTTGAGTTTAGATATTGTTTATAGGAATGGTCTCGATTCTATTTACACGAGAGTTTAATATGAGAGGATATATACAAATATATATATTTTTTTTCTTGCAGTCCAACAATACTGAATATTCCACGCGAAACGCGACGAAATGGAACATTGTTTTTACATATACTATTAGTCCCTACTTCTGTAAAACAGGGCAGGTCATTCAGCGATTTACAGAAAGTAATTGCAGTACGATACAATAAAATATATGGATGTTTTTAGAAGCTTCAAGAGCTTTTTGAAATTTTAAAATATCTAATTTTAATTGCGTTTTATAGGATATATTTACTTCGTATACTACAATTAAAATGACACAATACATGGTACCTGAAGCAGAAGCATTTAAGCTGTTGGGCAAGAAAAATTCCAGTTTCCAGAAGGCCAACGAGATTGCTGTACGCCTAGTTTCGCATATCAAAAGTCGTGTGACTTTTACAATAATGACAGACAATATTATGCTCCCTGTATATAGCATGCCTACCGAACTCATGAATCATATAAAGTATACAAATTTTCATGGACATTGGAATATACACATATATGGATGTTACGGATGGATGTTACAAATACAGTATTCTGTCCGCTTGTTGCAGAATAATTGGCAAACAGACATTCTTGCCCATCGTCAACTACGATTTCTTACAAACGCGGCACCGGGATCTTCAACGGATTACTTTGCAGAATGATACGATGAACGTCACGATAGAATATTCGCCTGTATCTTTAGGAAAATTACGATTGGTGCTACATGTGCAGGCGACCATGGAGAACCTAAAGAATCTCGGCTTCTCCGACAAGGACGTCGATGAAGTAAAGGGCATCTTTGCAGATACCAACATTTACTTACTAGGTGGTACATTCTTCATTGCGGCTATACACGTGAGTGTGATAAGGAGTGTACTATTCTCGCACTGCAAAAGAAGCGACGCCGATTGTCTATCGATTGTGTTACAGTTGCTGTTTGATTTTCTTGCTATTAAAAACGATGTCAGTTTTTGGCGAAAGAAGAGTAATCTCATAGGCCTCAGCAAATGGACTGTAATGTGGCGTGCATTCAGCCAGAGTGTGATTTTTTTTTACCTTTGTGATGAGGGTTCTTCCTTACTCATTCTTATTCCAACTGGTATCAGCACTGTTATCGAAGTGCGTGCATATGTAATAAATACGCAAAAACATAATATTAATATATTAATACAAAATATTAATATATAGTTTTATCAATTATATATATATATATAATTGATATATATATATAATATAGTTGCGGTGTATGTACATATGTGTGTGCATTAGTTTATGCGTATATATTTTATTTCTTTGTCAATAGTTGTGGAAATTGAAAAAGATATCCAGAGTGCAGCTCATTAGCAGCAATAGCATTTTGCCAAGAATACAATTTAAAACTGATGACATTGATGCAGCAGAGGTAAAAACTAGAGAATTTGATGCTGAAAGTATGCGTTATTTGAGTTATCTGTTATATCCGCTAATCATTGCCGGTGCCATTTATTCACTCCTTTATCAACCGCATAAAAGGTAAATGACCACTTCTATTTAAAATGATAACACTTTTCATGTTAGATAAATAAATCATTAACTAAATTGTTTTGTGTTATAGTTGGTATTCTTGGAGCATAAATTCGATGGTAAATGGTGTTTATGCATTCGGATTCCTCTTCATGCTGCCGCAACTGTTTGTTAATTATAAATTGAAATCTGTGGCGCACTTGCCGTGGAGAGCGTTCATGTACAAAGCATTTAACACATTCATTGATGATGTGTTTGCTTTTATTATAACGATGCCGACAGCTCACAGAATAGCATGTTTCAGAGACGATGCTGTCTTTCTGGTTTATCTGTACCAAAGATGGTAAATGTTTTATATATATATTTTGTGTGTGTGTGTGTGTGTGTGTGCCAACGCATATATGATTTGGATTTAACATACGCATATATATACATATATATATAAAGGATAATGTAGATCATAATGCAGTGCTTGGCTATTCGCGCTGAGCGCCATTGAATGCTGAGATTAGTTGAACGAAAAATAACGAAAGAGAATAAAAATCGCAAAGTAGAAAAATGTTTCAAGCGTCTACTGCTTCTGCATATATATTTTCTTGCAACATTTTTTGACTGAAGCGAGCTTAGATTGCTTCGGGAATAGTTGGCACAATTTTTGTAAAAATGTCCAACTTGTGTTCAACTGTAAATATTTATTTGCGTCTAATATCGACTTCTTAATAGACTTAACAAAAAATAAATCTCAACATATTTTTTTTCCTAGTTGATTGCTTACGGCAAGCATGAATTAAAAAATGTCTGTTTTTGTATCCTTTATTTCCGATTTTGTGACCTGAGATAAAACTATTATTTCATCATTAATTCTCGAATGGACCCAAATCCACTCAAGTCAAAAATCTATCTCCATTATTATTTGCGGCTCAGTGACACTCAGCGCGATACCGCATTACGCATTACTCTCATACGGCCTTGATACGTATATGCATCTAAATAATATTTTTAAGTACAAAAAAAAAATTGGTCAATACATATTGTCCGCAGGTTATATCCAGTGGATAAATCACGTACGGATACCGATACGATTACGGAAGAAACTGTTGATCTCGTTAACAAGACAAACAAGAAAATAAATTGATTACCGTTGTTTATTGTCATCATTTTTCTTCATGATCTGAGAAATTCCGTAATTTCACGCATTGACATGTTACTACGCGCCGACAAACAGTATTTATATCGCTCATGTGTTGAAATTTCATTTATAATACACGGTTTTTGTTATAAAAAGAAAAAAAAATATATTTTTTATAAATTTCTTTATATCATCACCTTTTCAGTTTTCTTACAATTGAATCGATTGAAATCAATCTTGCAATCGACTCGTCATCGAGTAATCGGATAAATCATAATCGATGCGTCAGTATTTTGCCCTTGGCAAAATACAGAAGATGATTAGAAGAGGATTATGTAATAGGTAATATCTCGAAGAGACAGCAGGAAAAAGTCAATTTGTCCTCAGATAAGGCGTTTCGTTTTATCGACGAGATACATTCGTCGTTCAGGCGTTTATTTAACGAGATTGCATGTTATCAGGCTCCTTCTAGATACGAGAGATTATATTTTATATACGCGAGAGAGAGAGGTATGCTATGAGAATGTTCTATTATCCTCTGTGATTCATTTAAAGCGATACAACTTGTCTAATCTGTGAAAACATTTTGTGTTCAATGCTTGATAATGGAAGCTTTGAATCTCTTCTAAATCGAGAATGCTAGTCTTTCGACATCCATTGATGTAATAAGTCTTTTCGTGTTAAATGCTGATGATATTCATTAGTATATATACTCCTAGTAGTGTTCAAGCCCAGATTACAAACCGTGCAATGTGCGACATTACACAATAAACAATGGAGTGCATTATGTATACCATACAGATTTTAATGATTTTAATCATTCTCCTTACATGGATCTATCTTTGGTTCAACAAACGCATAAAAGGACTGCTTTTACATTATTTTGATTTAGGTAAGACATTTCCAGACAAATAGTTTACATAATTCGTGTTTTCTTGGGGTGTGTGTGTGTGTGTTGAGATAGTATGTAATAAAACTTGGTTCGTATAAAAATTGATTCTGTTAATTTTGGGATAATGCGACAATCGATTTAACAAAGAATGTACATATATACTTATATTTAAAAATCAACTTTTCTCTTTATTGTTAGACATGCAGTTTGTTCTAAAACGACAGTGGGCTCTCTGGTGCATCTCAAAGCAGAACGGAACAGACAAAAGTAAGCTCAAAGATGATGAAGTAATGTTCAATATAAAAAAAATCTTGAAATCATGCACGGATAACCCAAAGATTATTATGGATGAGAATGTGAGTAGTGTGTAATATTCGTAAATACATTGCTTTAATCACATGTCAAAATTAAATTATTGAGATCATTTGTTTCATACAGAGTTGTGATAGCATATCTTTCTATGGTGCTGATCAGAAAGGCAATTCATTATTCATTAAAATGAATCACAGAGGATATCACGTGGCGGAAATAATTTTGCAATTAATTTTATCGGACGGTCGAGTTTATGTGCTACCTGGTGAGATTCATTAACATCATATATTATTACCTAACACATAATGAGGAATAGACTGACACACATTTGTTTGCACAGATTATCCTGATAAAACTATGACAAAAGATACAAATAAAAAATGGTCAGCATCAGGTCTAAAAATTGAATCATTAGAACCACGACAACGTTGGAGAATTACCTATAATGGTCTTCTCCGGAACCAATGTCGAGGAGACACATCCAACGATGACAATGTGGAACATATTCGTTTAAATTTCATGTAAGTAAAAGCAAATCAAGTTATGTGAAAAATACGGATTATATGAGAATGACCATCGTGTGTATCTCGTTTTTCAGATTTATAGGAAAGTCTCAGCCATTAGAATGGCCAGGTGACTGGAGTACTTTCTTGCACGCAGACGCTTTAGCACGTGAACCATGGAGAAATCCTGATTGGATGCACAAAATGTAAAACTTTATTAATATAATAATAATGTGGATCATCATTAATGTGGATTACCTCTTAACAATATGTACATGCACCGTTTTTTTTTTTTTTTTTCCGATACTGTAGTAAATTAATAGACTATACAGGTTTTGATCAATGGGGATCCACTATCGGGCAAATAACGTTCCAAGATTCAAATACGAAAAAACTTTATTTACGAGGGCTCTGCCAGCGACGTTGGGGTAAACATGAATCTTATCAATTTCGTCGAATCGTCACGTTTTTTGGTGTAACAAGACATGGAGCGATGTACTATCTTGGTGTGAGCGATACCAAATATAGTTTTTCACAGTAAGATGAACTATTATAACACGTAATAAAATATACATACATATATATATATATGTATATAACTTTCCATGCAGAGAAAAAAAATTTTAATGAAAGAAACAATATCTTTAATTCGTGCTATACTATTGAAATACTTTTGTATATCTCTTTACCAGATTATATATATCTCTTAAAATATGAGATTTAATCAGAAGAAACTTTATAGAAATAACGATGAATATTTTCTAATTAAAATAACACAAAGCATTAAGATACAAAATTTGTTGCAGCATGCAATTTGGCCATCTTGAGGAAGTGGATGGAACAGTATCTAAAATTGATTGGACTGATTTAAAACTGAGTGACTTTAAAAAAGAAGATACTATTCCTATGAATTACAAGATTACATTTACAGGTATATTTTGAAATATTATTTGTCACAATATATGTAAGTATATCACATATATACTGTCAAATTATATACAAAGTGTATAAAAAGTCTCGGAATCTTTAAATATCTTGAAAAATAAACACTTTCGAGAAATATGTTCAGTATAAAAGTTGTAGAGTTTTAAGTGACACATTACATCGCAATCTCCATTAAAAAATTTCAAGGTGATCTTTACATGACCTTGAGAGCTATCCAAAGTCATTGCATGTAATGCATCATTTAGAACAATAAGGCTTCCGGGACTTTTTATACACCCTGTATATTTATATATACATAAATGAATGATATATATTTATACATGATATGATATGATATGATATGATATGATATGATATGATATGATATGATATGATATGATATGATATGATATGATATGATATGATATGACATGATGTAATATAATATGATGTAATATGATATATGATGCTTTATTTGTTCCTCTACGGGTTACACAATTAAACAACCTTTTCCTTTTACAAAAAAGAAGAAACAAGAGAAAACTTACAAATACAATATACAAATTCTTAACTTAAACTAAAACTTAAACTTTGCCCACTCGCTGCCTCATACACACACATACACCGCATTAGCTCGAAACTAACTTGTCAACTAGCGTCCGTTACGAATTAACTCTTACAGAAAATATATTTATATATAATTATATATTTTTTATATCTTGTGATGTAATGCGACATTATTAATATTTACGCGACTATTTTAGCGGCTGGAAAAAACTACGACGCCATTATCAACTACACAGTGGGCGATGCAATTACCTGTTACAATGGCCAGTCCTGTTATTGGGCATGTACAACTCGTAATCTGCATGTACATCTAAACGGCAGCGGAGGTATGTCGACGTAATGATTAAAAAATGCTGCAATTGTGCCAAATTGAGAAATTTGCACTTCTCGAAAGAACAATCTTAAATCTATATTTTTTAAGAAACCATACAAATGTATAGGTGTTGGACTGATGATTGCGTGCTGTCCATATACTGGATCGAAGCAAATCAAGAGCCCTGACACCAGAGTTCAATACTTGACACGGCCTGACACATTTGCACAAAAGGACAGATACATTCTACATTTTGCTGATAAACAATGTCAAAATGAGAACATTGTCGGAGGAAAGGCATATTCTCTTGCAGTCCTGACATCTATTATCACCGATGATGTATATATATTTATGATGCATCTGAGAAGCAGAAAATTTATCTTAATAAAAATAAAAATGTGAATTTTTATTTTCTTTTGTAGTTTATAGTACCCCAAGGCTTCTGTGTAACGAGTCTCGCTCTGGAGCGGCAATTGCAGCATTGCAAACAATTGCAGGATTTGATCAATGATATAATAGACATCAGTCGTGGCAAAAAGAAAGAGGATCTCGAAACTTATTGTCAAAAGTATGCGTCTAATGTTTCTGCTTTTAAAAGTGTATTGCGTCTAATTAAATCTATTTTTTTTTTTTCCTCAGGACAGTATCCATTATTCAGACTACTTCTGTTGAGGAACAAATTAAACAAGCGATATTGGAAGGCTTGGAAAGATTAGAATTGTCTGCAAATGAAAAACATGTTCGCAATCTGTATGCCGTAAGATCGAGCGCTGTTGGAGAGGACAGCGAGGAAACTTCAGCCGCTGGTCAAAACTCGACGTATTTAGGTGTGAAGGCGAATGACGTTATCAGATGCGTTGCTAAATGCTGGGCAAGCCTATTCTCATATCAAAGCGTCGAGTACAGGTAATTTATTTTTTTATCTTGCCCAGAGAGAGAGAGAGAGAGAGAGAGAGAGAGAGAGAGAGAGAGAGAGAGAGAGAGAGAGAGAGAGAGAGAGAGAGAAAGGAGAGCAGATTTGTTCATTTGATGATGGTGATTGCACATATAGACGGCAGAATGGACTACCCATAAAAGTATCTATGGGCGTTTGCATTCAGAGAATGATCGACGCGGAAACGGCTGGCGTCATGTTTACTAGACATCCTACGACCGGTGATCCATCTAGCATCATTATCACGGCCAATTACGGCTTGGGAGAGGTATGTCCAATTGATATCACACAGAGATACAATATAGATGTATTTCTTCATATATATATATAATATGTATACATAAACTATATCATTCACATCGCAAAAGCATTTGAACGTTCATCGAACTAAACCAAACTACTGAATCGAACGAAATGTATAGTTGGAATACTTGTGTTGACTATTTATTTTGGATTTATGATTAATTTCTCGCATGTAAATAACATGAAATAAAATGTCCTAATATTTCTTATAGACGGTAGTATCAGGAACGGTCGAGCCTGATACTCTGACGATTCATAGAAAGTTGAACAACACTTTAGCTATGGGCGCCTCGGTGATAGGGAGTAAGGAACAGAAGATATCGCTGAAGGGTGATGTTGTGACTAGGTGCACTCTGAGTGACCAGGAAACTCGGAAGATTTCGTTATCTGACGCGATCGCTCTGCGATTAGCTAAAGTAGGATTGCATTTGGAATTGCTTTTTGGATCCGCTCGAGATGTGGAATGGGCGATTGTCGGCGAACAGATTTTTCTTTTGCAAGCACGGCCCATTACTACCATTAATGCATGGACAGACTTCGAGCTTATGCACGAATTAGACTCGGAGGTTCCTTCCGATGTCGATCTTATGACTTTCGCCAACATCGAGGAAGTGCTTCCGCATCCCGTTAGTCCTTTGTCGAGCTCTACTATTATAAAAATATTGAACTTGGCGGTTGGCACTAAATACAAATTTGATTGCACGTATCTTCATATGGTCGGTATGAGATGCGCGATGAATTACTTCATCGTAAGTATTTTCATCTGTCGTTTACAGATGTTATGAGTAAACTGATTGATAATTTTCTTTTCTTTCTTTCTTTTTAAAGTCTGCTTTGCGAGATGTTGACGAAGAGATAACGATGTTTAATAAAATGATAGATTTAGCCATATGCGGACGCGTAATAACGACGTCTGAAATACATCGGGTCGCGGTAGAAAAGTACGGTATCGTAAGCGGATGGCGGAAAATGTATTTGACATACGATATGTTGAAAACAGTGTGCAGGAGTGACGCGATAGTAAAAGCAGCGACCGATGTATTCAACAAATTTGTTTTTAACGCTAATGAATTCGATACACCTCATAATCTGTACGGTGTCATAAGCAAGAAATACAAAGACATCTTCCTAGTAAGTTATCGTATCAAATCCAAAAAAATAAAATAATAAATGTCTTTATCTAAATTCTGAGAAGAAATGTCAAGTTTAATACACTTTGTTAATACGTATTACGCAAAAATACATTATAAAACATTTACATACTTCAGATAGCAAAGTATCACAACACAGCATCCATGATAAACGTCTATTACCAGATATTGGCGATGTTGTTTCTAACCAAGGGTAGCAACAATTTTACATCCGATCATTTTGCGGATATCGCTGTTCTGCTGAGTTCGTGTAGCAATGTTATCAGCAGCGAAGTGCCAATAGCCCTGGGCAAAATAGCGGCGTGCATCAGAAAAAACGGCAAAGCGGAAGAGTTTAGTAAAGTTGAACCCGCGGAAGCTATAGATTGGTTGAAATCAAATTGCCCTCCAGCAGCGGAAAAACTGCGTACCTTTTTTGACGTGCACGGTCACAGATGCGTTCACGAATTAGATTTGTTCGCGGAACCTTGGATATTTAAATCTGATAGTATCATTAGTACGATTCAGGTATGAGATATTTCATCAGAAATATCGCATCGAGAAATAATTGAGAGATATTTCAATAAAGTTTGCATATATGTATAATATATTATATTTATATTTCATACACTGTTTTCAGACACAAGCAACGTCCCTCGAAAAGAATTATGCGAACAGGACGCTTAATGTACAGGAAACTATCGCGTCTTTGAAGACGCCCATGTCACAGCTCATCAAATGGTGTTTGCAACTAGTGATACCTCGTTGTCGAAAAGCTGTCACATGCAGAGAAATGACAAAAAATATAATTGTATCTGCTATTCATACATTGAGATTAGCTTACAAACGTCTCGGTGCCTTGATGGTTGCGGATAGTTGCATACCTGATGAAAATCTCATATTTTTTTTGACACATCAAGAGATCGGCCAACTCTTGAACAATCACAACTCGTTACTCGTGCGAAAGTGAGTCTAAATTTGACCAATTATTTATTATTATACTCATTGTATATTTTGTATTATATACTGTATTATAATATTTGTTATTGTTGACTTTGAAATCTTTCAGAGCACTACGTAGAAAAAAGATTTATCAGCAAGTAGCAGAATTTAAATATCCAGAATTCAGCACTGGCATGCCTATACCAGTACAGGTTGTAAATATAAAAATCAAATCACACACACACACACACACACACACACCTAAGCACATACACATTTCTATTGTATTATTTAAATTGAATAATTCGCCAATCATTTTCTTGCTTATATCTCTATTATTAGTGTGTATTCCTGAGATTATAATATATACGATGTCTCATTGCAGAGGACACTCGACACCTCATTTTACGAAGGATGTACAAAGATTGAAGGTACTTCAATTTGTGACGGTTCCGTGCAAGGCAGAGCGTGCGTGATAACCGATCTGTCCGAGGCGAAAGTTATAAAACATGGAGATATTTTGATCACACATTGCACCGACATTGGTTGGAGTCCGTACTTTCCATTATTAGGTGGAATCGTAACAGAATTGGGCGGTCTTATAAGCCATGGCGCCGTCGTGGCGAGAGAATACGGTCTTCCTTGTATTGTTGGCGCTAAAAGCGCAACACAAGTTTTTCAGACAGGTACATATTCCTATGTCACTATATAAGACAATCTACACACAATCTTAGATTATTATTATTATTATCATTGTTTATCAACCTCAATTAATGCGACATTCCTCTATCTAGGCGACACTGTATTATTAGCTGGAGGTGTTGGTGTGTTACAATTAATTGAGAAAGCCTAATCGAGCAATAATGAAATGGAAATAGATGTTCATTATTATATTAGGATTGTGCGAATATACCTCGGGGAAAAAAGTACAAAGTTTTATTGCACTTGACATGTAGATATTCTCTCGAAAGAAAGGGAGAGTGGGGGGGGAGAGAGGGAGGGAGAGAGAGAGAGAGAGAGAGAGAGAGAGAGAGAGAGAGAGAGAGAGAAAGATCAAATTTCTATAAAAGAATACACAAAAGACCAAAAAATGAAGATTACTTTCTGTAGATGAAAGCTTATTCTACAATGGACGCAATGAATGCAAGTACTGTAATAAATATCGTAAATTTTACGTTTCACTTCCACTGTATGATGATGGGCAACATACAATGAATTTTTAATAAATTAATCAATTATTACAACGCATTGTTAAGTGATATTATAGTCGTCATAAATTATACAGTAGTAACACGCTCGGGATCCGCCGTCAAATAGCGAATATTCTCCGTTCCCTCATTGGCAAGACATGACAGTTGCAGTCGCATGCACGTTGTGACCTTCGATAGAAGAGCATCTATTCGCATACGGTCTTCCTTGTTTACAGGCTGAGGTATCGCGTCCAAAGCTTCCTCGAAGAAACTTCTGCTTGCAAGAAAACATTACGTTTAGTTTCTAATAGATTCAATGCACAATTTTCGAAAATGAAGTAATTCTCGATTTTTTTATATCTAATTTATACTTTGCTCTAGTTGTGCTATAGACTTGCAGGGCGTTTCTCAAGAGTATTATGTCTGTCCGAGCTTGAATAATTCCGGCCGGACGAAACTGCTTGACGCACGACATGAGTCGCGCGAGCTCTTCCGCTATAGTCTCTATTATGTGGGATAGAATTCGCTGTAATAGAGCTGGCGCGACTCGGCGCACCTGCGAGAGAAACAAAGACGTAAAAAATTATATATATATGCCAAATTTTATTTGGGACATGACAATTTATTACCTCCGCATGCACTGCGATTAAATTTGCCAATATTTCTTGGGCGTATGGCTTTAGATGGGTCGGCTCTGTATCAAAGTCCCACTCCAAACCGCCTAAATACATGCTAGGCTCTATTGTACCGACGAGCGGATCGCAACGACGTTCTAGGTACGCGTCCAGAACGGCGCTATCCAACGTCTCCAATTGCGTCCAATCGGAATTCCATCCGACCGCGGTGGATAATTCGGGATAACCTTGCGCTTTCAAGACGTTTCCGATTCTTGGTAAAACGATATTTAACGTGTATCGTATATTGCTTAACGAGATTAAGAGGCATTGCTCCCATGTCTGCTCCATAAGAAATTTACAGATATATCGTATACAAAAGAAAAAAGTAATTAGTGTTTTCATAAACGTTGTGTAAGCACGTCGCGTTATTTACGCTACTTACTGGTCCTTTGTGCTTATTGGTTTTGCTTTTATAACCAGAAGGCGAACCGATCAATTGCGAAACCGACGTTTCGTCGTTGTCCATAGCTTCCTCGCAACCGCTAAATGCCAATTGTTGTAAACATCGCGTGAACGATGTGAATAACATCTTGACGGTATTGTGATAGAGAATCTGATGTGCCGGATTATTGAACAACGGGCCTTCTCTCGGGCCGCAAGCAATTACCGTTTCACGCGCGTGCTTCGATATCTCCACAACTATTTCCTCAAACAAGTATGGCTATTTCATAGCACAAAACCATTAAATTATGATATATTAACGGAATATTTAATAAATTTCTAATAACAGAATTCATGGAAATTTGTAATCTTACCAGTTTTGTAACACCACCGTCCTCGGTCAAATATTCTATCTGCCACGTTTCCTCTCGATTCAGAGCTATTATATTGTCTGCTCCTTGCTTGAAGAGAGCAATCAAACACTGTATCCTATATAGTATAGAAAAAGATAGCCAAGTAGCATAGATAATGAAGAATTTAACTAAACTCCTAAATTGTGTAACTTGAGAGAATGTACCTTAAATTCAATATAAATGATCCAAAAATATCGAGAGCTTCGCTAGGTAAATCCAAATGTATGAGAGACGCGTACATTTGTCTGACGCAACGTAATATATGTAAAAGCCACTTTGCTTCTACATCGTGACTGCATGTATTCTTCATGGCCTCCATGGCACGCTGCATACTCGATAAAACTAAATTCTGTGTGTCATGGACAATAATACATACGTCTTAGATATGCAAACATATTTAGAAGATAGAAAAATCCCAAAATTAAGCAATATTTGCGCATATTATTTGTCCACGCACAATGATTAAAAATAAATTTGAACATAATGTGTACGCACTTTAAAATGACTTTGCTTTTCCACGTCTACCGCTACATGTAGCTGTCCTGTGAAATAACTCTGTCCCAATCTCCATAGATCTGGCAATTGTTCGACCACAGTATCGCAGATTGTTTCGATGCACGAGATTTGTGGTGGTGGGTTATTTCCATTAGTTTTCTCCGAGCGTAAATGCTTATTATTTAGCAGAGTGGACTTGGACGTCTTGTCCTCATAATTAATTGCGTCAAGATGCTCAGGTACAACATTGACAATACTTTTTTCTAAATAATTTGCATGTGAAACTAAAAAATAAAATTTGAAATTATTTTCTTTGAAGTATATAAGTATATATAATATACATGTAAGTAGTGTTTCAAATGCAAAAAAAATACTTAACAATTTAGAATAACACGTTTATTTTGGATACACGCACCTATTGCGTCCCATGCCGGATCACCTTCGGCGTCGAGATTGACAAGATTCCTGATAATCTTCTTACGCTCCTCTAAGCTGAATGACATCTCTTCTAATCTTTTACGTAATAGCACTTTAAAATTATTAATTCTATCGTCGATTTCTTCCAATACTTTTCTGAAGACATCCACCTCTGTATTTTTAAACAGATTCTTAACTCTGGCATAGTCGTTAATTACGAGATCATAGTTGCCACGTTTAATATTTCTCTCGATGTTTATTGGCATACAAAAGAGAAATTTATAACGTTGCATAACAGCCAGCGCATTACGAGTGGCGTCAGCTCTGTCCCTTCTCGCTAATACATCGTCGAATAATTTATTAGCCTCTGACATAGACTGCCTGATAGCTTTTTCCAATTTCTCTGTAGGATCGCTGCCATAGCTTCTCATGTCTGCTTCAAACTGATCCTTTAATGACATTATTGTATCAAGTTGCTCCATTACCGCTCCTACATTGGCCTGTTATATATTCAATTTTTATTATATATAATCAGTTATATGAATTTCGAAAATTTCTTTTGATTATCAACAATTGATGTCACTTACTCACCTTCAAAAATGACAACTGTCCTTCCTTTTGGGAATTGACTTTTCTTCTAAGGTAAGCCAGACCAGCTTTTAAATCTTCCAAAGTTGTGGCATGATGATGTTGCAATAAAAACCATCCTGGATGAAACTTTTCGCTCGTAAGATCTCCACTTCCATCCCCGAAAAGTTCGATCAACTCATCCTCAGGAAATTTTTTACTTCAAGATAAAATGTTATTTATTGTTGCGAAATATTATCGATGACTTATATCGTATATTGTCACGATGTAGATATTTACTCATTTCCTTCTACACTAAGCCCTAAAGGATCTTCCTGTTGATAGTTTGTAGGCGACAATGCCCTTCTACCCCAGCCCAAACTCTGCATAGGAGCTTCCTCTACCCATACGGCCGACTCCTTCATAGGGCCTATAGTCTCGTGATAACCACGAAACTGCACTGTCGAAGTTCCCTGTCCTCCGCTTTGTGTTGTCACTATTATATCGCCGCGACCTTTGCAAGGCCCCGATCTCGCTATAATTTTGTTCGACGACTTCCATTCGGCCGAAAGTAAACAGTCGCATCCGCATATTGTCAATCCTAGAAAAATTAAATGAATATATTCAAGCCAGCTTTCAAGCACTGATGTTCATGCAATTTAGTATTTGGAGTACAATACAATCTCAAAATTTGCTTCAAGTAGAGAAACTATAATTTCGGCTTTTACTCAAATCTTCAGGTTGATCATTGATATGATCATTGATGGCTCGAATATATATGCGCATTTAGATATCTAAGAAATTATCGTATTAAACTTTATCCATTGATTATGGTTTTATTCATTATATATTCTAATAGATTGACAGTACCAATTTTTCTTATGTTTTGCATACCGGTAATTATTTTTCATATACAGTCAATATTTTATATATATATATATATATATATATATATATATATATATATATATATATGATTTTTATACGTGATTACAAACATTTAAACATTTTTCTTTCTTTTTTTTTTACTTTTTGACAAAATTAAGTAATTACAGCAATGACACTAACCTATAAGGTCTTGAGCTTTATTTCCTAAAAATTCTCCACGCATTATCACCCGAGTGCCGGGTGGGCCTTCTTTGGGTGATATTCCGGTAACCACGGGTGGCGGTCCCATCTTAGCAATGATGTTCTAAATTACAAAAAAAAAAACATATCTTTAGCGTTGTCGATCATAAACATATAAAATACATAGACAAAGTATTAGCTGTCAATATGGGCAACGGGGGTTTATAGAGATAGAGCTCTTGCACATGAAACGCGTCAATGCGTGAAGGTGCGTACCCATGCAACGGAATAGCGTAACGCGAAACGTGAGCGGAAGGTGGCGCGCCCAATCGGACACATCGCCGGTTGGTCAATTCAAAATGGGACTCTCTGATTGGTCAACCGTGCTGGTTATCCTAGGCACCGATCGATATGAGTGGTGTGTCCAATTGTTACTGTGCGCATTACGCTCCCGAGCGGGAACCAGTCGCGATCGGGAAGACACTAGAGGTGCTTATGCTCCGCTATTGCGCATGTGTCGGAAAATCTCACGATCTGTGGGATTACTACATATTTGACATTTTATCTGAAAAAGTGTGAATCAGTGTCAATTTTCGAGAAATCTATATAATTCTCTTTGATATTCCTATATATAAATATTAATATAATGTTGATTTTATAATTTACTTACTAGAGTTTTTTCAAATACTTGATTATTTTTAAGCTTATACAATTATGTATAGGATTTAGAGTAACATATATTAAAAGATGCATATGTTAAAATGTTATGTATATACATATACATTTGACATTTAAAAGAAAAAAATATTGTAATATAAAAAGAGGACAAACAATAATTTCCGAAGAACAATTAATGTCTTATTAGTTGTCGACATGTGTAAGTCTATGATGAAAACTGCATGATGTAATGGTAAATAAAATATAAAACTTCAATTGTCAAAGAGAGAGAGAGAAAGAGAAAGAAAGAGGATTGGTATGTATTTTGCAGAAAATTAAATCTACTATGCTACTACAAAATTATCATGAGTAAAACTATCGAGATTGTATAGTGGCTTGAAAACGCAGCGTGTGATGGAAGTTTTGTTTACAGATAAATTTGTGAAGTGTATTATACATTATATTTAAAATGCCAAGTTCATATTTATATGCCATTAACAATGAAGGGCGTGTATTTGGACTGTCAACATCTGGGAATATGTGGCGTGAATTTATGTATCTAGGACTTGAATTTAAACAGTTATCAGCTGTGCCACATTTTATGTGGGCGATTGGCGGTGATCGACAAGTTTATGTTCATGTTCATGGCTTAGATGTACCAATCAGAATTAAGGAGGAAACTTATGAGAATGAGGTATGGCGTAGTAAAAGTATATCATTGTATACTTTTGTCTGCAATATATAAAAATATATAAAAATACTCTACCCTAAATATACAAATGAAGAAATAAGAAAGATTGTGTGCTAACAATATATTCTAGCGGTGGTTGCCTTTGGAAGGTTTTTCCGGAAGGTTACTTCCAACTGACAGATATAATTTTTCAAATCAAGATGGTACAGTTGATCGTAGCAGAGACAAAGTAAAGTTGCCATCAATGGCATGGCAATGGGAAGGTGATTGGCAGATAGAAACAACGTTAGATGGCCAACCATTGGATCATGATGTAAATATAACTCTTGTCTTCTTAATGTCATTTATTTTTACATATTATACTTTTCTTTTCTATCCTTATTTGAGAATTTTATACGCTATATATATATATATATTTATATTTATATAATAACATGTATGTAATTGTAATGTTATTTTATTGTAAAACAAGTGAGTAGTTTTGAACCATTGACTTATACAAGTAAACTCAAGTGCAATTCCAATATAGTATCTTTGTAATGCAAAAAGCTCGACCATTTTTAAATGAGAAAAATCTTTTCCGTTTATATTTCTCAATAATTCTCAATAAAGTTTCACCAAACATAATCTCATACAATTGCATTTTTTAATATTCCGTACCAAGGACACAGGTCTTTTGTAACTTTGATTTAAATCTATATGAAATTACATATTGAATGTTTACTTGTGCTTTTTCCATACAAGTGTTATGTTTTTTTTTCATAAAGTTTTGTTTATATATAGATTTGTTATCAGTTGCCCACGACCAAAGAGAATCTTATGATCACAGAGACTCTGATATTTTGATAGGGATGGACATACGCAATTGATTTTCCAGCTACATATACTACGAAAAAGCAGTGGAAATCCTGCGTAAGAAGACGCAAATGGGTTCGTTATCGGAGATATAGCGCTATGAATTCATGGTGCGCTATTGCACCTCTTCATAAAGATCCAACCAAGGTGATAAAATGCTAAAATAAATCTTTCCATGTGTGACATTACTTTTAATTGCATAGTTTAAGTAATATTTATTACGCATCTTTAGGAACCTTTTATCGACGTAGCCGTGGGTGGAAATCAAATGCCTGGAGGTAGCTCTGGAAGTTTAGTAGTCTGGGCGGTAACAGCTCACGGGAGGGTATAACTTTTAACATTGCTTCCTCTCGAAGAGGATATACAAATAATTTAATCATATTTTGAAAATTAAATTATTATATGATGTTATTTAGGTGATGTTCCGCGTTGGGACTAGTACTACTTGTCCTGAAGGACAAAGATGGAGCTGTATTAAATTGGCAAATGGTTATGAAGTTTGTCAAATTAGTGTTGGAGTAACCGGTCTTGTTTGGGCTGTACTTATGGTGGGCAAAGCATTGATTCGTACGGGCGTTACGAGAGACAATCCAATGGGTAAATAAACAAACGTGATTACAAGATATTGTAATATATTATGTCGACACAGTATGGCAAATATACATATGTATTAAAGGTGAAGATTGGTCAGAAGTGGAACCGCCGCAAAAGGATTTAAGATTGGTACAAGTTAGCGTAGGTACTGATGCTGTATGGGCTGTAACGCATGATGGTGGAGTGTGGTTTCGTAAAGGTGTTCAAGGCGAAATAAGTGGTGTTTGTGAACAATTGGCTACTGGTACTGGTTGGGTTGAGATGTTGAGCAAAATGGCACTAGTATCTGTTGCTCCAAACGATCAAGTAATAATTTTAATTAATATGATAAAGAAAAATTGCATATTGTATATTTAATTGTATATTTTTTTTTCTTTTTGGTTTACATACACATACAAATACAGACACGTATTTCATGCGTTTTTTATATGTATTATAAAGGTTTGGGCTATTGGCTATGACGATCGGTGTTTGTATTATCGCACTGGTATCGCACGCTCCGAATTAACGGGAAAACGATGGAAATTAATAAACGCGCCACTTCAATTGAGTAGAGCAAGTAGTAATGCTAGTTTATCGTCTAGCAACAGACATAGTACTTGCGGCACGCCACAACAACAACGTCATCAGAGCTGGGGTTCCTTGGTAGAGAAATATTAGTGCTCTCTTATATATATTATTATGCTTATCATATAATAAAATGACCGACAAATGGCATTTAATTGAATTTGAGTTATGTCTTTATAGAATCGACCTCATAGTACTGGTGAAGGTACAATGTTAATCAGAGAATGGGAAGAACAATCACGTTCGGCACCAACACCCACGTCTTTAAAACTGTGGCAACGTACCGGGGACGCATCCGCAAAAAATATTCAACAAACATCTTTTCAAGATATATTTTTAAATGAAGAGAGGAAGAGGTAAAAATGCGCTACACCGTGATTTATAGTATATAGGAATGTTAATATAACAAAGTAATACATAATGATAGCAACAATGATTTTAACAAAATCTTTTTTATATTAATCTCTAATTATTTAATTTTTATTTAATTTTCTCTTATATAATTTTTTTAATGTTGCAGATCTGCAAGTTCTATAGACGCGGGTGATTTAAATGAAGCGAGTGTTGCTAGTATAACTATATCTAATGAATCTTTAACAAAAAGTGGAGAATCGATAATCGTCTCGGGAAAAGGAATGGGCAGTACTGTTAAGGTTAAAATATTTTTAGAATTGGATAAAGTATATATTAATCAAATGTGTAATGGAATATTACAAATATAAAAAAAAAGATTATAACAAATTGTCTATCTCTTAATAGATTAATCCTGCTGCTTGGAGCCCCGTTCATTCTGTCGGTTCTATGGTGGGTGTTGAAGCACATCCAGAAACAGATGGAAGTGTATTTGATCCAGATTTAACTGGAGATTCTGGCGTGTACGGTGAGGATGAAAGCGCAGGCATAATATATTGGACCGAGTGTGATGTGCTGTGGTACAAAGTGGAAGCTGGGGCATGCTTTGTCGATCCGACAAATCCACCAAAATGGTAAAATTGATAATTACTTGCATAAAGGTCCTTTTTTAAATCAAGATATTCAATATCAGAATTTAAAAAACACTGTGAAAAGAAAAGAGAAAAGAAAATTGTAAATTCATAATTATTTTGAATAGGATCGCAGATGGTAACGGTACAATACAAGGGGAAACTGGAGAATTATGGAGAATATGTATTTTGGATGAATTAAAGGCGAGATTAAAGAAAATGTCATTTGATTCTTCAATAGTATATGAAAAAGCAGTTGAAAAGTAAGCAAAATTAAGTTATATTGATTAAATATGCAGTCTTTAATTAAAATGTTTTTTTATTTAACAATTTACTTATAGATTATCTTGGGTGAAGAGCGGTGATGCTAAATGTAAAATTAAGAATGGCAGCTTATATGAAGATTGTAAGATTGAACTGGAATGGATAAGTAGTGATACTGGATCATTAGATTCTGGGACCTTAATAATATTAAATTCGGGCGGCATAACAAGCATAGTATGACTACAGAAATTGACTATAGAAATTGGAAATAAAATAAATTTATACAAACGCATAATTACGCATAATTCTAGACGTTAATATAATTTTCATATAAATGATATTACAGATACAATTTCCTGTTTCGGAAATTACGTGTGTCGTTTGCTGCAGTGAACCAGGTAATCCAAGAATAGCAATTTATACTCCTAAATTACGTCGTTCAAAAGTAATTAGGTTACAATTTGCAAGTGACACGGAAATGGAAGACTGGTTGGCGCATTTAACTTCAGGTAAAAAAACTATTATCTAACGATAAATGACAATAAGTACAAAGAAATATGTACAAAGATATTTTTTTTTCAGTATCTTGTCAAATGAATAATGTATATGGCAGACCTGGTCCAAATTCCATTTGGAGCACAACTGCATTAGGTGACGTGTATGTATTTGATCCCGCGATTGCAGAGGTAAAGCCTGAGATATGTTTGTACAAATGACAATATCGAACATGAAGAATCACTCTTTGTTATTCTAATTTTATTATATGTAGGAATGTCAATTATCTGAAGACGGATATATACAAGAATTGGATGTAGCTGGTAAAGACATGCCGTTTGAAAGTATATTACAGAATGGTTTTGGATATGGTAGTACCCTAAAAATTACAGTATGCGTTCATGACGACGCTGACAGGTAAAATCAAACAGTTATACACTTTTCATTGTATTTTATGAAAAGATTATAACATTTTCACACACACACACACACACACACACACACACTCTAGCATTGATAATAATTTTATTTCAGATTGTCCTTTAATCTCGTCTGTTATACCACAACATTTGTGAAGCAAAAGACTGTAATGGATAGTCACGATGTAGCTTTGCATTTTAATCCAAGACTTAGAGAAAATATTATTGTACGGAATACATATCAGAATGGTCAATGGGGAGATGAGGAAAGAAATGGAGGTAGTCCATTAAAGGCGGGTTGTGATCTCACGTTATACATCATTTGTGAAGAACGCGGTTATAAAATCTACATTAATGGTAGCGAATATATCTTTTATAGCCATCGAATATCTCCGCAAAGTATTACACATTTGCGTATTAAAGGATTGCTGACTTTATGTAGTATTACATATAAATCCACATTTGTAAGTAGAGTTTATTATGGCGATTGTGTCGTTGATTATCTGCACAGTTAATGAATATTTTGCTTTTGGACAGGTAATTATTGAACCTAGCACGATGTTTTGGAGACAAATTGGTGGACATTTGAAAAAAGTTGAGACATGCTCCGTAGGCGTCACTTGGGGCATCGGCTACGATAGTACCGCTTGGGTGTATACAGGTGGTTGGGGAGGCACATTTCTTAAAGGTATTCTATCAGTTTTTATGATGAAAACATGTTTTGCAAAAGAAAAGGAAAGAAAACAATTATAAAATTATTTCAAGACTGATGTTGACTACAATAGCTATCTAAGTCGAATTAAATTTCTATTTCTAACTTGGCACAAAGTGTTAATGTGAAGAAAAAATATATATATAGGCCTAGGAACTAGCAATAGTGGAATAAATACGATGGTAGATACCCACAATTATCACGTATACGAAAATCAACGTTGGAATCCAGTAACTGGATATACCGCGCATGGACTTCCAACAGATCGTTACATGTGGAGTGATGCAACTGGACGGCACAAATGTACGCGAGAGCATACAAAGTTATTGTCAATGCACTGTCATTGGGTAAGTGAAAGTAAAAAGATAAATGATGGAAAAAAGAAAAAGACCCTCGTTTTGAAAGTGAGAGAAAACTGTATATCTATTCAGTCTCTTATGTATCGTCTTTGATATGAAAAATGTGATACACATAGAAATAATATTCACTATTGTAGCACTTTTTTTTTGTTCTATGGTCTCTACCGAAAATACCGATATTTTCAAGATATCAGATTGGATTGTCGATTTTCACACACCCGGTGGCGTTGATAGAGATGGGTGGCAATACGCTACTGATTTCCCGTCACAATATCACGGCAAGAAACAATTTACCGATTACGTTCGAAGAAGACGATGGTTTAGAAGATGTCAACTAACAACCAGCGGACCTTGGCAAGAACTAGGAAATACCAAACTCGTTGATGTCTCTTTATATGTATGTCTTTAACCGTTTCAATTTTAAATCTTTTAAAAAGGGGACACATTTTAAATGTTTTTTGATTAATTAGGCGACTGGAAAGCCTGGCACAGACGCTCCTATTCATGTCTGGGCAGTTGCCACAAATGGTGAAGCTTTATTCAGACGAGGCGTTTCGGAATCTTGTCCAATGGTATGACCATTTAAATTGTATATATAAATTGTATTTTATATAATAGAACACACACGCACACACACACACGTATGTATGTGCGCGCGCGTTTCAATGTTTCAATGATTTAAAGTAATCAAGTAGCAGACATAGCAATACTTTTTTGACAATTTTCTACAACATATTTTATGTATTATATAGGGTGTATCATGGGAACATATACCGAGTGACCAGCCTCTAATTAATATATCGTGCGGCCCATGTGGACAAGTATGGGCTGTTGGCAAAAACGGTTCTTCCTGTTGGAGACTAGGCATCAGTGCTGCAAAACCAACTGGTATCAAATTTACAAAATATTATTACCAGAATATACATGACAATAATTTTTAATAGCTTG
The DNA here is from genome assembly GCA_963971435.1 of Lasius platythorax. Taxonomy (NCBI): domain Eukaryota; kingdom Metazoa; phylum Arthropoda; class Insecta; order Hymenoptera; family Formicidae; genus Lasius; species Lasius platythorax. Next base: position 18,233,507 of record OZ020543.1, on the reverse strand, counting down.
TGCAATAATTTAACATATTTAATATAAACTATTTCTCCCTCTCCTTTAGGTGTGCAATGGCAGACTGTCGAGCCTCCTTCAGGAGCTCAATTAAAGCAAATTTCAGTAGGATATAATATAGTATGGGCTTTGGATACGATTGGTAGATTATCAGTGCGCCGGGAGATACAATCCAATGTCTTCCCTGAAGGAACCCATTGGCAAACATTACCCGCTATGCCAAACGATCCCATCCATATAGGTATAAAAAGTATTTTCTTTCTTTATAAGTTTATTACGTATTATTATTACATCTTCAAATTAAATTATATGTTTGTAGATATGTCGGTATTAAATGCTAAGCAAGGATTTCGACATGTATCCATTTCGAGGGAACAAGGACAAGTTTGGGCAATTTCAGGAGCTGGTATTATCTGTCGAAGAATTGGTGTTACTGATGAAAATCCAGCTGGAACCGGATGGGTAACTGGTATAGCGGTAAGTAACAAGAATTTTCAAAAAGGTTGATTTTAAACAAGGAAAATGGAGCATAAAATTATAATAAGATCCAGAAGAGAATACAATCATGTCTTAATAAATATAGATAAATAAGAGTATATTTTTTAAATATTGCGAGTAATATTGACAAGGATAATATCACCTGATATCTCATTTTGAAGTACACTTAATATTGAATGCAATTAATATTAACTTATCAGAAACGTGAAAGAATAATTTTTTAGTTTTGATATTCTCTCGTAATATCACACAAAATTTCTCATAATTAAGAAATTAAATTTTGATTTATTCCTGACAGGCAAACTGGCAAAGTATAAGTCTCGGAGGGCTTATAAATAAAACAAAGTGATATCTGTACTGCACGATAATTTTATAATATGCTTTAGTAATATAAAACATAACAATTTTGTGATTACCTTGTAAAATATGGTATCATGTGTATGTATACACGTACATTATGCAGAAATGTCTCTATGCCAATTTTTAGATAGTAATTATGTCTGTAGAATGAATTATGTATTATATACTTGACACTGATCACATTAGAAACTTTTGTCTGAAGAGATACTCTAAAGAAGTTGAGATGGATAAAGTAAAGTAATATATGACACACACACACACACACATTCATACATATATACATACATACATACAAGGTTGATAAGTACCTATAACGATACTTGTAATGTTACTGTTACCGTTATAATTATTCTTTTTCGACAACTGTATCAGTAACAAATTTCATCTGTAGTGGAAAAAATAACTTTGATACATTTTTTCGATAACGAGTAACAAATTCAACAGTTTACTTTTTGAACTTACCTGCGCGGCATGATTTCCGTGCAAACAAATACACATAAAGAGTATTAAATTCTTTCAAAAATTAATAAGCAAACTTTATAATTTTTTATTTTAAATCAGATCGTGTAATTCTTGTAACTTTTGCATGTCAAAAGTAAATTTGACTTATAAATTAATATATCACGTCAGACTTTTGAAATTGCATAAAGTTAAAGGTGCAAAAGAGGCGTTTTTCGCCATATTTACGAATCTTGGTAAAAAAAAAAAAAAAAACCTAAGAAGATCTTTCTTTATTTACACTAACAAAATTTGGAGATTTTAAGTAAAAAAGTTTCTTTGCAATGTTTTTGAAAAAAGTTTTTTCTGATTAAGATATGATTAAGATTCTAAATTATTATCAAAATTATACTCTTTATATCGCTAGCGATATCAATATAAAGTTATATTATATTTCAAAATTATATTTTGTTATATATTTTAATATAAAAAAATGTTTAAAAGATGTAAACTTTATATGAGTGTGTGTGTGTTTTATTATATATAACTTGGCCTTTTAAGCATTAAGAACAGTAATTGTAACAACTTGTTACTTTTTGAGTAACAGTAACGAATTACTTTTATAAAGTAACTTTCCCAATTCTGCATATATGTATATATATATATATATATATATATATATATATATATATATATATATATATATACATACGCGCTCATCTGTATCATTTAAATTATACTTTTTGAATTTTATTTGCATCAGTATATGTTTTATGCAATAAAATTACACAATTCTTACGTTTCATAACGAATGTTTTGTCATTTTTCTAATATTCTCGAGATATGAAAAATATATAAACAGATAATTATGATAATATCTCTGACTATCAGAATAGCAGAACAAAATATACTTATATACAAGTATAGTAAAATGAAAAATATTATTTTGTGATATAAAGACATTCCAGTGGCAAATTCGAGCAATATCTAGAAGCTTTCATTAATTTTTATGCTTAAAAAAATTGATATAGCTTTATGATTATTATAATCAATGTGCTCAGTGTTGCAGTCTTCTTATGACATGTCATCAATTTTATTTTGTGCTACATATAATTAATATTTAATATGTTACAAAGGTAAAGAGATTAAATGGTAACGCGTTATTGTAATATAAGGCTTTATTTAGGAAAAATTTCATAAACTAATTATATACAATTATATTACCTATACTATATTATATTGACTATTCCAATTATATTATCAATGTATTGAAAACATCATTCTGTATTAGCGCATTTGTTTCCTACTTTGCCAATGTAAAGAGCACAAGTTATTTCTATTTTATAAATAAATATCACACAATATGAAATGTGCTCTTTTATTACGTAACACTGCTATTATTAGTAATACTATTGTTAATGCTATATTATTTTATCATTGTGTATTATAAAACTATATAAATACTATTATATTATTTTGTTATTGTTAGAAAATACGTAAATATCTATACAGACATCGAGTGATAAATATATAATTTAAAAAGTTGAAAAAAAGAGATGATCAATTACATTCTTAGTAGAGAAAGTGATTTGAAAAAAAAATAGCGGAAATAAAAGATTAATATTTTAAGATCCTGTTATATTATAATATAGCAGTAAAGATTTATACGCAAGCGCGCACGCGTGTGCGTGCATGTATTGTATATGATATATTATGAAATTTATCATCAAAAAATATTTTTCATTTAAATATTAAAAATGTACATAATATTAGATTTTGTGTCAGTCAATTATACAAAATTTTTCTTAATTACTCTTGCTGCTCTTGAACAGTTAAAACGAACGTGTGTGTGCTTGTGCGTGCGTGTATAAAAATTTGATGATCAAAATGATGTCACTATTCTAAACTTTTCCACATACTTTTGCTGTAATTTCTTGCTTTCTGCCTTATCTCTTTTCCCTTGCTCACTGTGGTTAATTCCATAAAAACCATAGATACAAAATCCTACAAGAAATCAGAAATGGAAATTTAACATTTGATTAAGCATTTAGGTATTAATTCTTCCTTTGAATTAGATAATTTTTTTTTACATAGGACTTACCAATCAGCAACCAAGTGGCAAATCTAATCCATGTAAAAACGTCTAGTTGAAACATTAAATATATATTTGTAAAAATACTGAGACAGGGAATAAGTGGAACGAGAGGTACCTATATACACAGAAATATATTAAATTTTGTATGTGTGAGAGAGAGAGAGAGAGATAATAGGAGACTTTTCGATGTGTCTACATAATGAAATAATTGTATATATTCTCTCGGCACGCGCGTTTTTTTTTTACCTTGAAAGACAATTCAGTCTTTTGTATCGGTTGCCTACCAACCGCGGCTAAATTCAAGAAAAGAACAATCACGAATACAACTAGTATCACAGATATTACCACATTTCCTGCGAGCAAGTGCGCGCTCATGTTACTAATCAGAAATGTGATGATGCATATAACGATACCTGTAACAATTTTTGCAGATTGCAAGTATTAAACTCTTAGAGTTTAATATCTATTACATATCTATATAAATATCACATTTATCATATTTCAATATATAGATATATAAACTCACAAAGTAAGGCGATGCCGATATTTGCGATCCTGTTGGAAAGCTCCGTTGGTTCCTTCTGATTATGCAAATTAAATAATTCCTTAAATATATTTACAGATGTAAATTGATAATCACTCATTAGCGATATAGCAGGTGCGTTGCTAGAGTTTTCATCTTTTTGATATCTATAAAATAGAAACTCTTGTACATATATTATATATATTAATCTCATCCTCGAAATGTTTACAAACGAACCATATTACCTTAATATCAAGACGCATATCGCTACTATTGTATACGCGAGTAAAGTCCCGATAGACATCATGTCGATCAATTGTTGCAAATTGAAGACAAGTGTCATAAAACCTAGAACATAGAGTAGTTTCTATCAAAGTTATTAACAGTAAATTAACAAGGATGTCTCTTATCTTGATTTAAATTTTTTCAAATTCAGATTTTCACCAACCGATAAGTAAACCAGAGAGCACCGTGCCGTGTATAGGCGTCATAGTTTTAGAATTCACTTTGGAGAGAGTCTTGAATATTATCCCGTCATTAGCCATGGCATATAATACACGCGGTAAAGGAAACATTGCGCCCAAGAGACTAGTACATAGCGCGAATACCGCGCCGATGTTGACGATCCATTTAATGACAGGCCATCCGATCTCGTCGAACGCGTGTGGAAACGGCGCGTCTGCATTCTAAAGAAAAAGTTTTCAGTCTTTAAACCCGTGTATTTAAACGATTCTAATTTCTAATTATTAAGTTTAGCGTTACTTGAATCGTACTTGAGCGTAATAAGGCAGCATCATCGTAAGGACCGTGGAAATGCCAAAATACGCTATGAATATAATACTCAGGGATACTACGATCGCTAGAGGAATGTGACGCTGAGGATTCTTTGCTTCTTCGCCGGTGGTAGCGATGGCATCGAATCCGACGAATCCGTAAAAACACTTGGCCGCTCCGATCATCACTCCGTTGATACCGAATGGCATAAATCCGCCGGTTCCGCCGTTTTTCACGGAATTTGGAATATCCTCGGATGCAATGGACCAGTTTGACGAATCCGCTGCAAGCACATTTAATATGATACACGCGCGATCGAGAATCATCTTCAAAATTGCAAGGGGGAGATGTGCAAAACGCTTGAAAAAAAAAGATGTTTTAAAGACTTTACAACATTGTCACGTGTACAATGTTTCAACGACTTGAAACTGATTGCTTTCTCTCTCTCTCTCTCTCTCTCTCTCTCTCTCGCATAAAAGATGTGAAAGGATAAGGATCTAAGATGTATAGATGCGACTAAAACTTACCGGCTTACCTTTTATCGATCCTGCGACAATGACAATCGTGATCGTTATCAAATTTATAACGGTAAATATGTTGTTTAAGATCGACGACTCCCTTACTCCTATGCACAATAGTACTACTAGTAGCATAACCATCGCAAAGGCGAAAAAATCAGGATACTCTGACAGAAAGGAAATATCTATAGGCATAAGGGAACGTAGAGTGTTACCCATAACATTTCCTATCAATGCGTCGATATAATTACTAAGTCCACGAGCGACGCTCGCTGTACCTGTGAACAATTATTCCATGATATACCGTAAATTCTATGTAAATATAAATTGCCTTTTTTTTCATTTCACGCACATACTTACCAATTACGTATTCTAAAATTAAATTCCATCCTATCACAAAGGCGATAAACTCTCCTACTGTTACATAACTATAAACATACGCTGAACCGGCTTTCGGTACCCTCGTTGCAAATTCCGCGTAACACATACCTACAAAGTACAATATATTTGTGCATGTAAAACGTATAAATATATTATAAACGCATATTGCATTATATATATTGTTGCACATTCGCGCAACAACATCTGTTGAACATCTCAAACTTTGGTGCGCGAATTCTCCAAACAAATTTTTATATCCTTCGATTATACAGAGATTTGTTGATTTTTAAAGCGACGACTTGTTACCGAAATTCTTTTATCGATATTAATCTATGCACAATAGGTGTTTATATGATTGCATGTTTGAGATGTCAAACGCAGATTTGGCGCAAATTTATCCAACACAAAGTATTTAAAAACATATTCTACAAGTACAGTTTATTATACATATATATTTATATGAGAGAGTAATTGTGAGATATTTGTTTTACCCGCGAAAGCGGACGCGATGGCAGCTATGAGGAAAGAGATGCAAACGGCAGGTCCAGCAGTGTCTTTGGCCACGCTTCCAGCAAGAACGTAAACTCCTAAGCCGAGTGTCGCGCCTACGCCGAGTGCGGTCAAATCGAATAGGCCAAGGACCCGTGCCAATTGTTCACCTTTTACCTCTTCGTTCGCGTTTTCTACGCGCTTTCGCGACAATGTTCTCCACAACCGATTCATCATGCCGATCCGATTCACCTGTAGACATCATTTCGCATATCAATCGGATGTTTGTAAATTATTACTTCCAAATTACTATTTTGCATGTAACAATGTACATAGTATACAAATTAATCCATTAAAAACTGGGTAAAAGTGTAAAAAGGTAATGTGCACACACGCGCCCAACACACACTTCTCGCACACAAATGTATGTTTTTTTTTATCGCTATCTTATGCATAATTCAAGAAACTCGCATTTCTAACAAGAATTCTTGCAAAATGATGTTAAGCAACGACACCAATTGAACAGACAAACCGACAAGCGGATGAAATAATATACCGAATTTGAAGAAATATTATTTTCCCGCTTAATAATATTTTATGCGATAGCAGAAAAACTTTCATCAAGATATTCCACTTATTACAACTCCTAATTAGAATTAAAATTAGATCTAATCTAATTAGACAAAAATTTAATAAAATACATCAAGTAGTCATAAAAATTCAGAACAAAAAAAAACATAAAATTTAGAAAGAATCTACAAGTCTCAATTTTTATAAAAGTAATCAGATCACGCAAATCTGATTAAACGTTGTTGCCACTTACACAACATTCGACCTTGATGTCACTTTCTCTCCGTTCGTTTATCGTTTCGTACTATCTTTTTTTTTTTTTTTGCTCGAAACTTGATGTGTATATACACAAAACTTGATATTTTTACAACAATATACGTAGAGCTATTATATGTATAATATTATATAAAAACTAAGGATACAAATACATTGAAGTTTCAACAATATTCAAGCAATACATAGGTATGAGTGATCTCTGGGCCTAGAAATCTGAAATATAAATAATTCAAATTTCAACGGGTTATAACGAAAAATTAATTTTCTTTCAAACTGACGCACTATCATTCGCGTTTAGCTCTTATAAGCCGTTGAAATTTGAATTTATATTTCATATTGAGAACCTGAAATTCTTAACTCCTAGAAATCTGATTTGAACAACAGAAACTTGTCTTGCGAATGGTCCAATTTATCATATGCTTTCAACAAGCACAATGCAATTCTTTCTTACACACGCACAATGCACGAGAAAAATCTTATCTTTTTATAACGGTAAAACAAATGTTGTAAACGTGTAATCTTAATCATTGTATGACAATCAATATCAAACTTCATGTCCAGATATTCTGATTGCAAAAGTGATCGGTATTGTAAGGGTAAATGCTTTTAATCGTATAATATATGTATAAAACACATTCATTACATAGCAACTGTTGAAACGTACGTATCACAAGTATATTGTACACTTTTTTCGTGAGAATTGAACAGTTTCCTGTAAGGTCATATCCATACAAGTGGAAGAATTGATTTAATAAAGTAATTTTATAAAAACATAATGTATGTGTATAATTAATAATAGTAAAATACGCCCAAGAGTTCCTCATATATGTATTTCAAGATAGTATGAAATGTAAAAATACACATCTATAATATATCCGACTTTTAATTAAAGTCTGAGCACGCGGTTGATAATCGTATAAAATCAAACAGCGTACAAGGTTCTCCCTCTCTCGCGTTTATAAAACTTCACTTGCCTTGAATCAAATCATTTAAGCTCGAGAGAGCAAATAATTATTAGCTGTCTTTTGCTAACTTGATTTCACGTCCAGAGTCGCATACGTGCATTTATGCTTCTACTCTCTCATGCAAGCGGATTAGATTACATCAAGGAAAAAGGCTCTATCGATGTAAAAATTTTATCTATTTTTATCTATATGTTTCGAGTAAAGTGCTACAGAGAAAAGTTTATTTTGTTAAATAGAACAATTTAATCTATCGGGTTTAATTATTAAGATTAATGTGATAGAAAGTAATAAGATTATTCTCTCTCTCTTTTTATAAGCTACTCGCGTTTAATTTACATTGCTTTTATCTAAAGAAAAAGTCTTTGATAAAAGCAAACATCTACTTGAATTATCTATCGGAAATAAAAATCGGGGCAATTCCCCTACCATCAAGAACATCTTTCGCTACATTTTCTTTCATAATATCGTTAATATTTTACCGTTTATTCCGGATGTTTATTTGAATCTTGTAAAAACAATTCTTTAAGACTTTCCTAATTTCTTAGATATTTTCGTTCGAAATTAGAAAAGTTTTAAATGCAACGTGGTAAAATGAGTTTATATACCGTGTGTGCGCATTTTTTTTTTAATTTTCTCTACTCATACAATTACGAAGGAAAAATGAAGAGCACGCTATTCAAGTTACAAATATTAGATTTTAAAAAATAAACGGCTTTCATCAAGACAAGCATTTTTCACTTGGATAACTTTCATTCTTTTATTACCAAGAATTACCAAGAATTTTAACCATATTATATTAAAATAAAATTATAATATAACATATAAACAAGAATGCAAATTCGCAGCATGCGAATGTATAAGGCCGCCTTATACTGCGATACTGATTGCTAACTTGGCCGATCGGCAGATTACTTGAAATATATAAAGGCAAAGTTAATCATATTAAAAAGAAACAATTCCCCGAGTAAAATTCCCTCGGTAAATCCCATTCATTCCAGATGAGAATTCCCCGATTTTTCAAAGTAAAACAAAATTCTCGGAGAATTCTCGGAGAATTTTTTAGAGAGTAGACACTATGATTTATAATACTCGGTGTTAAAATAATAATAATAATTGCCAAGAATCTTAATTCAAGGTTTTATACATGCTATTGCGCTTAGTTGAGCAACAGCAATCATATATCGCGACAATCATATACATGCGTATTAGACGGTTGCACGATTATAAAATTCAAGTAAAAACATTCTACGGAAATCATTACGCCGAGTTTTTATAGTTTTCCTGTTACAAATTGAACGGACCTTGAGTTATTTAACGTCTCCCATAAACAGGTAATAATTACAGTCATTACATATATATACCTACTTGAACGTCATCCGACTAAAAAAAGAGACTTTTAATTTATTCTTTTCAATGTATTTGATTATATAATCTACTGTATAATGTAATTTGTCGTGGTTGATATATGTCGTGAAAATCTTCAATTTTCAAATTATCCGAAAACTTACATTGTCAGTTACACATATAGTCAATCTACGTGCAATTTTTCATTCACACACCATACACATACACACACATACACATGCGCGCGCGCATTAAACTACACAAACTGAAAGGGCAATGAATAATGATTATACTTAAATAGATTCGTCATCATCATTATTCATTATTAACATTCTTTCAGCTAAAATAAAAAAGAAAATTACACTTCTTAATAAAAAAAGCACTTGATCTCAGATCACTTATCTGTTATAATGCTATATAATTAAACAGTGATAAGTATATATGTATATATTAATGTAATAATCATTGATAATACCAATTTATAAACCACTTTTCCGTTACAAAATGTAAAATATTGGAATTACGGAAAAAAAGAAAGTATCGTTATAGAGAACGCTTTTCCAAACATTTTTATAATATATGTAATTATTGGCAACGGAAAGAAAGACAACATTATTTTAGATAACAAGTAATTTTAAAGCATTTTCTCAACTAAAATTTATTTGCAATTTTGCGCGATTCTAGAGCACAGGGAACGTGTATTTTTACGATTTACAATTCACGTCTTAATACAAAATAACGCGCGATGCGTGTATATATGTACGTACAACAGTCTCAAACATTCTGCCTTGTATAATTTTCGATATGTATTTCGATTGTTCTCCAATAGGTATGTATATGTATACATTTATCCCTGCTCCCGATTAACTTTCACAAAATATTTATGCGCAGAACATGTAACAATAATATGTTTACATTCCTATTAACAATTGTCACATGCATGTCTTGTGCATGACAATTCTGTTCTCTTTTCTTTTTTTCCTCTATTTTGCAAGAACTTCAGCTAAATAATATTTCCATAACAAGCAAACAAAATAAAGCAAACTTGCTTTGACGTTGAGATCTTTAAATAAAAACATTCGCATTACGATATAAAAACTTACCCAACTCCAAAGATAAAATGGAAATATATACCAGCACAAAAATTGGATGGTCGTACACGATTAAACTTGATCAACATAAGATGAATGATGGGAATCAAATTACGTATGCATTAATTTGAAGCAACGATTCGCGCATTGACAAACGATTGCAAATTAATAACGTACTGTAATCTCTCACGATACTCACTTTCCACCTGTCTGAGTAGTAATAAGTTTCAATGCTCCCCCACCATATCATTAAAGTAGAACGTTTGCGCTGCGTTAGGAGCGTTATATACACTTGTTGCCGCAAAATCCCAGTCACGTACCAATGACACTCGAATATTTGTATTCTTAATAAAAATTAATTTAATTGCATATAGAGTATACAGTATACATATGTCTTTCAAAGTATGTCTCTTAGCGTTTTTGTATAAATCTTATTTCATTTTACTACTCGGATCTATCAAAGATAAAATCGTAGATATAATGCGTGCAAAGAATATTTTAAATGATTTGAATTTCAAATGCGTTTGTGTAGAGACATGTATTTATATACAAATTTCATATATATCGATAAAAACACTGATGTAAATATTTATAAGATAATTTTTTCTCATTCGGCAAATATAAACTGACATTTATTATATAGTCTCTTTTTTACCTTTATTTATTTACTTGAATTTGAAAAATTTAGTCGACACATTCACCACCATGAAGCCCGTATCAGACTACCGACTGCGAAGGCCGACCCGAGTCCTCACCCCTGTGAGTCAGGAAATAGATTGAAGTCTAAATGCAAATCGGCCAATCCAGTCAGTCGGCGCCTCGATGTGATTGGCTAGATGTGAGTCGGCAGTCGCGATCGACAGTCGGGTCGGCCTTCGCAGTCGGTAGTCTGATACGGGCTTGACGATTACCGGTGACCGGCACTGAGCTTTCCGTTTAAATCTCGTAGATTATCGGTGACCGTCATGATGTATTACGATACGTCTAATATGCAATTACTTTTACATTTGCAAGATTATGACTATATGCTTAATAATAATAGAAAAGCGTAACAAACAAAATACAAAACAAATTAATATTTTTACTTATTAAAATTTTAAAAATGATTACATGTGCATATATATATTACGATGAATCTTATTAATATAAAATAATCCTATTGAGGGACGTGAACGAAAAGTCAGTTAGAATATGCTTGGCGGTGAATGTATTAAGCTGGAATAATGTGTTTCCATATGTTTTCATTCTTATTTTCCATCTTACATGTTCCAATATTTTAATACTATTAAATCAATTAATAGATTAATACACCATTATTCTATTACATGTAGTATTATTTTTATTGCTTATCTAGAATTTATACTAAACAGGTTTTTTTAAGATCTATCTGTGGATTTATTGTACGTTGCTGGATTTGTCGCACAACCAGGACATGTGTGTAAGATTTCATGAATAAATATCTCACAGTCTAGACAAAATGTTTGATTACATTTTTCACAAGTATAGACCTAAAAATAAAAAAACATATGACACATTATTCTTATTATTTGAAATATTTAAATATTAGTTTTACATTGATTTCTTTCAAATGTGTGTTTCGAAACTGTAACATTTTTTTTTCCAATTTTATATATAGATATCTCTTTTCAAACTTTAATATATACATGCATATATCTATCTTTTTGCGATAAACGTTCATTATGTATCACAAATTTTTAATTTTAACAAAATTATCTTGACATTATGAAAAGTATACAATTTTGCAACGCCATGTCGAAAAGAAATACCTTTTTGTCCTTTTGCGTAAAAGTTTTTTGGCAACCAAAGCAGAAAGAATGGTTGCCTTCAAATGCAACTTCTTTAAAAGGTTCGACAGGAAATAGGTAGTGATACGATCGTGCTAAATGCGGAGCAGATACTAAAGTAAGTCCACAAGCTCTACATTCGACGGGGAGCTCGCAATGCTTACTAAAGCACTGGGGACAAAGATAGCCAGTACTCATAAGTTTTACCGATTCATCAGAGTTTTCTGCATGGCTGTAATAAAATAAGAAAACAGAAAAAAAGTAGAAGAAAAACAGAGAATTATAATATATATGTTGGAGCAATATTATTGACACAATTATATTGTTCATATTATTAATACTATTAACAATATTATTAATACTAATACATATATTAAGGTACCATTTAACACATACATATATACATACGTATATACGTACATACATACAAAAATATAGGAGCACATATTATTCTAATCTAAAGTACACTTACCACATACACACTGTCATAGATGTGTCCGATGCACTAGAGTGTAAGGCATGATGAGGAAACCCCATTTTCACAAGCGCTGCATCTAATCGCGTTGCAGCAGGTGGAGGATCTATATGTGCGTTCAACTGTTCTTTGTAATGCTTATCGTCGAGCGCAACACCGTGTTCGCCACCAGTAATGTTTGCCATTCGTTTACAGATATATAATTCGGCGGCCAATCCTATTACGCTACACCTAATACCATCCAATTTCATATTCTGAAACAATTTTCATGCCAAGAGAAGCTTTCAAGCAAATATTATTACATATGTGTACAATAAAGCGCATACTCGTATCGTTTCATTGATGTCTCCTGGATCGCAAGTAGTAAGAGCCCCAATAATTATCAATATTTCTTTACTAGCATGAGACGGTAATAATTTCAACGACTTCGTAGCCAATTCCAAAGAATTTTGCAAGGAAGGTTCACCAGTTATTACAGTTTGATGTAAAGCCTGTAATTCCTATAAATAATATAACAAATTATAGATTACAATCTAACACGAGGTATATCCAGAATAAAGAGGTAAAATAAGATAATGAAAAAAAAAAATTACCTTAATGGGCTTCTTTGAATTGCCAGCCAAATCGCTAATTTTCTCGGCTCTTTTATTTCTAGTTATAATCACACCTAATTGACTTATAGGGTTTTGATAGAAAAATTCTTCGATAAAGTCTTCTAAAAGCTTGAGGCAAATATTTAACAAAGTAGATACATATACATTTACAGATTATGAGTAAATAATCGATAACCTTTCGTCATACCTTTAAGGAACATAGGAACCGAGTTGGCTTCAAATCTTGATTCGACATTGATTCGGACGCATCTAAGATAATATAAAGATGTCTCATCATCCCTAATCGGGCACCCTGTTTTCTTTCCAATTGACGTTTTCTCTTAGCATTATGAATAATGTCTGCGATGGATGCTTCCAATAATCCATGGTCATCTTCCTTGATTGCTTCCCTGCGTTAAAAGTATGTCGGTGAGATTATGTTTTGGTTAGATGTAAAGTGTAAAATTTTTATTTACATATGACAAAGAGAGAAGAACATCAACATTAACATAACACAATTTTTAGCCTGGAAACATACCATGTCTTTTCATAACCAGTCTCCCAGCGGTATTCCTTTTCCTCAGACTCTTCCTCCGCCATAATTTATTACGAGATAAAATATTCTATGATAAAAAGATAGGGAGATATATATTATTATAAACAAGAAAACTGTACTTTATACATGTGTGTTTATAATAATTTATTTTTTTATCGATTTTAATGTCTCCAGCAGTATATATACAGCTTTTTGACACTACGACATCTAGTCTTTTGAAAAATAAAAAATTTCCTTTTTCTCGCTTAAATCATTCTTTCTATTTTTCCATAATAAAGCGAAAGATAATCTTCATAGAATTCTATTTTCGCTCTTTGATCGACTCCCATACACGATAGGAATAGCTAGCTCCATTTTTGCCCAGTTGCATTTTACACATAACTCTCTCGTCGTCGTAAAATCTATATCAAAAAATTAAGTGTTTAATATCCTTTAATTCCCAACATCTCGCGTATATTATATAGTTTTTTTCCTAACTAGAGATTCATTTAAATCACAATGCTTTGCCCTTAATCTATCAATTAACATAATGAAACCTTCACGTTTGTCGATGCCGCTAAATCATGGATGGGAATCTTTTTTGTTACAAAGTTTTTAAAATAAAATACGTATGTAAAATTTCCTTCCTTTTCTATAATTACTTTAGTGCTGTCAAATTATTATCGATTTCGATTAAATTCACTTTTTAAACCTCTCAATGGTATACAAACGTTTACTCCAAAAAATAGGTTAATGTTTATATATGTATACAGCGACGATCAACATAAGCCTTTGAAAAATGTCTCACCCAAGATGATCCGTGTGATAAATCTTGAGATGAAAAGTAAAAATATAAGAGAGGCAACTATAATGGAAGCATACAATGAAAACATATATTTATTTAGAAAACACTTTGTTATCTACGAATATAACGGATGTAGCAAAGAAGTGTCCGACTTGAAAGGTATGTATAAGCACACGTATCAGACATGATCAGACACCGAGTCTGCAACACCAACCAACCAAGTGTATTTAATGTATGCATGATGTGTGCGTATATATGTATATATATGTATGTATGCATGCCATTTGCAGTATCTCAAAGCGTAAAGAACTTTTCAAAACTCTGTCAAGTGTGTGTGTGTGTGTGTGTGTGTAAAGCTGTAGATAAATTATATTCCGAATAAATTGTTTATTAAAATCAAAGTTTTTTCTCTTTTTCTTTTTCTTTCTTTTTTTTTTTTAGACGATAGGGTTTCCCGCCAAAATCTATGCTCGAGATAGGTCAAGCAGAGACCGTGGCCGGGTATGTGGATAATATGTAAAGAAGACTGGCGGCCGCCACAGGCCGCCATGGCGCTACTGTCGGCCGACGCGGTCGCTGTTTTCGTCTTGCCTCACACGACGACGAGCAATTTTCCAGACTGAGGAAAATCTAGCCGTTCACCGGCTTCGCCGTGTGTAAGTGAACATCGTTCGTCTACTTTCGCGATCGTGTCATTAATCGCGTTAGCGCGCGCGTCACGGTGTGTTCGAAAAGCATTCACGTAAAGACAGGAAGTGAGTAACTTTCATAGAAGAGTATCGGCGACGAGAGCCATCTTTGTGACGAGCATCGGCTTGCTCGTTAGAGACAGAGGAGACGTCGAGAGCTTACAGTGTGCCATCGACGACAACGACAACGACGACGACGACGACGACAATAATAATAATAACAGTAACGATATAAAAAAAACAACGCCGACGTCGCAATCGGCACCGTTCTCAAATGGTTCTCGTATTTGTATCTCGATCATCGTCAGATAGCTCGCATATATCTCGGGGAAAATAATTTTCTCGCTCATTAATATATAGCTCCTAAGATAAGACCGCTGCGACTCGTGGCGGGAATAAGTGCATATGAGTGTTCTTCTTCGTTTGTATTTACTCCATAACTGGCCGCGTTTACAATCACGGTTCGTCAATCCCACATATCCAGGCGCTCTGTCACCTTTGTGCGGGAAATGCATTTAATTTAAACGTTGGTAATAATAACGTAGCTAAATACTCTGATATCTCAGCGAACGCGAAACGCGATACATCGCGCATGGTACGATGCGCGAGTGCGCGCGCCAAGTGTAAGCGTGCACGAGATCGTCGTGCTACAAGGCGATCAGATACGGCGCGAGTGTCTCCTTAGGGAGAGAGAGAGAGAGAGAGAGAGAGAGAGAGAGAGAGAGAGAGAGAGAGAGAAAAAGAAAAATACTCTCACTGTTCGATCGCTAGTCGCCGGCGTGTTCTGAGGTGCGTACTTTAATTTTCTATCGTTGATCGTTCGCGGAACCGGCGATGTATATTCGTCGATCGTTTCCGCCTTTTTCGGAAAGACTAGCGGAAAGTCCAATGCTCGCTCGAGGGTCGCAAAGCTCGTTTGTCGCCGGGTATCGCGCGTCGAAGAAAGAAACTCGATTTCTGTTTTCGGTCGCGCGCAATTTCGATACATTATACAAAACAAAAGCGCTCTTGTAGAAAGTTGCGATCATTTATTTAACGATACTTTTTAATTAATTTTTAGAAAAAGAGATTGCGGGACAAACGTATACAGAATGGAAGGAGACGATGGCCCTTCGGCTGTCAGTAATAAACCTACCGTCATCAAAGGTAATTGTTTCATCTAGCGTTTAGGTTTATTACATATTTTCTATGAGCTGCACTTTTTTTGAAAACTGATATTCTATTATTTGGAATTTTGTATAATTAAAGTAGGATATTTTTTTATATTTTTGAAAAGAAAAGGATACATACAATGTAATTTTATCTACATGTGTTGTACTTTCTTTTCTTTTCACATTTACACTATAATCGCTGTCATTTATATCTCTCTAATTTTTTTCCCTACCTACCTATCTTTTTCAGCGGCACAAGAGCAAATGGGACGTTTAGACGTATTAGTATGCGGACAGTGTCATTCCGTCTTTCACTTTATCGAAGAGTTTCAAGAACATCGTACAAAGGAGGGAGCATGCTCTAAAGTGTCACATTTTCGTGAAAATAACGATGTTTGTATTTTCGTGTTTAGAGTTCCCTTACATCTGTGGTTAACTTAATTATATAGATTTTTTGCAAGATTAATATAAAACCTTTGCAGAATGGACAAAAAGCACAAGTTTGGGCATTCCTGTTATGGAAAGATTCGCAAATCCAACAAGAAGGTACAGACAAGGATGCGACCAATGCCTGGAAATTATACCAAAAATGGTGTAAGATGGATACGCATGTAAGAGATTCATGGATCACAGCAGGAAAGACTATACAAACTTTTACAAAAATTAGTAATGCAAAGATGCAGGATACACCGATACAAGTTCAAACAAATACTAATGTCGAAGGTAATATATCATCTATCACTATATAGTATATATATTTTACAAAGAGAGATGCTGTATTTATGACTAGATTTATTCACATTATCCCGTTACTTTATATATAGGTGCCAAACCGATAATAGTTCGCAAAATTATTAGAAATGGACAACCAGAGGAAACGAGTGAAGCTAAAAAAGAAACTACAAAATTATTAGAAACAAAAACACAAAAGAATGAATCTATAGAAATGGAAGCAGACAAAAAAGAAAAACCAAAACTGAAACCATCAATTAAGCCCAAGGTCTTACATCATTTACATATAAAAATATATGTTTTCGAGTTTGCTTCATTTATTTTTTTATATTTCTGTAGAATAAATCTGGCAAGGCAGCTACCGAAGAAGACGCGGAATCGAGCAACGAAGAGTATGTTGTCGAGAAAATTTTAGCTAAACGTTTTAATCCAAAAAAAAGATGCTCGGAATATTTAATCAAATGGGAAGGCTACTCACAGTAAGTGAATCCTATCGTGCATCTTTCTTTTTTTTTTTTTTTTTCAAAAGTTCTAATAACGAGTTTTGAAATATGTAAAACTTTATAGCGAAAACAATACATGGGAGTCTGCAGAGGCTGTAGCAACTTGCAAAAATATATTGGAAGAATTTGAGCGGAATCTCGCAAAGCAAAAGGAGCTTAAAGCAGCTCAACAACAAACTAATA
Source organism: Lasius platythorax (assembly GCA_963971435.1). NCBI lineage: Eukaryota > Metazoa > Arthropoda > Insecta > Hymenoptera > Formicidae > Lasius > Lasius platythorax. Next base: position 18,215,714 of record OZ020543.1, on the reverse strand, counting down.
CAAAAGTCGTAGGACGTGCAAGTTTACCGGCGCAAAAACCACTGATAAAAGCTGAAGTTAGTAAGCCTGGACCGAGTACGGCGAGTCAAGTGGGGTGAGAATGGCTTTGCTCTTTTATGAATTGATGAAATAAAATTAGAAAAAATTGAATTTTATCGATAGGTACCAATAATTTGTTGCTTTGTATATATAGGCGACCAATGCGATCTAGTAAATCAAAAGCAATGGATCAAGTCAAGCAATGGTGCGGCTCGATGAAAGAGGAGGATAACGAATGTATGTAATGTGTATATATATATTTAAGTAACGAAATTTCTCTTAATTTAGTTGGATATTGTTTTAAAAATAATATGTGTATATGTAAATAAAAATATAGTGTTAGGTGGTAAAAGGAGGATCGATGATTCGGAGAGCGACTCGGAGGATGGTGGAAGCAGCGCTGCGAAGAGGATTAAAGCCGATACGGGCAGCGACGACGAATGGACTGGAGAATCGGACAGTGATTCGAGAATGGGCCGTAGCGATATGATTCAACGTGCGTTCAATCGCGCTAATGCGCAGTCTAACGGATCCAACAGAGCGTCAGTTTCATCCACAGACTTGGCAACCTCATTAGGATTACAATCTCCCGACGGGAAATCTAGCCAGCCACCTGTTTTAGTAGCCAACGCTAAGGGAGTTGTTAAAGTCGATCCTAAACAGATGCCAAACTTAACTTCCGGCGTTTATGTCATGTCGCGAAAAGATGGTATTATTAAGCTAGATTCGTCACCTAGTGGAAAACTGGCGGTCAAAGGATCCCCGACGACGCAAGGCGTGTTAATGGTCCAAAATCGGGACAATATAGCGAGGAAACAAGTAATCTCGACGTCGCAATCGAATTCAATGACTCCTGCGATGAAAGTTGTTTCGAAGATGGATGGGAGCCAAGTAGTAACGCAGATGAAAGTGGTCACCTCCAAGTCCATTGCGGCGAAAACGCCGGGAAGCGTGCAAAAGACAGAACCTATAAAGATACAGCCAAAACCAGATCCGACGCAATTGCAACAAATACATGTTGTGACTGCAATGTCGGGACCGATAGCTTTGCAGCCGAGAATAACTACAGGCATAAGACCTGCTTCCGTCACGCCTCAGCGAACGGCGGACGGTCGTCCTCTATTGCCCAGACCGACGTTGCGCGCAACAACAGCAACGAGCGTTCTTGGTACCATTCGCACGCCCGTCAGAGCGCCGGCACCGAAACAGATTCAAACGCAAGCGACGCGTCCTGTATTGCAGAAACGTGCTACGACGACGGTCATAAATACACAGTCGGTTTCGCCGAGTGCCACCAGCACACCGGTCGCACAAATCAGGCCGAAATTCACAGTGCTTACAACACCCGTGCAATCCAAACAGGTGATTAAAACTGGAACTGGTCCAGTGCAACAACAAGCACAAACGAAACAATCTCCGAAGACGCCAGTGGGCAAGGCACAGTCCTTGTTATCTCCGCAGCAAAAGTTATTAATGGCAAAGAGAAAGGCCCAAGAGGCAGCGGGCATAATTAAACCCGGTGGTCGTGGGCTTTTGGCAGGTGCACGTGCAGGTGTCACTGCGGGACGAAGCAGGGCGAAAGTAGGCGAGACACCTTCGGCGATTACTCAGGCAGGAGCAAAACTCAAGGAAAGCAAACTAGCGGAAGGTGATGGACTTCACATGGAGTTTCATGAAGTCGGTTCGGAAGAGAGCAGCAGCGAGGGCGAACCTGATTTACCGCCTCCTCCTGAGTCGGACACCGTTACAGCTCCCGAGCCTGACAGTCCACCACGTCCGTTCACATTGTGCCCTCTCACGGGACGTATAATTGGTCCAGACGGTGAGCCGATCGAGCAAACGGCGGAACAACCCGAGCCCGAACCAACTATATCTCCTTCGAGTACCGCGACATTATCGACTGCAATAAAAACAACCACTACTGTGTCCGAAACTACGACAGCAGCAGACGCCGTTACGGCTACTACTACCACCGTCACCAACACCACCACCACTGCCACCGCCACCGCCACCGCCACCTCTGCCGCCGCCGCCGCCGCCGCCGCCGCCGAATTGGTCTTACCTTCTCTCGATTCGCTCACAGAAAGCGGTATTATGAGAGTCGAGATGAGTCCTGGCGGAACAACCGGTACCATTGTCCAAACCAGCGAAACAACAGCGCAAATGAATCTATCGAATGTAGCAGTACCTGCACCGGATTTACCATGTTTGGACGATACCGCTCCTACAATACCAACTGTACCAACCGCTTCCGCATCCACACCTTTGACAGAAAACACGGGCCCCCCCGCTGAAACATCCATCACTACGGCATTGTCGACTGTTACAGCAGCGACATCCACCGTTACTATGTCAGTAACATCGGCCGATGTCAAGACTGACGATAAGATATCGGAAGAAAGAAAAGTGACGACGGACGATGCGTCCAATCTGGTTACTATAGCCGATGCACATGGTGTCGTCTACCAAGTCGCGGGGCAAGCGGAGGACGGACAGACGCTCTTAGTAACGCGTGGCGCCGATGGCGAACAGCAATGCGTATATGTAACTACTGAACAGCAAGGAGACGACGGCTCTGTCTTGACATTCGATCAGGCTGTAGCGCAGCTGATTCCTGAGCAGGTAAATCTCACTCCCCAGTTTTTCGTAAAGGAGGATGGAGCGGAACCGACTGAAAATTCAATGATGATGTCTATAATGGATAACGCGAATGCGGCCGATGTAACCGGGGCCCAAGAGGATAATGACGGACAGGCACAAGTTGTAGCTCAAGTAGTACAAGCTGAAGAACCTACCCCAGGTAATATGATGTTTTCTCTTTCTCTTTATTCCAAGTAAAAACTAGTTGCTTCCGACAATATTTATCCAATGCCTGTTCTCTTTACAATTTGTCTGATTATTTAGGGGGAACTAGGAAAGTAGTACTGCTCTTACCGGATGGAAATTTTATGGTGACCGAAGTGGACGAAGAACAATACGCTGCATTGGAACTTGACAAGTGAAAACATAATTTTGACATACGCTAAAGAAATATCACGGCAATGCATCGAATTACACGTTACGCGCAAATTGTACGTTTAAAACGTGATCGTGAATTGTGTATATATGTAAGAACGTTCACTTCTCGTATAATTACACGTCGATGATGTCTTATAATATTCAACGACTACAGACTAGGTATTATATGTAAAGTGGAGAGACAGAGAGCTGACATACTGTAAAAAGAATCAGCACACACATCAAGAAAAATCTAAATTTTAGATTAAAATACATTTTAGAAATGTATGTTTCAGTGTAAAACATTTTGCTGGTATCTCCATTTTCGTGTTTAACTTTTATGGCATAAAATATATATAGCACACACACACACAACACACATACACACACGTGGAATATAAAGATAAAACTACTTTCAATGCAGTGACATCATTATAGTACGTACGAAGTAAGCATTGTATTTGTAGGATAGTAAAATATAATATGGGGTTTTATATTTTCCAATCAGATAAGCTTTGCTAAAAAAGAAAAAATCTTATTCCATGCATACAAAGTCCAAAGTGATGATATATATTACATCATGTCGGACGCATCTGTGTAAAGTTTAGAGATTTATTTCATTGATAAAACGTGTGAAAAAAGAATAGCAAAGTATTTATCAGAGTTGTTTTCTCCCTTTTTGTTTTTAAATTTATATTTGTGCATTGAGTATGTACTAAAATGGAATATTCTTGTATGTATTATGCCTGCCTGATAGAATTATCTCATATTCATTATACGATTGTGACACAAGTTTTATAACAGATTCGATTGGATGCACTAGTGTACAGATTAAAAAGTCTGGTGTAGCAAGATTTAAATAAAGCAAACATACTCTCTAATTTACCTAAAAATGTGTGCTTTGATTAACTGGAAATGTCCAATATACATATACCAATATTCTATCAAATATGATGAACACTGATGACATCAACATCTCATGGTTGAGTTCGCTTTATATGTAAAGCGGAGAGACAGAGCTGACAAAATCAGCACACATCAAGAAAAATCTAAATTTTAGATTAAAATACATTTTAGAAATGTATGTTTCAGTATAAAACACTGAAAATATATATATATATATATATAAATTAATGTAAAATATATATATATATATATATTTATATAAATATATATATATATAAACACTGAAAAAAAAAATATATATATATAAATTAATGTAATATATATATATATATATATATGACATTACATTAATTTATTAATTAGTGTATAACAGTCTTTAATATACACTAGTGCATACTTACTGGTGCGTCCAATCAAATTTGCTATTACATTACATGGACTATGTATGCTTATCTATAGGATAAATAAGTGCACTCTAACAAAACACTTATAATTTCTGAACCTATAAAGCTTAAAATATAATGTTGTTGACGGAGTATCAACTAGCCTACTATTATTAAACCTGCTCCTATATTAAATTAGTTGTAGGTAATTCTAGGATGTGCAAAGAGAGAGAGAGAGAGAGAGAGAGAGTGTGTGTGTATGTGTGTGATGCATGGAGTAGCGAGATTCAACCAACATACTGTTTATATAATATACACAATAATTATATAAAATAAATAAATGTCATTTTTCTATTTAAACATCTATAAAAAAAAAGAAAATTTGCGCAATTTTTGCAATGGAGACGACCGTGATTCTATTTCAATTTTTTTAATGATGTGCTACATCGTCTACATATATATATATATATATAGACGATGTGTTTTATTTTCGTATATTTGCGTTACACTGCGATATGTCATAAATGTTTCTCACAAATTTGTACTTGGTTACAAATTTGTCTTGTAATTTTATATGAATATATATATATATAAACATTGTTTTTAGTTAGACAATAAGTGTAAAACTATAATATTTTATAATACAATCCATTTTTTAAATTTTATATTTAAAAAAATCCTGTTATCAAGAGTATAATCCTCATGACAAAATTTCGTGCCAGGTATCTATTTATCTAAATTATACATTATTTCTCATTATTTTGATTCATTTTAATATATGCACATAACTCTATTAGAGTATACTATTATCGTATTCAATATCATGCATCATAAATTTAATTAAAAATATATAATGCGGCTACCATATAATGTGTATTGTTCATCTGTCATTCTCAGAAAAATCGAATCAATTGCCACGTCGGTTAATCACCCACAAAGAAATATTCCAAAAACAGAGTTACCAAAGACGATCTTAATTGCAGTCCCTAATTCTGTGGAATTTCACAATTATGAATCGAATAAATTATACAGGGTAGATAGGTATTGTAAAACATAATTTTCAAACGATAATATCCTTATTCTTTATTATAGAAAGTTGTCATACTACAAAATGTGAGTACGTCTTTAGCCAGATTTCAATTAGCAGCAAGGCCTACACATTCACGATTCACTGTCATGATTGAATATAAAGGACAAACGAGTGGTATTTCCCCAGGAATGCACGTAAAATTGATTATTTTCTTTCGTTGCGATATCTTGGACGAACCCGAAGAAATGTTAACGATTAATGTACAACAAGGACGTTCGGTGATTATTAAATTGCGCGGACATCGAGATTCACCGATATTGCGAAGTATGTGAATTTATAATTACAATATGCATATAAGCTTGTTGAATAGATTTATAAAAATTGCCTATTTGCAAAAAAAATATATCAAATTGAGTGCGTAAGTCGAGCACAAAGAATGCGCGAAATAAGAATAACATAATATATAAAAAAGAAAAAAAAATGGAAATAGATATTTTCTTTATGTACCGTTTTACTATTGCTGTCACAGTGACTACTATCCCGTATTTTCAATATCCACGAAAAGAATTGCAAGTAAAAGCCACGATAAAAGATAGAAAGTGGTTTGTGGAAATTCCAGTTACACAAACAAATTCTTGCGAGAAGGTACAAAGCTCCGTTTTATATTTTTTGAACAATAAATCGGATAATCTGCACACATCTTTTTTCTTAAGAGAAAGTAAATTCACAGTCTCTCGATACAAGTAGCAACAATACATCAAACATATCTGAAGAGAGTATACTGTATTGCAAGAAATTAAAAAGCTTTGATTGTGGAAAGTGTCTCGTAGATCAACAAGTCATTTTATCTCTGATGGTTAAAAATATCGGCGGCGAAGGAAGATTCTTCATTATGAGCGAAATCGACTGGTGCTCGATGCATGTCGAGGTAAAAATATAATAAGTACTCACATAAAAACAGCAATCATAAATATTACTGTACATGTATCTTATTTCAGGATGTGACTAACGATAATATGCTGATTCTTCCATGTTTTGCTATGTGGCCCGCATATTTTACACTTAAGTCGCAAGAGCATATATATCTATATATCTATTTCTTCCCCGAGGCTCACGGAATGCATGTAAATTATAATGTGAAAAAAGTAAAATTTTATAATCTTTTTCTATTAAGTAATTCTCTCCTCTCTCTTTTCTTTCTCTTCGCTCGCTCTAAACTCAGGAAGAGACATTGTATGCAATTTGCGACAATTGTTCCGTGATAACAACGGAGCTCATTGGAGACGGAGTCGCAAACAACAGTAAAGTGTAAGAGGTATACATCTCAAATTTTTATTCGCGCGCGCACCCACACACACACGCAAATACATATTATATACATACATATTCTTCCTCTTTTAAATCGATTGTTAAATAGACTGATATAGACATAAAGAGACTGATAAAGATAAAGGTAACAAATTTCATTTCCAGATTCAAGCATGTTACATAAATTTATCGAGTCTATCTTTCAATCAAGAGTCTATTTTCCAATAAAATTACTTTACATATATATGTATAGTGTAAAGTTTCAATGCACTTAATCATTTTGGCAACATTTTTTGAAGCATGCGATAAAAAATCCAACAGAATCAGTACTTTCAGTACCGAATCTACGTACTTTTCTCGCATTCTCATTCATTAGACCATCTATGGTATATCCTTGACTGCCATATCTATCTGTTTTTATTCGATCTTTAACGGATTCTAATTTTAACTCTGGACATTGTTTCAATGCCCAAGCAACGATTCCTTCATTCTCTGCTATTGTGACAGTGCATGTACTATACACCAATGTTCCGTTTGGTTTCAAAAGACGAACAGCCTATGTATTTATTCTTTCATTAGAGCCAAATATATACACATGTCCATGGATGTACGTGATAACTAATTTGTTGACTTACGGCAGAAAAGAGATTTCGCTGCAAGGGAATGTAAGAACGAAGCTGCGCTAATGTGATTGTATTATATAATTGTGGTCTTTGACCTAATGCACTGCATGGAGTGTCTAAAAGAATACGATCAAAGTGACCCTGTTCAAATGGGGGTCCATCAGTTTGGACGAAACTATTCTCTCGTTCGACGACAGCCTTTGTAGCATCGTAACAAAACATTTTAATGTTTTCGTCATTACACTTTTCCTTAAATCGTTTCACTTTACCTGGATTTTTCTCTAACGCTATTATTGTGCCCTAGAAATTATATATTATTAGAGATAATCATTAAAAGAACAATGAATACATCTACATATACTTTCTATATCTGTTTTCTCTTTCTCTTCTTTATCATTTCAAGAAATAAGCGTGTACTCAAGTTCCAACTTAAAAAAAAAGTTTAAAAAAAGATAGCTAGAAAGAACAATTGTCTGCATTATAATTGTCCGTATAATAAACTTTTTTTCTTTAATTATTTACCTGTCCTTTCATAAGAAACGAAATATGTGTAGTTTTGTTACCAGGTGCAGCGCACATGTCCAAAACTGTCTCACCTGGTTGGGGATTTAAAACTAGACTACATATAATAGACGGCAAATTTTGTAACAGTGCATATGGTCTCAGAGATTCGTTATCTGTATTCAATTGTGGAACTCGTGAGATTACATCGGTCATAATTATTGCTATACCGCTGAAAGACAATTTAGAGACAGCATCATTTGGTATTACATGTATAATATAAACGATTTTGTAGTAATCACGAAAATAAACGAAAGAGCATTTGTATGAATGGAGAAATTCTCCAACTATGATATAATAAAGAGTAACTTTCTCCTCCTCTTTCTTTTATATTAATAATTGTTTCTCACCATGGATTTTTGGCATCTTTACCGAATAGTTCTTTCCTAGTTTGTCGAAGAATACCATTACCCAAGTACACCTTCTCGCTATCTGGATATGGTTTAATTAAACCCTTTTTACAATGACCGGTAACGTCGGCGAACACGCTGACTTTACAATTAATGATTAAACCTATAGTGAATTTAATCAAGATTCTTATGGATACATAATTAAAGGACAAACAGAATGAATTCTATGCATATACGCACAAAGATTTTACCATTTGGCATTCCAATAACGCCAGGAGCATAAATATGAGATCCTCTTAGTACAGCCGCACCACATATAGCATCGATAATGATCTCCCTTGGATATCTCTTTAAATCAAGAGATACCGATGAATCCCAACTATCAACAGCGACTATCCCATTTGGAAGATCCGGTAAAAGGTGAATAGATGGATCTGGTTTATCAACCTAATATTATTGCATATGTAAAGCTCTCTAAACAGATATAGGGTAGCTTAGTAAGAATATCAAATATTCAAGACAAAAAAAATTATATTTTTCTCTCGTAATTAATAAAGTCTAAAAAGAACAAAAAATAATAGATCTCAATATACTAGAAGTATTCAAATATAATGCAGAGTTTGATTGAAATATATATTGCTGTTTCTTACAATTTCGTAGTGAAAGTATACTAGCACGTGCTGTTAAAATTATTAAATTATCATAACTATTGCGCTAGTTTGTCGCCTATTAAACATACCTGTTTCAATGCTCTACATAGTTTCTGTAGATTGTCTGTATAATGATCTGTTAAATGATCTAATCTATAAATACTTTTTTTAGGTGTTGTACACATCCATTTGCAGAGAGCATTGACCTTTTCCTAAAATTTTTTTTTCGTTGTAAAGAACATAATTATTTTATATAAAAATGTAGCAAGGAAAAAGTTACAAAAATTCTACTAAAATACCTGAATTTCACATTTTTGTAAATATCCATTGTTAGTGATAACTTTTCCTAAATCTGCTATCAATTCGTCGTGTATTTCGGATTTATTTTTAAACGGCGTTTCTCCGAAATTATCTGACTGTGGTAACATTATATGTATGTATATATCCTTTTTTTTCCGTGTGTATGTGTGTGTGTGTGTGTGTGTGTTTAACAACAACTTATATTCACAGTCTCTGTAAAAGATGTAAGATCAGTGTATAATTGTTCTTCAACTGTTGAACAATATGTAATTTGGCATAGCAGTTTAATATTATTTAGTATAATATGTATTAGATCCAATCACCTATCTCTATACATACACATAACATACGTAGTAGTTATAAAAAAACAGAGAAAAAGAGAGAGGAGAGAGGGAGTGTGTGGAGAGAAAAGGAGAGAGGAGAGAAAGAGAAAGAGAAGAGAGATATCTTGTTGTGTGAAATTTATATGGAAATAGATAATCAACTAGGAATTTCCTATTTAACTGTTTGACAAGACTGAAAGATTTAAATGGCTCTGAAAGGTAAACCAATCTTATAACAGAAACTGTCAACACCTTTCACACAAAAATATCTATTTAATTTCTCATTTCCCAAATAGCTACACAACTTTTGCATTGCTATTAGCATAATGAAGAAATAAAGGACATTCGATGCTTGATAATATTTACAAAACAACACGATGTCATCTTTGGTGAACAACAATGAGCTACATGAAGGTTTGTAAATTGCTTCTTTCTTGCTATATATGTTTGTTGTATATATATCAATATAGAATAATCTCATTTAAAATTAAGAATGGCCTTATGAGATATATCGCACAAAAGACATGTAACTAAATTTACTCAAATTTAAATTGTCGATATAATATGTAGCTCTTTACATTTTATGTATATGTATACATTGTAATGATATACATTTATGTATTTAATGCAGTTTCTACTAATGTGCCACAAATGAAATGTCTACCTTTGCAAGAGTATCAACAACTTTGTCTAGATTTACACAAAGCTCACCAAAAGACTGCAAATCTTAATCAGAAATTATGTCATGCTAGAAAAAACTTGGAGGACGAGAAACGTAAACGTCGTGTAGTTGAGCATTATAAAAATTTACTGGTAAGTTAACTGCTATAAAAATTTAACATTCTGCCATTTGATATTTGTATATCTGTTTAAATATCTGTTTAAAAGGAAAGTCAAATTAATACAACTAGAAAAGTGTTATTCCACGATGGACAAGTGAACTTGGATGAAGAAATAAAGAAAAAACTACAATTTCTTACCAAACCTATATTTGAATTCAAGATGTGTAATAATCTGCATGTCCAAAACAAACAGTCTGATGGACAGTAAGTACGCCTATTTTGTATAATTGATATTTGATAAAATATTCACAATTTAAATTATAATTTAATAATTTGTAGTCTGACTACAATAGCAGAAATGGATTCTACAGGTTCGATATTAAGCGACTTAAATTGTTTATCAAAGTCAGAAGATGATTTGGATACCGATGTTATTATACAGGCTCAAAAACAGAACAAGTGGAGAGAGTACAAACTTGATGACGATTATTCTGCAAATGAACAATGCAGCACATTAGATAAAGTTGCAGAATTTAACTCACCTGATGGAGTGACAACTACAAGAGTTAAGACAAATGATGATACACACACTGTGCCTTTTAAAACCCAAGTTACATCTAAAAAAGAAAATATCGATCCTAAACTGTTGAATACAGAAACATTTGCAAATCATAGCTTTGTATCAAAGATAGTCATTAAACCAGAAACATGTACTTTATGTGGTAAAAGGTAATATCTATTAAAAATAACTTGTGACATGTAACAAAGATATAATGTGAAGCTATATAATTTTCTTTCCGTTTCATGTCAGAATTAGGTTCGGAAAGATAATATTAAGATGCAGAGACTGCCCTGTTATGTGTCACGCAGAATGCAAGACGCAAGTTCTTTCACTTCCATGTGTTTGTGAAAAGCCGCCAATATTATATAGTGTATCTGTAAGTGTACTACCATAATAATAATGCTATTTTAAATTTAATATTTTTATATAATTATTGCGAGAATTTTAGGTTGTCAAAAAATAAAACCAATGCTTCAAAACTTGCTACTTAGCAGTGGAGTAATATCGAAAAAAATAAAAGACACGCCGTTTTGCACGCCGTTTAAACCTTATTAGTTTTATATGTCGTTTTATAAATGTATAATTATATACTGTAAAGTGTCTAATTTAAAACGTTATATATCATATTGGAAATATTTAATAAATGTATAGCATTTTTACAATCGTTGTTACATGTAGTAATATATGGGTTCCATGGACAATCGGATTAGATCACCCCAGTTATATTTTATATATATATAAAATGCTTATAAAAGGCTGAAACTAAGGTATAAAGCATATTCAGTATCACGCACGATAAAAATATATACATGTATATTCTTTTGATGAATCTGTTACATTGTGAGGTTAGGATCTTCATCTCCTTAATGTGAATGCATTAGTCAAGTGCGTCTGATTGCGTTCGACATTTCAGAATATTTGGCATATCAATATTTATTTCTGGCTCGGATTTTCCGAGAAATTACCTTTTCGTAATCTGGGACCGAATCTGAGTTCTGTTTGGGGTTTGTTTTTGTTTGTTTTTAATTTTTCCGCTCCTTTTTTTCTCGATCCGCGCAAACTCTCTTTCTCTCTCTCTCTCTCTCTCTCTCTCTCTCTCTCTCTCTCTCTCTCTCTCGCATCCTTTAAGGCTGATATCAACGGTTGCGGTCAGGAAGACGCTACAGATGCTTCGAAGCATTGCATTAACCAATCAGGATAAAGAAATCTTTATTCATTATGTTTTGATTGGTCAATCAAACGCTTCCTTGGATATATAAACGCCAGTACCATTATTTTTATTCCTAGATGAGCATTGTAGAAAAACGTGACGTATAGATCTAGATATTTTTTAGTCATGATTATTCGAGAAATACGAGAAACATGGCGAGAGAAAATAGACAACGTCGTCTCGGAGCAAATAAAGGCGAATGACAGGAATCTGACTGCGTCATATTATTTATTTTATTTTGTCGCCATCTCATAAATCCATATAATCAACGATATGACTGCAGAATCATATCACAAACTGTATATCACAAAACACTCTATTAGCGAAATACTTTATTAAGCGGAATACATATCTAATACTTTGTTTAATGGGAAGGTTGTACACAATTTGTTATATGCATATACTGTATCAAGTTTCCTCTCATTTTTATCCTTAAAATGTTTTCATCCGTTGATACACATCAGCAGTGTGTATATATCGTGATCTGACCTTTTTTTTATATCCTATACAATAACATGTCTCTATAAATATATTTAAAAATGTTGTCAGTCTAACATCTGTCACTTTATTTTTGTTTGCTAAATCTAATTTGGATTGCAATTATCGTCCCACTTTATAAGCATCTAGATTTAATGCAGCATGCAGCAAATTAATCAGATAAATACGGGATTAAATGTAGAAACGATTATACATTTGCTCCTGTTCTACATACATACATATATATGTATGTATACATACATACATATTATCAATTAAAAGCGGATTTCTCGACAACCCGCATACATACTTGCCAACAATTTCGAAATTTCCGATTTTACGTCGCCATCTATCGGGATACTCGCGTACCAATATTAATTTCCATCGTCACGTGACTCATCGGGCCAATCGCGACTACTCGATGATCCTATACGTGGCATAAGGCATGAATCCTTTTCACGTCCGCCATTTTGACATACGGTACTTTTCGAGAGTGTTGGTTTTATGTTTTATCGTTTCTCGCGTGAAAATAATCTTTTTTACTGAAACGTAAGTAACGCAAGTGGCGTATATGTGCAACGTGGCATTACCAGAGAACTCGATAGTAAGAGCAAGTCTTTGGGTAATGGATGTTTGAGCGGGGAACCTTTGACGATTCGCTGGGGAGTAGGTCGAAGGTGACAGACAACCGGGTGTACGCAGTGGCTTCGCAAACCGCACAATATCCTCCGCCTCGCTCGCAGTATCACGCTCCACTGGCCTTTTAAATAGTACGAACACCCTTTAAAACTGCATAGATCGTCAGCAAAAGAAGTCTATAGCGATCCCCGAGGGTATGCTAGTCCGATAATCATAGCGATGTATTAAAATGAGAATCGATAGCGGGCAGCGTGAGCATCTCGTGCGTGCATGACCTTTTTTTTCCCCTCTATTTTTTTTTGTTCTCCATCTCTACGGCCGGGAATCGAACGTGCGATTCCAGCTGTGTCGGAGTTAATTCGATCGTTTCGTCTCGTGCTCTTTAACGCGATCAGGTTAGTTTGCGAGGCTTTTGCGAGACGCCAAACGGCGATGTCGTATACGCGTGTGTGTACGCGCGAAAGTATATCGCGACCGAAGGGACTCTTGTATTACGTATATACGTGTTGCATACGTATGCGTCCCGAGAAACGCGTGTTGCGTCGTCGTTGATCGTCCTTTTCGTTCGTCCACGTGTGATCTCTTATCCTTTGAGATTTTTTTTTTTCCCCACTAAATTTGTGCCATCCTCTCCCTCTTTCTTATACATACCCGCTTTCTTATACATACACGGGAGAGGAAAGAGGCGAAAAAAAAGAAGCAAAAAAAAAAAGAGATCTTGATATGTGCGACTTTATTTTGTGACTTTTATAATTGCGATTATTAGAGGGCATTTATATACATGTATTTTGTATATAAATATCTCTCTCTCTCTTTCTCTGTCTTTCTCACGCTACTCGCGCAGTTTGCACAGACTGAATCTAATATTATCCAATATATGAATGCAATTTCTTATTTCGCAAAATAAAATTTATTTCTGCAATTTAAAAGTTGCATATACTTATACCTCTCTCGATGCACAACAATGTTATATACTTGCGTCATATCGCTTGATTATAGCGCCACACACGCACACATGCATATCACCAAAATTTAAATATAGTACAGAGTAATGAGATGATTTAATTTTTCATTATAGAACAATAATAGAACAATAATATGTTTGGGAGAAAAAGACAATTGTAAATTTCATAAAAATCGTATCTTTTAATTGTATTGTAATATCTATTTTTCAGATCCTCTGACATAACTAATACCAACCATGGGGAATATGTTTGCAACATTATTCAAAGGCCTCTTTGGCAAAAAAGAAATGAGAATTTTGATGGTGGGTCTTGATGCAGCAGGTAAAACCACAATACTGTACAAATTAAAATTAGGGGAAATTGTTACTACAATTCCTACTATAGGTAAGTACATTCATCTTTTATATCTTTACATATAATTTAAAAAATATAAAGCAGTAATTAAAAAAGGGAAACAAATGTTTTATATATTTAACTCATGCGACAATAATTATGGCATCTCGGTAATAAATAAAGTGTAATTTATTTATTGTAAAATTGGTGACATATTGCAACTTTTGTATCAGACTATACGATAATGTACAAGTATAAGAGATAACAGAATATCATGCATGTAAATGTATTTTTTAGGTTTCAATGTAGAAACAGTCGAGTATAAGAATATAAGTTTCACCGTATGGGATGTAGGTGGCCAAGATAAAATAAGACCACTCTGGCGACATTATTTTCAGAATACACAAGTACGTACTTTATTAATGTAAAGTTGCGTTTGATTCTAATGTGTCTAATATGCTTACCAAACAAGTATGCATTATTCCTCTCTTTTGATTATTTTTGTCAGATGGTTAATTTGTATCATGCGTGAATATTTTGATTGTATCAATTTTATTTTGTTGCTCTTATCTTTAACGTTACGTTTGCTGTAGGGTTTGATATTCGTCGTTGATAGTAATGATAGGGAACGTATTGGTGAAGCACGCGAAGAGTTGATGAGAATGCTTGCGGAAGATGAACTGAGAGATGCGGTACTCCTCATATTTGCTAACAAACAAGTCAGTAAATTGTCATCGAGCATTACGAAAAATCTAATCAAGGGACGATATTAAAGGAATAACATTTCAGGATCTGCCAAACGCAATGAACGCAGCAGAGATCACTGACAAGTTGGGATTACATTCTTTACGTAATCGTAATTGGTATATCCAAGCAACGTGTGCCACAAGTGGGGACGGACTTTACGAAGGCCTCGATTGGCTTTCCAATCAGCTGAAAAATGCCAACCGCTAATTGGGAAATTATTTTGTCAACATTCAGTTGCTATATTAACATTATACAAAAACAGCTGCACACCTGTCCCCCCTCGGCTCTTTACGATGAATGAGTAACATTATAAGAAACAAACAAAATATTAATTGCAAGGTCTCTTTGATCTTGAGTGGTGGATATAGAAGGTTTATTACTGAGAATTGTCTGTGTCGGCAAGTTTTTTGGGGGGAGAGGAGTGAGCAAGCGGGGCCGTGGGCACACGATCGAACGGCCACACCGGACTATTGCCTTGCGCAAATCTTATTATTATTATTATTATATTAGCATTATAGTTACACAACTTTTTACACAGAGATGCCACGAGAATGTGGAGAACTTGAAGTAATTATATTAAAGTACCTAACTCTGAAACATACGATACACATTAATTATTGAATAATTTAAATGATACCTTCGATAAAAAAAAATTCAAAAACATGAAAAACAAGAATAAAGTACCCACAGTGTTATCAGTTTTGAATGCGTTGGACATACCGATTATCATAATGTAGCTGCATATTGTACATTACATTATATAAATACGATAAAATGTGATCAGTAGACAAGAGAATGTTGCTCTGTCCACACTACATTTACAAAAGTCGCTCTCATCTCGGCCCAGGATGGCTGATACGAAAACGCAGAAAGTGATTGCAGCAAACGGTGCAATGACTAACTCTATATTTTCTAGTTATATGCAAAAAAATTTTTTTTTTTTTCCTTAAGTTCTAGGCGATAGAAAACTTTGGGAAACAGAAGCTATACGGATGGTTATTTCACTAGTTGGTTGCGGCAGGTTGGATGCATCCTCCTCCTTTTCTCATCTGCCCGCCCCATCCAACTTATAGTTATCCAACTATGTATATCTCACTATAGAGGAGATATCACACTTATTTATTGCACCTCGGTAAGATAAATTAGAATATATATCGTCGACACATTCCGAAATTGTGCAGTGAATGTGACGGAAAAAATCAGAGACTCGGAATTAATTTAGAAAGTTTGGAGCTGTCAGCCAAGAGATTCAGGCCTCGCAACTACTGGAATCCAATACATACTTTGGACTTATCGTGGCGTTATATACGCCAGCGATTACGACGCTAATTCGCGGTCGTTCTTTGATGTCCTAACGTTTTTCCTGTCTTTGAGGTACATTGTTTTTACGAGATAATCCTTCCCTTAATTTCATTGAATCGCCTTTTCGTCATATGCGAAAATTCATATAATTATGTATGAATGTTTAAACAATTTGTGAAATATATTGTAATTGTGCTTTAAGTAGTCTATATGTTATTTGCCAACGAATAGTCTCTTCAATCTTTATTTGAAACGATAAATTCTTGTCGGAGGTCGGAGATTGTTCTCGTGTTCGTATGACGAAGGATAACTTTCAGTTTCTCTCAAGAAGACAACGACAACGTATGTTCACGTAATGCGAGCGGTCCTTTTCAATCATTTTCACATTTCAACGCAAATGTGCAGACACATGTCATTGAGACGATGGTTACTCTAGTTACAAGCACGCGCAATCACTAAAATTTGCTACTAAAAACATTACACATCTATTCAAGAGGAGGAGAACGACAGGTTGGGATCTACATTGTTTATATTATGTCAAGTTCAATTTTTTTTCTTTTACAATTGATTATAGTTTAATCACGAAATATGTCGCCCAATTATGTCAATTATGTTGACTTTAACTGGCAGTCTTGTATAGACGTGTATTTATTTGCTAGAAAATTTAAATTTTTCCTGAAAGACAGAAATTTAATCTATCTTGTGTCTGATGTCAAGAAATTAAAATAAAAGATACAAGTCTCTATTAAAAAAAAAAATGAAAAACTTTAATATTTGATACGACATTATGCAATCTGTAATAATGCTCTGCCATGAAAGAGTATGCAGTTACAATTTATATGAGAGGTTGAAAAATATTTTGTGAGAAAGAGAAGGATTGAAAATTTGATACAGGTGCTATATTACACGCCGATTACCGTATGTCGGTATTCTAGTTTGCGCGATGCAACGGTCGGTCATCGTCCCTTTCAGTCGATAACATACACGCATAGTAACTGGCGAATCACAATCTTGCCGTCTATCAATTTTATGGATACTCGTCATTCAATGCAGTCTGTGACACATGTATGTAAATCAAATCTGTCTTTATGACTACGATCCTGACCAGACGTGATTCTCTCACGCAATTGTCTCGCGCATTCCAATCACCAGGTATTATTTTATTCATTTCCGCTAATAGCTATTGTGTACTCACATCACATACACACATTATTTACATTACATTACATTACATTCAGAAAAGAAATACCTACTTTATTCCTCAACATTAAAATAAAGCGGCAATCTTATGCAAAACACAAACTCTTTCTGCAATTGATTTCGATTTAGATTCAAAACGCTTTTTCGATATAATGTATACTCGAATTTTTTTTGGTTAGATAGATTGACAAAATAATTGTCGTTACGACCGGACATGTAGGCGTCGATTTTTCAATGAGATGTCATTTGCCATTTAAATTTTCAATTGGAAAAATTATATAATATTTGTTGGCTCTCCCCTGTGTAGACATATTATATACATATGATTGGCTCTTGCAAAAACAACAATTTTGCATCGTGGCACATCGCATGGGCAGATAAGTCCTGATTGTAACATTTACCATCTAGCTATAAATTACCAACTTTATAACATTGCTGACGTTATTACGCGGAAAATTTTTACTCAACACGTTGTAAACAATAGCTAGATCTCTCACTCTCTCGGCACAGTTAAATATTGTTTCTCTTACACGTGTATATAAATTACATGATTGTGCACAAGGAAGCGTAGTAGCAGCAAAACCGACATATTCTCGCGACCTATTCTCTAATCCATAAATGTTGTTTACATAGAAAACATGTTCTCTCGCAATTACGAAAAAAGAAAGGAGTTTATTTGTTTTTTTTTTTTTGCTACATTTTTCTCGGTTTTATTTTTCAATATTTCTCAAGATCCATCGGCCAAGATATGTCTGCAGTGTCGCGATCATTGCAAGTATTGCGACTAGCGTGGCGCCACGATTATCATATGATTATCATAAATTCTAATCGGAAAAGGCCATAAAATTTAAATATCAACGGAATATATTTATCGAGATGAAGAAAGGCGCCGCTTTTTCCTGCTGTGCGTCCTCCCGTATCAAGAAGTCGAGCTTAATCGTATTCGCGTTACGGCTATCCGGCGTGAATTAATGGCTGATTATGCGGCATTCCTAAGTGCATTTATTAAAACTGCGTGCTCCTTTAATATATACACATTTTTATTCGAGTAGCGACAAATAGCATTTCTCTATCTTCAGGCCGTATTAAACGTACATGTAATTTATCTGCGCGCAGTCTTGCGTAGCTCGCGCGCGTGTCATGTACATATACATGTATGTCATATATACGTGTACATACGTACATGTGTGCGCGAAGCAAGGTAAAACGCCCGCGTTGATATCTGGACGTTTTATAGTAGGCGCACGCATGTCGTTAAATGATGGGAATGTTGGCGCCACGTCGCATGACTCTGCACACAAGTGATATAACTCGACGCACAGAGGTGATATAGCTCCGGTCCGAGTAATAATGAAGTAATAATAATGCAGAGCGAGCACGAGATCTCTGTTACGTCCAATCTGGAATTTGGAGGGAATAAGGGGAGCGAAAAGTATCCCCTATCTCTCGCTCTTCCGCCCCCTCCCCCTCCCTTATCTTTATCTATCATCCAACCTCGCTCTTTGCGTCAGATCAAACGAGGTGTTGGCGCATCACGCCATGGAATTGTTTGTAAATATTATTAATTTTTCAATTCACTCGCGTCACAACAAATGTATGCTATTGTTGGTAGCTATACGTACAGCATTGCGATAACTTTTGCCAAATTCTATCGTAAATTTTGTCATGATACGAATACTTGGCGAATGTGCAAACTCTCAAGAAATCTTGCAACGCAGAGATAAGGAGAGAGAGAAAGAGTCTGCTTACCACGTGCAAGAGATACATACCAATTTAATCTAACTTTATCTCACGCCTAAGAGAAAATTATAACTATAGAATTGCTCGTCAAAACGATTGATATTGGATTTAAAATCACTTTTGTCGTAGCACGACAAAATTCTCTTTTCTCTAGGAAAGAGTTATGAGATTGCGTGTACATGTATGTGTGTTAAAACGATTTGATCGAGTTACTAGATTGAATTTTGCAGACGTATCATTTTGTTGTTGTTGAACGACAACACGATCACGGATGCAAATCGCGCGCATTTAAATGTCAAATTCAATTTACAACATTTCTTCTCTATCTGTTTAACTTTTGGATATTTGACAAAGGATATTAGAGATTGGCCTCGCGCATTTCGACAACATATTTCTGCATGTTTCTTGTGTAAATTGTTATATCTTTATATAATGTAGAAAATATGTAATATTTAGACGAATTTTCTGGTATCCCCCCCCCCTTTCTCCCATTTCTTCACCATCAACGTTACTAATATTGGAAAAAGAATCGGAACGCGGAAACGTTTGCATTAAACGAAAGAGAAAGAGAGGAAAGAAAGAAAAATGAAATGATTGTTCAGCTACGAGTCAGTTACAACGCGCAGTGTCGCAATCCAATCCGGTCAGTTTAAGAAAGCTAGTCGCACACACACATACACGCACACGCTGAGAAAAGTCGATTCGCGAGAGAAGACGAGCGCGATAAGCGAAAGAAGCAACGCGGCACGGTATAAAGGAGATAAAGGAGGAGGGAAGAAAAGGAGAAAAAAAAAAGAAAGAGAGGTGAATAGGAGGAAACGAGTACGTACGTACAGGACGGACGTGTAATGGTGTAATGTCTTTGGCGTATGTAATGTACATACGTACTTACACGGCCGGCGCCGGTGTCGGCGCCGGCGCCTGCATACGGTCTCGCCGGCGAGATGTATTTATAGTATAATATTATTATAGTCTGTTTATATATACGCGAGAAACGTATATATATGACACGTATTTCTCACCGCATATGCCTGCCATCAGAAATCTATGCAGCTACAACTATGCGGTTAAAAACTATCGTTAATATTGTCATCGAAACGTGAGTAAGAACGAGGAAAAATATTTATGGAGAAATAATAGAAACAGTATAATGCCACGCGCATTGGGACAAGATGAAAATATATTAATTCTAAAATATCTATGAAGAAATTAAATGTGTATCTGTTTTCGAATTTTTAAAATACCGTTCTCTCTAGCGTATCCGAATCTCTTGTATCGTACGCGCGCTTGCTTGCTTGCAATTTTAATAGTTTAAAAGTTTTTTAATTTTTCTTCTCCCTTTCTTTTGTTTTTTTAAATATTTGTGCTGAAAACGACATGTCTTAGCTCTTTGAATTTACAGTTTAAACTCGGCAATTGTAAATAAATTGTTGTCAGACAATTATATATTTGTATCAGTTTTTATTGGGCTAAATTTTTGAATGACGGGCAATCTCGGCAATGATGTAAATTTTTGAATGACGGCCTCCAGAATTATATCTCACCGACATAACTATCCTCCTCCCATATAATACATGTACACATGTGTTGCAGACTTTTTGTAGAATCAGCCTTTTTATAAAGTGCCGAATTTTTGTAGGAGTTAAAAAAAAACATGAATTCTTCGTATAAAAGTGAAATTTCTAAAGAGCTTGAGACATATATAATATATAGCAAGAGCAAGAGAGATATTCAAGGGCGAAAAAATATGAAACTCATTATTTCAACTCAAACCATACTCCGAAGAGCTCGCTTTGCAACATATTTATGACATAGAAATAAACAAAGGACAGACTTTGAGAAGCAACGAAAGATTGGCTGATATATTGATCTTTCTATTATTCTAAAAAATGTAGAAAATTAATAACTTATTAATTGAAGCAAAAAATATATACATATATAGATTTATACAGATTTTTTTATTTACAAGAGATGTAGAAAATATTTCCATCAGACTCATAAATATCATATCTTTGCAGAGGTCTCGAGCGAATATGGCAAAAAAGGCGCCACGTCTGTTGCCTTACAAGTTATAAGAAATAAATTCCGTAAAAGAAAAAGGTTTGTAAAAGGTCCTTTTGTTTGTAAAAGTCTTGTAAAAGTTTAAGGAAATTACGACGTAAAAACGTCACTTTATAAATCTGGTTTACATGTCTCAGCATATAATGGCAAAATCTTTTCCTTTAAAGGTTTAGAGAGAGAGAGGTCATCCGTAAGAAAACCTTTAAAGCACTTGGTTGAAATGTGTCTTTGCATCCGATACCGGAATTATGAGAAGACACTTAAGTTAAGCTTAGCTTACGACGGCTCCGGAGAGGAAAACGTTTGTTTGTGTTCCGCGAGAATACTGGCGTCAAACCGGCCGTATTTTCCAAGTATAGCCAAGCGTTCTCGTCGATTGCGTCAAATAAGGTATGTAACGACTAGATACACAGCTAGACTCGACACACACACAAATAGACTTGATCTAGATATTAGATACTATAATAAAATATATGTGCGTTTCTCTTTTCTCTCTCTCTCTCTCTCTCTCTCTCTCTTTCTCCCCCCTTGAATTAGTTGATGAAAAATTGGTGCGGAATAATTGGCGGGAAAATTTTAATCGACAGCGAAAATCTTTGAGAAAATGGACACGGTCGGATTTTTAAATGACGGCGAATTTGTTCTTTTTTTGTTCTCGATCGCAATGAGTGTTGAGAGATTGACAGGAAACGGAGAACCTCGATCGCACGTGCGTGCGAATCCGCATCGAATGCGCTTCCTCTCTTACGATCTATAGGACATGCTCTCGATATATCGCTGTCTGAGGTCGAGGTGACCTTAGGTTTAATTTAACGCGACGATACGATACGTTCGCATTCGCATTCGAAAAGCACGCGTTTCGTAGAGTTTCGTAGTATTGTACTATCTCGTCGCCCGATCGATGATTTATCCATCATGTCTTCCACTATCTTTAATCTTGGAATGTAAACGACGAGGATCGTTGTTGTTTAAGTAAACATAATTGTGAGGACGAAAAGATTGCGCTTTTATCGTAATTAATAATAACGCTATCGCTCGCTTATTTGTCACATATATATATTCTTCTCATGATGACGTCAATTGTTTTTTTAAAGAGTTGACAATAAAAATATGTTAAGTCTGTAATCGTTAGAACAGGAAAAGGAAGATATTGAGAAGAAGAAATGGAAAAGAAAAAGAAGATATTAGGAAGAGATTGCCTTCTCTTTCTCTCTCTCTCTCTCTTTCTCTTTCTCATCGTATATTATAATTTTAGTTTAGTCAAGTTTACTTAATATGTAATTTGACGCATATATGTAATTTTGTCGTGTCGCGTCTTTGCATAAATTTGCACAGATTTGCACAAAACTAGTATACTTGCCGATGCTACATTAAAGTTACATCGTATCAGTATGTAGGATATATAATATCTTTTTTTTTAATTTTTAAATTTTATAAAACCAACTACATGTATGTATATCGCGTGTCCTGTTGGTCGATGATTGGTTTTATCGAGTCGGCTCGATGTTCAATATGATGAATAATATGATAGATGCCTGTACACGGCGGATAATTAAAAAATGTGCTCGTTAACGCACAACATTCGCGTCAACATTTACAGTTACGGTTTTCAACATTCTTTCCAAGGTTTGGCTTCAGTCGGCGTTTATATCTTAAATAAGCCAATGACAATACATAGTAAAACCTTTTCCACATTCCATTCCATCGTCGCGTCTCGAGAATGAGTATTGTACGAGCGTCTTTGTCGTTGACTTGATTCGTGTCAGGTCTCCTTCGCACAGCTCGCCAAAAAAAGATATATATTATTGTTGTGCACGACGAGAGGAAAGAAAAGGACTTGATGCGGTCGAATCC
The DNA here is from genome assembly GCA_963971435.1 of Lasius platythorax. Classification (NCBI taxonomy): domain Eukaryota; kingdom Metazoa; phylum Arthropoda; class Insecta; order Hymenoptera; family Formicidae; genus Lasius; species Lasius platythorax. The sequence continues at coordinate 18,192,372 of OZ020543.1, read as the reverse complement.
GATGGAACGTTACATCCGTTACTTTGAATAAACCTCGTATTTTTTTTCTTCATTTTTATCCCTTTTCCCTCTACTTTTCTTTACGGCACACGTCGAGGAGCCGCAAAGCCGACAATCCATTAGATTTATCATTCTCGATTATGAATAGTCAAACAGGACCAGACGCGCGGCATCATTCTTTCAAGTCGATCTAAGCGCGTTCCTCCTCTTGTTCCTATTTATGGCATCTCTTTCCTTCTTTGCGCTCGCCTCGCTCGTCTCTCTCTATCCCGGTTGCAAAACGCTATATTTGTGTCGTATGAAATCGCAAAATGCACCGTCAGAATTCCACCGTACAGTCTTACAATAGCGACTGATGATACTCCGAAACGATTGCGATTTCTTCTTATTTTATCCTCCGTAGCCTAGCGCTCCGTACAATGACGACGTGAATTGCCAGCGAAATTGGAAGTCGCGCGTCTTCCGATCCAAGTCCGTTCTTTTCGTTTTATTTCGCGATCAGAGATATATCCCGAGTAAAGGTGGGAGGGTTTTATATGTCGGATGGAGGATAGATGAACGACGAGGGAGGAGTGCTAACATCTTGGTCTCGTCATGCGATGCGCATCGGCGATAAAAGTGTGGCAGCAGACGCGACACATGTACCTTCGTCACTTGGAATCGTCATCGAGAGTTATACTACGTGACTCGCATAATTTTCCGTCAAATAGATTTACAAACGACATTTGTCCAATCAATCGACGAAAATAATAATTTGATCCAAGGGGGGGTGGGGGGAAAAGATGCGATGCGAATGTTAAGCGGCGTCTACAATAAGATTTTAAGCCCTAAGCCTTAAAGAAATTGACTAATTACAGTCGAGTATTCTCCTCATACTTGACTGTGAATGGTCAATTTCTTAAGGCTCGCTAAGTGTCAAGATTATCCATAAATAGAGGGAGAAAGAGAAAGAGAGAGAGAGAGAGAGAGAGAGAGAGAGAGAGAGAGAGAGAGAGAGAGAGAGAGAGAGAAGAGAGGCCCGTCGAATCGAGCGCGGGAATCGTCAACAAAATCTGCCGTAAAATTCGTTTCAAGGTGGAAGATATTTTTCTTGGAAATGAATACAGGGAACATCTCGTCCACGACGAATGTGCATCCGGCTTAATACCCCACGGGAACGAAGAATGCCGCAGGTATATCACGTGGAATCTGCGCGAAGCATTATCCTCTCTCGCTTTCAAACGCAACAACGGTGTTGCCGCGCGCGTATATGTATGTACATATGTACATATATGTATATACACACGCATAGCTTCTCCTTTCGTCTCATTTTTTTTCTCTCCCCTTGATGGTTCACACTTTCCTTACCTGTTTATAATCTCCTTTTGCATCTAATCCGTATACGTATATATAGTATATATATATATATATATATATATATATATATATATATATATATATATATATATATATATACATATATATATATCTTCGAAATTAATGAATGAATAAATGAGGAAAATTACAGACACGCATCAATGAAATGTTGCATCTCTATTACTCGATAGGTTTGTCACGATATATCCGAGGAAATAAGTAATACGCAATTTTATATATCATATGTCGTCATTCTATATAACCATAAACTCTTCTAGATATAAATACAATTGACGTTGCGAACGGATTTACATCGTATGCCGTCAGTTCGATACATTGTAAATCGAGAAATTTGAATAAGATTATCGTGGCTGCGCTCTATTCAATCTGTACTCCACAATCTAATCATATCGTTGGCGATATTGATCACTGCGTCTTTTCGATTTATATCCTTCTTTGCCCATTTAATGTGTCATTGCAAATTGAATTTGTCGCCGTCGTGTATAAATGTTTCAAGATTGCACACGTTTGTGTAGTGTCGAAGATGCAATGTTTTTAGATACTTTGCTCGATTAAAATATTTCTCGTCGCGTAAAGAGCGTGTCCGAAACGAAAGCGGAAATAAGAAACATGGAGGATGCTAAAATGTGTGTAGCGATGCGAAATGTATAATATAATTGACACGCGTTATATACATTCTCGTTTTATTCTCCATATTACTTATTATTCGAATTTATTATACTATAGGGTGTGCATAGCTCCTTTCCCCCCTCCCCTATCCTCGTTCTGGGAGGGGAAAAAAATGATTGTACAAAAATACAAGTATAGGGTTGAGAAAAAACGAGAGTTTCGCAGTTGCGCTTCATTCTTCGTCAGCGCCGTGAAATATTTCACGAGAGACGTCCGTTATTCTCTCCGCGGAACAGATAGCACGATCGTCGTCGCGCGCGCGACGCGACGGACGCACGCGGTGACGACTTTTGCTTGCGATGCCCGTCGCGCGCAGTTTAGCTCGGCTCGGCTTGGAGCTCGGAGCTCGAGGTGGAGTGGGGAGATGGCGCACCCACACGCCTGGCGTTGCCTCGCACACCTCTCGAATGCCGGACAGCGCGGCGATTCGCTACACCCGCTACACCCACCGCGCGCGCGCGCGATCGAGGAGCGCGCCGGACACGACGCAAGTTCTCTCGATTAACCCCTGTGCTGTGCGGCTCGTGCGGCTGGTGCAGCTGGTGACGCTTGACGCGTGATGCGACGGTCCCGACCGAGCACGCTCGTTATACTTGCCAGGTATACCAGAAGTATACAGCGAGTGTATTTTTTTTAAAAGGCCGATCGAGCCGAAAGCTGTCACTTTTGTATGCCATTCTCGAATATACGTTGACGCAACGGAGAGATAACGAGCCGGGTTTTTTTTTAATCGCGATAATAATTGGCATACAGATATTTTGTTTTCTATATTTTTTTCTCGCGAGGGAGGATAGGTATAGCACGTGGCTAAAAATTATTATAAGAAAAGAGCAAGCGCGCGACATCACATCTATACATATAATAAAGAGAGAGAGAGAGATGGAGCGTCTCTTTCGTTGGCAAAGGTGTCGAGTCGCCCATCTCCGTCGGTGGAGGAGAAGGAACGTATACGAAAGTGGAAAAGCGTTTGATATACATAATTGGGTGTGCGGCAGGCAAGCACACAATCATTGAAATTCAAATGGCACATCGTGTTCCGAAAGTCGGCGCCCCCCTAACTTCAGACGGCTCTCTCGCGCGATTTCCGCAATCTCGCGATCTCACAATCTCGCGATCGCGTTCGTAATCTCGAAGGAGGATAGAGTCGCGACGCATGACGCGCGGTAGGACTCCTCCTTCTCTCTTTCCTCTTCCACCTTCTCCACTTTTTCCTCCACCCTCTTCTCCTCCCACCAGAGACAAGTTCACCAGACGGCTCGCGGTCAGTTAGTCAGTCAGTCGGACGTTTGCTATCCGATACGGTTAACGCGCGGCGCACACGTCAACGGAATCAGTGCCGCCGCATCGATGCGCACCGGCGTTACTTTGCGAAGGGGAGCAGGCGAGAGGTAAAGAGAATAACAGAGACGTAATACGCGAATAACGCGAGAGAGCGAAGGAGAGGGAAAAACAAGACAAAGACGAGAGAAGAACGGCGGAAAGGGGAGAGAGCGAGAGAAAGAGAGAGAGAGAGAGGAGAATGAACGAGGGACGAACGGAGCCGACGACGAAGAAGCCTTTCTGCTCTCCCGTGTCTCTCGATCTCGGGGCATTCTCGTAGCAGCGCGTGTAGGTACCTCTACCTACCTACCTACCTACCTACCTACCCATCTACCTACCTACCTACCTACCTACCTACCTACCTACCACCTTATAAAACGTGCGCGCGGTACGAGGCCGGTGGAGCGGAGAGGCGCGAGAGGAACGCGAATCGAGAAATCGCAGAGTAGTAGCGGAGTTGCGAGAGAGCGAGCGAGGCTTTCTCGCAGTTGGCTTCGCTCCGTTCCCTCGTGCAAGTACGCGAGCGGAAAAATTTCGCGGCCAAGATCAATCTTGAACTTTCGCGCACACTTTTTCGCGATTCGCGACTCGCGATTATATATACGATTCGTCGAGTGAGAGGTAGAGGGGGCGGGCACACGTCGTGCGCGCACACTTTCGAGATTTAAACGCCAACTATAATATATACATATATCCCCCGCGTCACATCGCGCCCCGCGAAGAGGAAAAGAGGGAAATAAATTACGTAGTAAATGAGATTGTGCGTATGTGCGTGTGCGTGTGCGCGCGCGCGCGGAAAGTTTTGTGCAGTGAACGCGGTGTGTTGTTAATAGATCAGTGCCGCGGCTTCGACGTCGGCGAAGAAAGAGAGCGAGAGAGGAGGAAAAGGCGCTACACATCTATGCGTAAAACATCGCGTGCGAGTGCCAGAACTGAGTACGAGAGAGAGTAACCAGCTGATAAACACGCACACACGTACGCAGAGTGAAGAAGAAGAAGAAGGAGGAGGAGGAGGAGGAGGAGGAGGAAAGAGGAAAGGGACGTGTTGCGTTGCGTCGCGAGAGACCAAGTGTCGCCAATATGCATTTTCACAGTGGTCTGATATTGCCGATCCTATTCGTCATCGCTTCCTGTCCTCTGACGTTGCGCGCGCGAAAGGTCGCACCCTTGATAGAGGACGACTGGGCGAGAAGACCACACCGGGCCGCCGGTAAGTAACACAATCTCGTTTATTGTATTTTATATTTATTGTACTTGGCACTCGGGCCACTCTTATCGATCGGCGATCGGTCGAGCGGAAGGCCACGCTTCTCGATCTCTCTGTCAAGCGCTCGACGCTTGTTTCGCGGAGCAGTTTCTTGTCCTTTAAAGGTTAGAGACGGTCGCGTGAACGCGCGACGTGCTTCGACGTACACTTGGCGTCATAAATGCCTTCCCACCTGAAGACAGCTGTTTTCGAGTCAATAATGCTAGACGCATTGTCTCTAGTTATTTCGGCTGTCTTCAGGTGGGAAGGCATTTATGACGCCAAGTGTACGTATATATGTCGGTATGTACTCGTGTCTACGAGTGTGGCCGCGGCGATCTTATATAATGAGAAATGCGCGCGAAAGAAACACGGAGCGAGAATATATCGGTGCGGCTGTGGAACCCGCGCTCATCCATTGACGTGGCTTAATGTTGTCTCAATAATGATCTCTCCTCGCGATGACTACGCGTGGTTATCTATCTTTATCCATCTACTACGGCTTTTGTCGTGTAAACCGTGTGTTTCTCCTTATACCGCTTGCTCCTACGCTCCATCACTAACGAAAAAAACATCATCTTTTTCTGTGTGTCTGTGTATGAGTATCGCCTACTTGACATTTAGTAAATTTGTCAAAAATCGATGAACCATCTAGGCAAAGTTTCTCGTCATTTTGTCTTTCAATGTTGTTTTCAAACTGTAAAACTTGTACGCCGCTGTCGATATTAAATCTCGTACATTTTACATTCTCAAAATGCAAAATTGTTGAATTTAGAAAAGTTGAATTTGTGTTCAATATATATATCGAGTTTTATTAAGTCAACCACGTAGCTATTTGTTGGCGCGGTTCAAACATCTTTGTAAATTTTCGCAACAAGAGAGAGAGAGAGAGAGAGAGAGAGAGAGAGGGAGAGCATGCAAGCAGAGGGAAAAGGACCCAAGTAGCTTATTTCTCTTCTTTATATGGATCTAGCAATGCCCACTGGTTTGCTCGTGTCCCCTTTTTCCTTCTACAATTTCCTCCATTTTCTTATACATATTTAATATTCTTTCCTATATGTATATTCTAGTTTATTTCCACTCAACTATCGCGCGCGCGCAGTCTCTCTCTCTCTCTTTCTTTCCTCTTTTTATTGATTCAATATAAATTATCAAAATTATAAACACATTTTTGCTAAACATATTTATGCATGCATAGAGGACGAAACACTGAAGCTTTGTACTTTGACTTGAAAAAATGACGTTATATATATATAAGATGATTATCGAATATCGTTTCATGCGACAAATATTATTCTATCATGGTTTTTTGTAGACGAGTAGCGGCGTACAAAATCGATTAATGTTACAGTACATGTGTCACATGTTTATCGAATAAGTCAAATGTGCAAAAGCTCCATTTACAATAAATGGCCTGTTATTAATCCGCAAATATTCTACGATCATAAAATGTTAATTTCCTTCTTTGATTTCACTGTGACGCTTCATGTCAGTCGCTAAGCCAGCTTCTAGAGACGATTTATGTCGACGATTACCGTCGTAATCAACAAGGGAAAGAGGAGATGCTGACTTGTATTAACCGACAACCTCATTGCAGAAAAACGCTTATAGCGAATCGTAAACAAAAAACAAATATATCAGAATTAATTGCCATGTAATTACTCAACGATATTACAGACGAGCAGACAAAGATGTAGAAAATATTAAATTTTTGTAGACGCATAAAATACTATAATAACAAGGTCAAAAGTAAGTAGTCGAGCCAATATCAACTTGATATCAAATTATTTCTCGGATTAATTGTCATCTAAATGTTAAATATCCTAGTTTCGAATTTATTGCTCGCGAAATAAATTTAAAAAATAATCGAAAACGCTCCATATATACGCTACAAGATTAAACTATGTTAATGCAATTAATAATTCTACATTAACATGACGTTTTCGATTGTTTCTTTACACTTGATTTGCGAGTCATAAAATTCGGGATTAGAGTAATATATAAACTTGTTTAGCAATGAGCTGAGTCAGTAGCGCAAAGATGAGTGACTAATTAATTTTACAAATAACAAATAATAATAAATTGACAAAATTATAAATGATTTATCTTATATTGTAGTTGCTTCCGTCATCGTTCAGTGTCTCCTCGGGTCTCTTTCTCCTTTCTTGTTAGGGCTGTTCTTTGCTGCTGCTGCTGCTTCACGGCACTCGCAAAAACGTGGTCAATTACGATCGCGCGCGCACTTTATTTTATATAGCGACGGGAGAGAGCAAAAGTCAAATGGTTACACAGACACAAGTTACGATCCGCTCGAGACGCGGAAAATTGCGTGGCCGAATTTACATAATGCTATCTCTGTTGCTAACAAATAGTAATATACGCACGCACCTTAGGGCAATTTTTTTATTCGTCTTGTATAACACGAGTGAAAAAATATACAAGTTAAAATTAAAGATCGATACCCGCGAAATGCAATATGCAAGAATTCGCCGATTCGCACCGATGATTTTCAATCAAATAAATTACACATAAAATACACGTTTCAACACATCATTGATATATATGTATGAGCGCTTAATTTATTGACTACGCGGTTACACGTGATTGATAAATACATAGCTGAGCGCGATTGTACGTTTTATTTAAGTAAAGCGTCGCAATGCCGTTCAATTTAATGACATAAATCTAAAAATGGCATCAATTTTCTTTTTTTATATACTTTGCGATATTACGCAAATTAGTGACTAGCTGAGACGCAATAATTGCAAAGATAAAGTGATTGCGCCTCGGATTGCGCGGATTGATCTCTATCTCTAATTGTTGGAATTGTAGAGAATGATGTTTAACATCTCCTAATACTTGTCGCGATCGTATTTCAAGAGATGAATTTATGGGATCTTGTTGAACGGTACGTTCATGTTGTTTACATATAGGCGCTTCGTGATGATTTCTTACAAACAATTCGGGATTGTCAATTCCCGCGATTAATTAATTTCCGCGATTATCCGCTATTATCGCATCTCGACTAGCCATTGACTCGCGCAGTATCAGATTAATCTTTGAGTATTCTTATCAGTATATTGAGATTTTATACCGATAACTTTGATTTATAGCACATGACGATGAATTGTATACGATATATTTTCCTCTCCCCCATTTGACGATCGCCATGTGATTGTCAATGTTTATCGTTTGATCCATTCGCGAAGGAAAATCACTCGAGGGCAATCATGTTTTTGGAAAAAGAATATTTCTTTTTCTTCAGATTTAATAATATTTAATAATAATTGTATGCTCGCGCAAACATTGTTTCTTTGAAAAAATGATTTCGTCTACATACGTAAACATTAATTCTAATATGCGCGATTAGAGATAAAGAGCAATGATAAATGGCGAGATATTTCGGCTGCTCGAGATAAAGGCTCACTATGCGTCTCATTGTGTTCGGACTCGACCCAATTTCATACGATGGTAGATTACTTTGTACACGCGTGTTTAAAAAAAAATAACACGTCTGCAAGTTTTACATAAATGGACCTTATTCACGTGGCGGCATTGCAATCGAGCCCTTTCCTCTCGCGAGCGCATCGCTCGATCCTCTGTTCGACAAGATTCGCGGCTAATTGGCTGCAGCCACCGAGACAACGCAGCCGTTGTATTATTAAACAAGTTTAGTTTAGAAGCCAATGCGCCTTTTTTCAAGTAGCTAAACGATGGCGTTCAACACTGCACACGTTGGACGCGCGCGCGACGCGAATTTACAATGTCATCATCTTTGTGTGTAGTCGTCATTTTATTAAACACAATTTACAGACTATTACACAATCTATGATGAGAGCAAGAGAGACGCGGATAGATAGAAAGAAAGAGGCAGAGAGGGACAATTCCCTGCATAATTATATCAAACGTACGTCCTGTTGTGTTGAATTGTATTAGCAAATAGATAATATAAACAGTCGTGCGAATCTTACAGTAGGTTGAAACTGAATGAAATGATAGAGGAATCTTATATATGTCTATAGATTTGTATACATTTTGTATGATTGTGTGAGGAGGGAAAATCATTTTCGATCGAATATTTGCGCGTTTGTAAAGAGTCGTAAGAGAAAGAGAGAGACGTTAAATGAGACAAGAAACGAATCAGCGATTTAATCGTGGCCGCTCGGCCATTTTTCCATCGGATGGACCGGATCTGCGCGATTTTTCGACTTTCTCGCAAAGTGCACCAGGATTTCTCTAAAATCAAGACACGGCCAGTTCGCGTCTCTCCTGTTTCTCTGAGAAAGGCTGCATCGCGCCGAAGAGAGGATCGTATATATTTAGACGAGCTGCAGACACAAAACGACTTACCACCACCTCCGCGACGAACGGCTCGGCTTCTCTTCGTTCCTCTCCTCCTTCTCGTTCTCTGTGAACTCGTTCCCTCTGCCTCCTATTTCATTGTCGCGGGTGCACGCGGAATCTGGCTAACTAACATAAGAAGAGTATGCTAGTTGAAACTGAGCGCAAAGCTCTACGTGTCTACAGCTAAAGTATATATATATATATATATATACAAAGGCTTTTCGAAATTGTCGCATCCCTCGTTTTTCCCTCCTAATGGGGAGATTTCTCAAGATATTGCCTTTTATTGCCCGATCGATTTGCATTGACCTGATAGAGAACCGACCGGACAAGGCACGGCAGGATGCGCAAGATAGGTTGCCATTATCCTCGGATGACATGGGTGCGGTTTGTACTTGTGCATTTTCTTGTAGCAAACAGTCTTTTGCGATCGTATAATCTTGTTAATCGTTGATTTATCACACAGGGATGATTATATAGATGTTGAGAGATTTGAGAAAAAAAGTTTATAAAATTTGTGTAATGTGCGTCGGAACAATTAAAGAAACATATGTCGCATATCTGATGTATCGAGTCTCTACATATATGGTGGCTTTTGTCTGTTTCTTTGCTCTGGAGGGGGGGGGGGGGGGGATTAATCGGTTGGTGGAGGACAAAGATTTTTAGCGACTATAGACGCAACATTAACGTGCGGATCTGCGAAATTTCAAAGTAGAATTTGTATCTACAAAGACAAGTATAACATAGTGTTCCGCGCCAAGTCGACATACATAAGAGAGGATAACAAGTGATTATAGAGAGAGAGAAAGAGTGAAATATAGAGGAAAGCGGGGAAAAGAGAAAAGGGACGAAAGGGAGAGCTTTTACTTGGTGGATTTAATGAATCTAAAATGTGTTTATTTATCGGTTGGTTCACACATCAGTACATATTTTCAAGATTGCCAAACGCAACGAATGTATTTATGATAAAAAAAATATATATACATATATAAATAAAAAAATATATATATATGAGTAGAAATTTAACATGTATTTGCCATTTTGACGGATACATATGATACCGCATTAAGGCGCTTTTCTTTTTTTTGTTTTAGCATCTTTTTTTATCGCAAATTTCTCTCTCTCTCTCTCTCTCTTTCTCTATTGCGGTTTCATCAATTCTTCTTAAAACGCAAAATTACGAAAATTGCCATCTCTTCTAGATATAATAGTGAATGTAGAATTTATTTTCAAAAATCGTCATTTTCTATATAAAATTATATCGTAGGCGGATTTGGTGAGTGAACGAAAAGGCATGGTCGTTATCGAAAGTTATCAATTTAGTCCGGACTTCACTTTCTTCCGCGCTGCCAAGATTCCGAGCACGCCTGATTTTAACGAGTGAATGCGAATCTCCCAGTAAAGTACATTAATTTAAACCTCGTTTCGCTTTTATGAACCTCATAATCTTGAATGAAAAAGTGTTGGCAAATACATATCTCAAAGTACAATTGTATGGCCTATAGTCTAGTCGTATCGCAACCGCGACGATTGAACTTTATCCCGGATTCGAGAGATGGACTTTGTCGCTTCGAAAACATCTCAACATTATTCTTCTTAATTAATTTTCACATTTTATCGATCCCGCACGCGGTATAAAATATAACCGCTAATCGGTACCGTTAATGTCACTTGTATTCCTTCCTCTACTTACGCCGTTATACTTGGTAGACGAAGAGCTCGGAGAATCGCACTCTCGTCATATCATTCGTATCGCGCATATCGCATCGTATCGCGTCATATCGCATCGTATCGCGAGTTAGTTTTATTACAACACGCGCGCACCGTTAAATGGATTGCTCCTTTTTTTCATGCATGTCTCGCACGGGACGACTCGTCCTGATTTTACGAGCCATCTCGATTTATCCTTTGCGAGAGAGATAAGATGCATCGTATTATATATGTCACTTAACGTTTCTCATAATTGAGTTTAATCTAGACAGCGTTCGAAAAAGTTGTCGCTGGCGCCGCTCTATATGTAGTGAACCTTGTCCAATCATTTAAATCATTCGAAACATTTTCCGCCTTTGCACTAGAGAATTTCCGCTGAGAAAATTATAAAATTAGATTTTCTCATACGAATTTAAATTTCAACGGGCTAGTAAGAGCCAAACGCGGATGCTAGTGCGTCGGTTTTCTTTGAAAATTAATTTTTTCACTGAAACTGATTTGTTGTGCACAAGGCATAAATTTTTCTCGCTGTAATACCAAGTAATTGAAATAAATCTCAGTTCGAGATTTATTTATCTGAATAAATAAACCCTCTCTGACCCCCCTAAAGAAGAATAGGCGAGAAAAGTATCGGGGCAAAGTCGTTAAATCTACTCATTGTCAGATCCCACACCTCGATACTTGTCATTTTGCCTGCAAATATATTTGGTAATAACGCCACCTTTCAACGAATCGAAAGTCAATGTGAAATGACTTTTCGAAATCACACAGATGCACAATCTTATAAAAGAAATTTTCGAATTTATATCATTATTGGACCAGCGCTATTACCGTACGACGTATCGTCGAAATCTGTCGGATACTTTGCCAAGGAACGGCAGTTGACGATTGGTCGTTCGTTATCTATCATCTACCGCAAGAGTATCATCATCGCATAAATAGGCTTCCTCGGAAATTTACTCCGAGTAAATGAATGCCGACGTTTTCAAACTTGGTTAAATAGAATGGAACTTGCCGCTGCTAACAAATGTATGCGTGGACAATAAAACATTTAATAGAAATGTTAAATTATCGGTATTCGTCGATTATAATGCCAATTACTCCCGCGTGACACGTTAACGAAAAAGCACACCCTGCTTTTGTGAATATATACATATAAATTTAAATTATTCTGGTAGAGGTGAAAAAAATAATTCTTTTTCTATATTAATCTATATTTATATGGTGTCTTTGCTAAACTGTCAACACTTTTGTGTAGTTTCAAACGTATAATGAATTGAAACTTTTTATATTAAAAGTTGACATTTCTTTCTCCATTCCTCTCCCCTCTCTCTCTCTCTCTCTCTCTCTCTCTCTCCTGCGCCCGCGCATTTACACCACACAAAAACAAAGCAATTTCGATTGATATCCTTGAGCGAAACTTTTTCCTTCTTCTCATTGTCAGTAACGTTCGATCGTCGCTCCGATAAATGGAATCAAACTGACTTGTCCGGACCGAAGCGTAATGTATTATTTATCGTTCGTGTGTTTATTCTCGCGTTACAGAGAGCCGGTGGAAGGAAAAGTAGGTACGTCATCGGCCAATGATTATCCAATTCTTATTATTTCGCAGCCGCAGTAATTCTATGATGGATACGATGGTATTTTCCATCACGTATTCGCGTATTTTAATTGCAAATTTTACTTGGAAAGATGTATACTTTTACAAAATGTGCGTACAAACGAAATTTTTCCTCTGGAATTTCTATGCTTTTGACAAATATATATTTGTTGTTTATCACGCACGTAACGTACGACCGATTACATTGTACTTGTGCAAAACTGAATTAATCAGTTTCTTGGCTCGACGGAGAGCATTGACACGTGCCAGCAGAGAAATTTGGAATAATACGAATGAGCCACTTGTCGACGTAATAGCGGTTTATTCGTCAGACAGTTTTGACGAATTTAAGCTAAGCTTGAGTGTTGGCATAATTCCAATACAGTAAACTCGCAATGACTCTTTCTCTCCCCCTCTCTCTCTTTCCCTCCCCCTCCCTCTCTCCCTCTCTATTTATTTATACGATGAAATATATTTCTCTTTTTAATTGGGTTGAGAAGAAAAAAGTTTTTTCCAACTAATTTGAATACTTTGTGCGGCAAAAAGAACCGATACCGTATTGTCTAATGTAGGTGTCTTACCCGATATTTCGTCTGTACGGTATATTTACATATCGCGCGCGCGTATATACATACATACACGTATTCTGTGTACGTCGTAGATTTGCGGTCGCCGCCGTCGCTGCCGCCGCCGCCGCCGCCCTCGTCGCTTATCAGCGCAGTCGTCGCGCGACCGACGGAGGGATTGGCCGAAAGGCTTGGCGAACGTGAATGCATCGCATTACGCGTGCACTGACTCAAGTCGCAGGCGCAAGGTCGGCATTTCTGAGCCGTGCGTGATATCACGTAAGTGTACGGACATATATACAGAGATATATGTTCAACACTGGAACAATTTATGTAGATATATATATATCATGCATCATTTCATATAACTTGGATATGAGAAAGATGTGTACATTTTTCCGATTCCTTTTACCAAAACTGTTTTTCAACTCGTCGATTCGCAGGCGAAATTGGATGAAATTGAAATAACGTGATACTTGGTAACATAAAGTAGGTTGAAGTAAAAAAATAAAAAATAAAAACACAGAACGAGATAAAATGTACACCCTGAATAATGGGTTCGCGTACTTGCGTCGCACGTAAATTTACGCGCCATCAGGTATCAGCGCGCGGCTCGGCGCGGCGCGGCGCAGTTCACGCATACATAAATAATCGGACGACATCGCGCATCGCCTACGTGTCTATCCGCTTTTAGCGGAGACGCTAAAACGTCTCGAGAGCCGGCACGGCGTGACGCGACGAGGCGTGGCGTGGCACGGCACGGCGAGACGAGGCGAGACGAGGCGAGATGAAGCGAGATGAAGCAAAGTGAGACGAGAGACAGGCGGCATCGCACGTGAAAGTGGGCGCTCGAACATCGTCCCGAGCTGTGATACCGCTGTGATACCGCTGCGATACCTTACAAAGGTAAGGGTGTCGTCTCTCTCTCTCTCTCTCTCTCTCTCTCGATCTATGTATACATATAGATGTGAAGATGCTTCACGGTCACACGACGACGTGCACGGACGTTACGTAAAGCCACGCGCGCATGATGCTATACGTCACGTACGCTTAATATCCCCGAGGGAAATCTAACGTAATTATAGTGTTATGTGTGTAGATATGGCTCTTGTACCGCTATATCGTTTTGGCAAAAGCTCGAAAATAAACTTTTCGTCGATTTTAATAATATTCCATCCAACTTGGCGGAAAACACGGATAAAAATGAATATTTCAATCGGCTATTTGCCGTATTACAAACGTATCGAGGCATCGATAGAGGAGAAAACGTTTCGAGCCTAGAGAAATCGAGTAATTTTTTTTTATGTTTTTAATTTTCAAAGGAACAAAGCTTATAAATTTTTAAATAATATTCTAAAGAAAAAAAAAACCGAGATCAACTTTGAGGCAAAAAATAGACTTCGTGTGATTTCTAAAGGTAAATTTTTTTCAATTTCACAAAGAAACCCGGTTCTTTTGTTTTTGTCAGTCCTTTTCATTTCTCTCCATTATGATGCGATAGGATAACCGTCTTATTGTACACGCTTCGCATCGCAATGTTGCGATGAGACGGGCGCGATGCTAAAGGTGATGTGAAACTCGAGACGAGAGACGAGACCGAGACGAGAGGATAGATGCCGAAAAGAAAGAACGAGAGGAAGAAACGAACGGCGAGAATAGGCGTCACGTTCGTAAATCTATCCAACGTAAGAAAGATACAGGAGAGAATGTGTGAGGGCGGAAAAGCGAAAAACGAAAGGTAGCACGTGTTTGCCATTCGCTTAACCGCTTTGCGGATATGGTCTAGTGTATTCCGATGTATGTATGTGTGTGTATATATATTTATACTCTTCCACGCTCGCATTATTTACATTATCGTGAGCGAAGACGTACTCACGTTGTTTCAATCAGTTTGTAAAATCGATATGCTTTAAACGCGTCCGCGATTTAAACATAAAATATCTCGTCTCTTCTCCCATTTCATTTGACGCGGCACAAATTTATCGAAATAATTCGCCGTTGACGAATCTTAATCATTATCTTAATCATCACAAATATCGTTTGAGAGCAATTTCACGAATTATAATTGCAATTCGAACGTATTTTTTTCAGATTGTTGTCTTCGAGCCTCCAATGGGAGAAAGAATTAAGGGCGATAAAAGATAAACTATCCATTTATTTATATGTATATATGTATATGCGGAGGTTGTATGTACATGTCGCGTGAGAAAGTCACCGGTGCGAGGGAAACGAAACTAAAGTCAAACTAATCATTGTTATCGGGGAGAGAGAGAGAGAGAAAGAGTGAGAGGGGGGAGAGGAGGGGAAGAGAGAGAGAGAGAGAGAATTGATACGATTCACTTTACGGCACTCTATACCGCGTGACTCGAATATTTTCGATGTAATAGCTTGATATCGTGACTTTCTCGGACTCCTAGTTACTTAAGGCCGCGACTTTGCGCTTACGATTTAGCGCGCGCAGTGCAATGACCCCGTGCGAAACGGACTTTTCTGCATTTTCCTCTCTCTAACTCGTACATGACCAAGTTTTTTCTTTCTTTTCCCCCCCTCTCTCTCTCTTTCTTTCTTTTTTATGATAATTTTTGATTAGCGATGGTAGACTGGACAACCTGCAAATATATTTTTTTTTTACTCTCATTCTCTTTCCCATTTACGTATGCATATACATGCGCATAGATGCGTACACCAGGCATATGCACATCTACATGTGTAAAGAATTAATTTACTCATTTGTTAATCCCGACTTATTGGTCATTGCAAATAAAAAGAACCCCAAAGTTGTTTTAGTTTTAAAAATTATACAGTAGTAGATACAAATTTATTTTTGATTTTTCTTTTCGAGACATTAAATAAAATGCAGATGCCTCGTGCGAGAGTGCTTCTATTATAAGCAATTTTAATAAAATCCCGCTAATTTCAGAGATTTATCATGAATTAAGCTATGAATTAAGAAAAACGGCATCGCTCTACAGAGTCGCTCGGCAAAAATATAATAAGAACACCGCGAAACACATGGGCGTGCATAATACACACTCGCGACGAAAACAATTCCGTTATTTTCAGAGTCGTGCTTTCAGGCCCGTATTTATTTTTACGTGGAAAGGAAAGGACAGCGCGCGTCAGTGTAAGGCAATGAGACTCTTGATAACTTTCAATCGCTTTCATTTCTTTTTCTTTTTAGCTGAAGAAGATGAGTCTAAGAAAAATTATAAAAACACTGCGAATATATATTACTATTAATTTAATATTATAATATATATATATATATATATATATATATATTATTGCATTTTTGCTAGTTATTAGTTTAAGAAATTTTGATCCGTATTCTTTTTTTTTCTTTTGAAATTTACATCTCGCATAGTTGTAAAAATCCGCGCGCGCATACACACACACACACACACACACACACACACATCTCAATGTGTGATTGAACGCGGAACGTTCAAGAGATTCCTGCCACTGTGTCACCGATGGCATCGATTAATCAGTTGCGGTATTTGTAAACAATAGCTACAGTTTTATATCTGGAATAAAATTGCGTCGTTGACCATGTCTCATTCAACGATGGTTTAAAGAACGCTACGCATATTATCGACAAACGCGAATGAATATGCGTACGGCTCATGCACATGCCAAACATATTACGTTATACTCGCGTCAAATTGCGCCTTATTCGTCAATGACGATGACGGTAGCGTCAGCAAAGCGTAGACGAAGCATATTTTTTCGCACCTGGAATATATACAATACATATCTTCCGTCTTTTATTATATGTATTATATAATTCCAGAGGTGTGAAAAAATATGCTTCGTCTACGCTAACTTAACCTAACCTAATCTAATAAGATATTCTTAATCGCGAAATACAAATTTATTTTTATAGTAGTATGCGAGTAATCGATAAATTATACATCAAATAGGGCGATATTTGAATTTGCACAATTTGTATTCGTATAATATTATTAGACGATAATATGTATTATTGATTAATTTTGTGTTTTTTTTTTCCTCTGTTTCAGAATGCACTTTTGGCAAGCAAATCCGCGAACTAGGCTCAGTATGGTTTGCGGATTTAGGACCGCCTTTTGGAATCATGTATTGTATCAAATGCGAGTGTATACCGGTATGTAATACAGTGAGCTCGCGTTTTATTTGCATGAAAAGTGTGTATATATGTGTGTGTGCATTCGTATGTGTATGCGTAACTCGCTATATACACAATCCACGTATTAACATGTCGCATATCTCACACGTAGGGTTTGGCGAATACATTTACATGGCATTTAATAAATAATTTTAGTGTGATACCATCAGAATTTATTAACATGCATGAATAAAGAGTATCCTCTTTTTTTTTGCCTTGGAATTTATTGTCAAGAAACATGCTAAAATCATTTTTAGATACAATTTTTCGCTCTCGATGCTCTGTTGATTTTTTCCTCTCTTTTTTTTTTCGAACGAATCAGGTCGCATTAATGTTTGTTGATACGAGAGTCGAGACACGTTAAACTCGTATAAAACAGAAAGATAGGATAAATTTTTATCGGAATAAATCTTTATATTCCACTATTGTATATGCAACGGTAAAAAAAAGAATGTAGTATCGTGAACATAATTATAAATATATTTATATTTGTTGTGCACGTAATGCATAAGAGGATAACATGTCAACGCGCTCGCTCGAAACTGAATTAAAATGAGGATAAATTTGATAGAAATTTAGTTTGCACCAGAAAATATGTGTATATACACAAATATTTATCCAATCGCGCGATAATCGTCATTTATATTCCGCTTATGTTTGTCCTCTGTAACAATTTGTTTTTCCTTCTTACATTTACGTGCATAAATGATTACACGATGGCTTTCCCCAGAGATGTACATAGTTGTACATGTTTGAGTAGCAGTCGCGCTTATTTAACGGGTTAAGAAAGATTCTTGAAAAATGTATTACGATGGAACCGAAAAGATGGATGAAAATGAGAGACGGAAGAAAATGAGAGAGATGCTGCGCTGTTATGTTCGGCTCGTGAGCGCGGCATTTATTTTTAGACTTCGGAAGAATGACAGTCCCCCTCTTCAGTGTACATGAGGAGCTATTGATAGGTCGCGATCTTGGTTGTAGAAGAAGCAGACGCGTCGCGTGAATCACACGTCGTTACGAGAAGTCATGTCTCCTCACTTAAAGTCATCGCAGTAATGTTGCGGTTCGTCGAACGCGACGCTTATCCTTACCGTCGTAGAGTTTCCGAGACGAGAAAAGAGTCGCGCATATATTCTCAATATACTCAATCTAGAGAAGCGCAATGTTAATCACATCGGGCTAAATAGATTGTTATATTCGATATACATACATGTATATAGGTACGATGAGATATAAATATATTCCAAATTTACCTTCTTCTTGTATCGGTATCCCTTCCGTCGTTCTGCTACCAAAAGTAACGGGAGCAAAGTAAAGTAAGGATAAAGTCTCAAGTGCATGAGAATATAAATATATCCCTTTTATCGCAGACAACGCAAAACATCCTAGAAAGATAGAAATTAAAGCGCATAATGACATAGCAAACCTAACCGGAGGCTGTTGTTTGTTGCTTTCAGGTGCAAAAGAAACGACGGATTATCGCGAGAGTCCAATGTCGCAACATAAAGAACGAATGTTCCAAACTCACGTGCGACGAACCAGTTCTACTGCCGGGTCGTTGCTGCAAATCCTGTCCCGGTGACTTGAGTAAGTTATGCAATGTATATCTGATTAGTTTTTTGCTCGTTTTTTTTTTCTCTCTCGTTTATTTGCAGTTCAATCCCCTTTTCTTTCCGATCGCGCGCGGAAATGCGCGCGAGATGTAAACCGCCGGGCGAGATTAACGCGCGTCTCGTTTATCGTAAATATTTTCGTTTCGTTTTTTTTTTTCTCGCGCTCGATATCATCGAGAAAGCAATCTCTCCGGGTATCTCGACTATGCGATTTACTCCATCCGCATTCTACTGCGACTAGCGGCGATACAGATTAGGTATCCGCGAAGAGAAATAGACGGCGTTGTGCCGTCTGGTGGGGGGTGGGGGGGGGTGGGGGGAGGGGAAGGGGGAGAGGGAGCTCTCGAAGAATTTGGCCCATGCCGCCGATGCGGTGAAAGTAGCGTATCTCGCACCCTGATAAGGTTAGCAGATAAGCCTCGCGTGCGTCAGCAACGGTAATGAGCGCAAATTGGCACGAAACGCTTCTCGCTCGCATAGCGATATTATCGCGTTTACGTTGCATATTTATTGCCACGTAAATTATTTATCCGAATAAATCGCAAATTGGACGCGTTATATAAATCTCTTGTGGGCACACAGACTAGAATAATCTTTTTATTCGCCACCGTTCGCACATTTTACCGATTACTGCATTCTCTCACTTATTTTCGGGGATAACAATAAATGACGATAAAAAATTTCTTTGTATCTTTATTTAGAAATATGAGCAGAGAGAGAGAGAGAGAGAGAGAGAGAACGGCGGGTGAATGGTTTTGCCTGATGGTGAAAAGAAATAGCGAAGAAGAAAAAGACAGGATGGGAAGGATGGAAAAAGAAAAGGATTAGATGGCAAGAGTGACCGATCGCGTTCTCTCGAGAGGGAACTCGAGTTGTAATCGGCAAAGAGAAGCGGAGTGAGAGGAGATGAGAACGGACGCCACGGGTTTAGCGCCATGGCGCCGGCTATATTACCGCATGGCGTCACTTCGATTAAGCCGTGCAATCTAAATGTAAATATTAGCATATGTAATGATCGGGCAGAACGCGCGCAGTGGGAATAAGAATAGATGGGCGGATGAGGCGAGAGAGAGAGAGAGAGAGAGATAATGTGAAAGAGAGATCGTAGCATGTGGATATTGCTCAGCGGGGATAGGAGCAAGAGGAGGTCTTTTATGTCGTTTATACAAATTCGTTCGATCGTTCCTTTTATTTTTCGACATTGTCCGAACGCTTATAAATAGAGACAGAGTCATTTCGCGTTGCATTTTTACGGTCGCGTGTCGCGCAGTTATTGGCGATGCAACGAGAAAGGCGCGCATATATGTATATTTATCGCGCAATTAGGTTAATATGACACTTTTGATAAAGCGCTCTTTCTCTCTCTCTCTCGTTGTCGCCGCGTCGATAAATATAGAATCATTTTTTATAATTCTCTCTCTCGCGCGCGCACTCTCATTTGTTCTCATAGAGAGCTCGCGCATCTCAATATCACGCGCATCAAATTTATTTTCCGCACCAGACGATTCGCCATAATAATAATCATCATCATTGTCGTAGTCGTCACCGCTGTCTGATAGGAGCTCGTTGGCCCCTGCTGATGAAAGGTGAAACTTGGCGCAATTAACAGCGCCTTTCTTTCCACGAGGAAATGTATTGCGACCCTTGAACCCGTCGATTGAACCGTCGCATCGATTCTCATTCGGTGTTCTCCGTCGATTATCATGATCGCGGCCATGATACGACCACGAAAATATGCGGACCTCGATTCTCCTTTCGACGTTGTGAAAACAAATTAGACATTACTGACGTGTGTGTATTGAGAAATTGTATGTCATAAGAAACTTGCAAATTTTATTTACGAAAATGAAAACAAAGACGTAATAGGAAGCACGATTGGCGAGCCAATTATTGCTAGTAATTAACCACTCGATTATCGCTTATATACTCTTTTCCGATATTAATGGCGCGATAGAACTAATGTCGTGTCGTCTGTCGCGGTTAGATTCGATTAGGCCGGAAATAGTTTAGTTAATAACTGCGGTTGGTCTCACGCGTGTCGAGAGAGAAAGAGGGTGGGTGGGGGTGGAAGGGGGGGGGGTGCTGTACGTTTTGCGCGCGGGGGCAATTAACGTCTCTGTGGCGCTGAACCGGCGCGGTATGCGCCATAAAAGTAACATTCAAAGTAGCGGCGGTCGGCGCCAGCCGACTCTTTTTCCTACAGGCATTCTTTATGATCCGTGCACATGCCACCACCGGCTGCTGAATCGAGCCAATGTTGGGGATCGACGATCGACACGATTGACCGTTTATTTTTATTTTATGCCTATCCTGGGTGAAGGAGAGGGAGGGAGAGAGAGAAATAGAGAGAGAGAGAGAGAGAGCGCGTTGCCACTCGGCCGGTGTGCGTCTGCGTCATGTGTAAAAAAACAAAGTGTAAGACACTCGCCATTCTCTTGTGCGAAGAGAGTTTTATCCTTCCGAGTCCTAATTGTTCTGCTGTATAAATAAATTTAGTTTTATAACCTACGCGAGTTGTACACGTGTGTGTGTGTGTGGGGCGCTATATATGGTATACGCCTCCAAGACCGATTAAAGGGAACGAGAATTTCTTGTCTAGTTTGTTCTTCTTGAATTATTCTTAATGTCAAACACAAATCATCGCGTCTTGGAAATCCTGTCTTGGAAACAAGAAAAGAGAGAAAGAGAAAAGATATTTAAAACGACCAAGACGAAAGGGAGCGCGAGAATTTAATTGATTTGATTCATCTAATAAATTTCATAATCAATGTTTCGTAAATATAATTTTTACGTTAAATTAAACTTTATCACGTTACATTAAATTGAAAAAAGAAAATGAACGTTAAATGAACAAAAGGATTGTATCTCGAGTAATAAAATAACGATAAAATCTTTTGTTACAGACACAGACATAGTGCAAGATTTGCCGGCCCAATTGACTTTGGAGGAAGAGGAACGAAGCTTGAAACGTAAGATTCTTTCGAGTATTTTTGAAAATTCGACACACGCGATGATGGCGTATACATTGGAATAAATCAACGTTTGACTTTGATATCGTTCCTATTTATTTGAAAGAGCAATGTCAAAGACAGACTCGGAAACAGGCTCATGTGCAACGTAACAATGTCAGCTGTTCATCTGTCAACGATCGCTCCGTCATTTATCGATACGTGTGTTACGCCCATTTTTTTAAATAGCTCAACTTGGCTTCAATTAATGACTCTCGCATTTTGTGTGATTGCAGATTTCGGCACCCTGTTAACGGGCAGAACGTCACAATTTCTGCGTCGCGACAATTCGAATCCAACGTCGATGTACAACAGCGCGTACAACTATCTGGCAACCGGTCGCTTCACCTTCCACCGCAAAAATCTCTACTACTCGTTTTATCTGTCCGCGTCGACGCCTCGGCCGCGTAGCATACAGTTCGTCGATGGATCCAGCAGTATCCTCGAAGAACAGGTGATCGATCCAATCGGCGGCGCCTATCAAAATGCCACCGGCAAACTTTGCGGCGTATGGAGGCGCGTGCCGCGCGACTATCGTAAATTATTGCGCGAGGAACGTCTGCACGTTTCCTTCATCTGGGAGCCCTCGTCGAGTCTGACCGGTCAGGTGTCTCGATACCGCGCGTTGTCGAGCGAGCAGTTCTCCTCGCTGCTGGAACCGACGATGGGCGTCGATCGATCGTTGATGTCCGGCGCAGGCGCGACGGCGATCGTGTCCGCCTCATCCGCCTCGACACCATCGATCTATGTATCGCTCGTCTTCAACGGTCTCTTCCTGCCGAACGATATGATCGACGTGCCGCTGATTGTTCAGCTGGAACACCAGGAGAAGGATTACGTGGTCCTCACCGAGGAGATAGTGGTGAAAAAGCCGTCCAACGAATTGAATTTCGGCGAGATTCGTAGCGCGCTCTCCGGGACTGATCTCCGTTTGTTAACCCGTGGCAAGTTGTCGATCAGTATAATGTCTCGCAAGGATCCGCAGGCTCTTCGTCTAGCTGGCACGGTTGGCCCGCGCGCGACTTGCGATATATATCAGACATTACTATTGTCGGAGACGCCGTCCGCGGCGTCCGGATTGGCTTGGGCCTTCCTGGACCGTATCGGAGCGCTACGTTACGGAGTTCAATTGATAGGACTCGAGGAGGAGAATCCTTTGGTGACATTAGTGGACGAGGGTGGGAAACGGAGAACGGAACTCGAGGACTTGACGCCCTCGTTGGTCAACGGTCTCGCAAACGGTTCCTTGGATCGGCCCGGACCGAGACTCCTACAGCCGCTCTTCAACGAGGAACTCTCTGTAGTCGTCGCGAGTTACCTCCAGTTAGGCTCCATGTTGCGCGGCAGACTCTTGGAAAGACCCGTGGCAGACGCCAGAGACACCGCCGCGCCCGTATTGCTACGCAGATCGACCAAAGAACCGACGTATCCCGGACCAGTTGGTCTGATATGGATCGCGATAGACCTGGATTGTTCCCTACACTATGAATTGGAGCTCGCTGGTTTTCCCTCTTCTTCTCAAGAACCACGGACGTTCCGTTTGTACCTGGAGACAATGCCTCTGCTGGCGCAAGGTGCTCCTGTTGCCAGGAGGCTCCTCGAGGAATTTACGGGATACTCTTTAGAGGGTTCTGTCACCGGACTGTCACCGATGGAACTCTACAGGATCGAATCGGGCATTGGTTTTCTCGAGGTGACAGACAAACAGGTCACTTACGTCCTAAAGGCTCCCTTCAAGGCTAGGGCGCCGTTTAGCTGTTTGCCGCACTACGCCGACAATGACATTGCCTCCGTGGTGGCGTACAATCTGCAGCCACCCAGGTCGGATATCGAGACCGGAGCGTGCTTTCACGAGACCAGATTCTACGAGGAAGGCACACAATGGACGTCGAGCGCGGATCCCTGTTCGATGTGTCATTGCTATCGCGGCTTGGCGCGATGTGATGCAATGCCCTGTCCGACAGTCTCTTGCGCGCTGGGAAAGCAGCTCAAGCAACCGATGTCTGGCCATTGCTGTCCGATATGCGCTGGTATGAGGAAATATGTATTTATTTCTTATATTTATTTATTTATGTGGAAAGAAAGAGGAAAATTAATCCTTCGATATTAAACAGAAAATCGACGCATGTATAAGTGAAGGAGAAAATTATAAAGAATCGATTAAGAGAGAAACTATAAAAATAAAATAATACTCAAACATGATTAGCGAATTGTAGTAAAAGTCTACAATATTTGTGCAACTGTTTGCGAGTATACACCATGTCCGATTTTATACAATTAAATTACAATAAAGTTTTGCGATGTATTTAACATTAAAAAAAAGAAAATAAAATAAATTGTCTTTTAAGTAATTCTAAAATTTTAAGATTTTAAGTAATGTGATTTTAAATAATTAACAAAAATAACAGATCAGATATATTTCTTCGGTAAATATAATCATTCTGAGAAAATAATTTTTTTTTTGTTTAAACTCGGACCACTAACATCAAATTTAATCAATTTAATACAAGAAGGAGTTTTGATTTTTTGGAAAGGTCTTAAAAATTGAAAACGTTTAAGGAGAATTGTGGATCAATACGTCTAAACACGCTACATTATCAGCGTTTAATGATTTGTTAATAATATTTAGCACCGGTGACTGTCGAAACAAACACCACGATCAAGAGCAACGTCACGAGGGGTTGTACATTGGCTGGACAATATCATCCCGCAGGATCGTCCTGGCATCCGTATTTACCACCAGTAGGATTCGATATTTGTGCCATTTGTGTTTGTGACGTAAGTTTTTGGTTTCTATTAGAATTGCAGAGACGGATAGATGGTGACAAATTCGCGAAAACTTTTGAAACAATCTGTGCGAAAAATTTCTTTCTCTTATAGTAATTCTCTTTTTTGAAAAAAAAATAAAGTACATACATATAAAATACACAAGAAATTTTTGTCACGTGTTTTCTCAAAGTTACAATTACACTTTATTTTGGCTCAGATTGTGCCAAAGTAATTACTGTAGGAATATTTCGCGATTTTACGTGTAGAAAAAAATTCCTACACTGTATTCTTTCTCTCCCTCTCGCGAAGAGTACTGATAATAATTAAAATAGGATATGATAAAGAAAAGCGTGAAAGTGTGTGTGCGTTACACACACACACACACACACTTTGGCGCGGTCGAGTGCAAAAAGTCGAGTCACCTCTTGCGTCCGCAATTTACAACGGAAATCCATTTGTCTCGCAGGCTGTCACGCTGGAGGTGAAATGCCCGCGGGTGCAGTGTCCGCCGCTCGAGTGCGACGAGAAGATCGCCTTCAGGCCGGACAAGAAGGCTTGTTGCAGGCAGTGCCCGGTAACGACGCCCCGTAGCAACGCAACCACCGCTGCTTTAAGCGACGTCGCGCACCTACCGAGGGATCAGGCCTTACCTTCGACGCGGCGCACCACGGAAGAGATACTCTCTTCCGGTGGCTGCAAATATCCCCTCGGTGGACCCTACGAGAATGGCATGGAATGGCATCCCCGTGTGCACTCTCACGGTGAGGTGAAGTGCGTCAAGTGTCGTTGCAAAGTAAGAATTTATTTATGAAAAAGATTATGATATGATAACGATGCATAAACGTACGCACCACAAATAAAATTCAAAAATTGTTCAAAATTAAGACATTAAAAAATGAGATAAAATTATTGTAGCGCGCGTGAGAAACTTTTCTCACGCGAGTCGTATTGAAACGAGGCTATTTATGAATAAAACGTTATTTTCGTATACGCTCTCTCTATCAATTGTATCTAATCATTTTAATCGCGGTTGTATCTTGTTGCCAAGCAGAGAAAATCTAGAACTCTGAAAGTTTATCTCTTTATGTTTATTATTTATTCATTCATTCATTAGATGATCGCTAAAGTTGCTTCGTCGCAATATCGAGGCATGAGTATGTCGAGAAACCTTTAAGGAAATAACTTTTAATTCGACTTGCGTTTGCCTGTGGCCTCCCCATGATACGTTCATTCATTAAGATGAAAATGGAACACGCGCGTTGTGGCCTCGGCTGACTTGCGTCGTGTCGCGTCGCGACGTCATAAGACGGAGCGAAAAATAATCGTCTCGGTCGTAAGAAACGAGAATTTAAAAAGTCATTTTAAATAAGAAATATTCTATAAATATGGATCTAATTCGTAACCAAGGTTATCACGGTTTATATTACTGTTGAAGGATTTTACATAATTTATGTGATTTTTATATTTCGTTTCTCGTTTATTCGAGAAAAAAAGATAGAGAGAAACAATTGTGAAATTTGCGAAAGGAAGAAAGGAAATGATAAAATATTTATTATCCGTTTACAAGGAGCCGTTTTTAGGAAATTTGAGCATTCCAATTTTTTTCCCTAATTTATCCGATTGTTCTCGATGAAAATAATATTTAGTAGAGAGCCACGCTCGCTCTCTTTTCCTATCTTCTTTCTCGTTGTAGTAAAAATTTTTATACAGTTTTTTGAAAAGATTTGACCAGATTTGTAACTGCTTACATTTACTGCAGTTTTGCGAGCACTATTTTCGAATACGCGATAACGTAAAAATGGTAATGGAGTCGCTTCTTTTACGTTTCAGAACGGTGAGGTCAGGTGCGACAGGAAGCGCTGTCCACGATCACTCTGTAATTCGATCGCACATCAGATGAAACGTGGCGAATATGTGGCGGACGCCGATGACTGTTGCACGGCGCAATGTCGCCGCGCGAGGCGTCATCACCGCAACAACCATCATCCGGCATCGCGGCATTCTGTGACGCCTCGTGAGCTGAGCTGAGTCTGATCCTCTCTTGCGAAAAATCTGCTCCGGTCTATGAAGAACCTTGCCATGTGCCGTGCCATCATCGTCGGGTGATGATAAAACCAGCCGTCGATCGTTCGTTACGACCGCGCGTGCCGCTACTCATCCGTCGCGCGGGTCACGAGCGACCGAGAGCCTTGGAAGCAAAATGAAATCAAACAACTTTTATACAGGCGTATACATTAAGATTGTGAGAACTGGATTAGAAATGTATCCAAGATAAGCAGACTTAGGAGTGGTAATGAGAAAAAAAATTCGGCGAACGAATTTAGTCCGTCGAGGATGTAACTCGCATCCGACTGGGCGGAGAACGGCGCGCGAACCTTGTCGCAGAATTTCGTATAGTGTGCTCGATGAGACAGGAATAATTAATCAAGGATGGCGCATTCGCGTTGCTCAAAATTTATTGTCGGTGGTAAAGTCAGCGAACGCGTGTAACAAACACTTACTCGTACGTTTGCAGAAAGTTAAGAAAACGCTAGTGTAATAAGAGAAAGGACGTGGTACACGAAATCGGATGCTATTCTTATCTGCGACGCCCGTCCGCTCGGTCGTTTGCTCTAGAGTCTCCAGCGCCCGCAGCCAAACGCTTATTAATAAATTGATCCTCATCAACGGGTAAAATGGAACGAGAGCGCCCGTCTCTTCGTAAAGAGGGACATTAAGATAAACGTTAAGAAATATGCAAAAATGAAGGGTGAAAATTCGAAACGAGTTTTTCATCACGGCGTTATTACAGTGCCCTACTGTACCCATTAATCTCTTCGAGTTACCCAGCAACCAAAGAAGACTGAAAAACCTCCGATGGCGGCATCAGTTATTACGCGATTGCTAATATTTACTAATAACTACAACCTCTTATTATTATTATTATTTCATTTCTATTATTAATAGTATTATTATTGCTCTATTGCTTATACTATAATTTTCACTATAAGTATCATTATAATTGGCATTATTATAATCGCTATACTCTGCTACGTCATTTTTCTTATTGTTTATCGATTTTATCTTTGCCGATTGTTATGATCAAATCTAAATTATCGCTGATAAGAGTATATTTATATTGTGCATTGCATACTCGTATGAACCGTTTGAGACGAGGAGAAACACGGTAACGTTGTTACTCTACGATCGATGAGCAGTAAAATGTTTGTCAACGATAACAGTCATGTTCATAATATTTAAGTTGTATTTATTATTAGAAATAATCCTTTTCAGTCGGACCACGTATCGGATCCTAGGATAAATGGATTAATTTTGACATATCTTTAACAATTGCTGATTAATTAACGCGCATTATCTGAGACGCAAAAATAAATATAATGTATGTAATATATATTAATCGATTTCAGAATTTTTTTCCTCATAGATTCTTTGATCACGTACAATTTGAAAGTAATATCTCATTATTGGATCGTGAGCCGTCCTCTGTAATAACTTTTAAAAACTTTTAAGCAGCAATTTTTTAATGATGTGTTGATACACGAAAGATTTATCATATACTTATTTCTTATGTATCACTATATTATGTATTTTTGTACGATATAAGTTTTATGGTTTTTATTCAATTGGCCCTATACGGCAAAATGACAGAAACGGATATAGTAAAATTAGAACCTATTTAAGAACTCTTAAATCGAGCTCAAAAATTCAAACTGTATCGATTTAAAAGCTTTTAAAAAGTGGGGGAACTTTACTCAATCTCTCTATAAAGAAAACAAAATTTCTATGTTATAAAGCCAAAAATTTTTAACGTGCAAGATTTGAAAACTGCTAAATAACTTCTAATTTTTTATATTTTGCCATGATGGGGGCAGCGGAATAAATTTTAGAAGCACGCACACGCGAAAACGAAACTGAACAATAAGATACTCTTGAGCAAAGAAACATAACAGCGCTATAAATGTGGCAAATGTCAGAGCATCAGAACAATAGTCTGAATCTATCATCTCCAACAAGGGAATTTGTACAAGTGCCAATATTGCAGCCGAAAACTTTAAAAGCAAATTCGCGATATCGTCGTGTTTATCAATGTTACGATCGTGACAGCTTACTGTTCACTTGTTATTTAACTTTGCCATTTAACGTAGTATATATCCCATGTAAAGATATTGACTCACTGTTTATCATACGTGCCTTACTTATGATATGATGAATACATCATAGTCAGCTACTGACATTAACGTTATATCGCGTATGCGAACATTTTGTACATAGTATACAAGAGTAAACGGCTAATAATCTTATTTTAACAACACATCAGCATTATACATGATAATTATTATTAATATTATTTATACATTATTGTATAACTCTTTTAGCGCCATCCAGAGTTTTCCCTATATATTGTATTCTTGTTTATTATCAATTTATTATATTGTCATGATTATTTAAAGTCATCCTCATGCAAGTTATTGGTTTTTTGACGAGTTGATATTAATCATTTGATAAACAGAATGCTCTTATTTTGACATAAGCTTTATATATGCATAAAGCTGTATTAAAAACAATACTGTTTTAATTTAAATATAGTTATCAACATAGTCTTTATAATGCTTATTGGAAACAAAAAAAAATAATTGACCATCTCCCTTCATTATAAATTTAGCTAATGAAAGATTAGAAAGGAAAGTTATGTTACATCGCATGGAAGAGTTGTTGTTGCTTAACTTAATAAAGCTTGCAAAAAAGATGGGCGAGAAGCTGAATTATCAGAGGTGGTTATTGCGGTCTAGCATCGTATATGTATACAAAAATTTATTTTATACCAAATTGCATAGTTACAAAATATGCACAATTCCGTTAATTCATCGCAATAATTACAATAACAAGATGTAATGTCGCGATACGCCTAGTGTTCTGTAACGTGAAATCGTCAGTAAGAATAAATTTGTATCCGTGGGTTCAAATATAATGTCCGTTTGACATGTTCTTTAAGATGCTCTTCAATTCATATATTTACACATAATACAGGAATGGAATAAGCAAAAAAAATTACTATTGCTATTCTTTTTTTTTTACATACAATGCAATAATGTTAAATAAATATTTCTGCGACAAGGTAGGCTGCTGAGAAATGTATGACGCACACTTTAAGAATTTTATGGAGAATGAAAGTTATCGATGTTATTCTGTACTGTGCCAAAACAAGTTATTAATTAAAAATATCGATTATTATTATTGCTATATTAAAAAATAGTAGTAATTTATCCTATACAGATCCTAAAACTTCCTAAGATAAAAAAGGATGAAAATGTCATCGTGCAGGAATTTGCCAACGGACGTATGATTCATGGAAACCGAATAGGTGAAAAGACCACCTGTGGGACCATGATAATATGACTCACTGAATTCGATTGATATTCCACGCAGAGATTCCCACGAACCTTATTCTTGATCCGCACATTTCACGATACTAACTGCATTGTATCATTGTAGAAAAAGCCATTCGAGCAAGAAACATCGATCGATATGGATTGTACTTTACGCGCGGATTAAAGGAGATCGATCTAAAGGGCGCCAATAATCCTGAATAAGATGCACCGACAACTTTCTGACTATCGGTGTAGATTGCGTCCACTTGCAAAGTGTCCGTGAAAAAAAAGTTCTCCGCCTAAAGACGTCATCGCAATCAACAGTGTCGTCGTGTCAATCTGTAACGAACGTTAGAAAAATTTTATTTCGATTATTATTATTCCCGTTGCATCGTAAGTACAATATTTATAATATTTACTTAGGAATAACAAGTTTGTCGATATTCTCCAAAGATTGTTTTTATATTCAATTGATTCCGTGTGCGTCATAAATAACACAATTATTTGCCAATTTCTTTTCGAAGAAAATAACGAGATTGCTGAAAGCTACATCTGTCCCTAGAAATTGTATCTGAAATGTCATTAAAAGAAAGTAATTTCATTAAAGTGAACTCTCCCCAAATGTCACATTTAGCGATCGACGTAATATCGCACTTGAATAAAGTATCGGCTTGAATAAAGTATATATATATATATGCTTGCGTTGGAGTGTAAACTTTAAACGAGCTACTTATACGATACTATATCGAATGTAATGATAAAATCTTAAACGTTCGAGAGATACATCGGGATGATAATGCTTATATTTATTGTCGTCATTAATAAAGATTCATCGATAGAAACATTCTAATACATAATCATTTATGAGAAGGCAACATGCATGCGTACTGCATACGCGTATACATATGTTTCTAGGATGAAGTGTCATGCCGCGCTTATCGACCAAAGATTTATCGATCGCTTCGTCGCTGAGAGTACATTTTTCTTCCGCTAGATGGCGCGTCAATTATCGACCGAGTGATCTAGCGAAATTTCGATTTCAATAAGTATATTACATTGTTTATTTTCACAATGGATCAGCCGAGATACGTACGTGCGTGTGTACACTTGTGTCGTAAAATAAGGACAGTGATGTGATATATAACCGCGTGAATCGCACGATCGAGCAGTCTCTAGAGACGACGCTTCGCGTGTCCTCCTCCTTCTCCTTCTTCTTCTTCTTTTTCTTTTTCTTTTTCTTCTTTTCCTTCCTACAATCTTTCGTCCCTTCTCTTCTTCTCTCTCCCCCCCACTTCTTCCTCTCTCTTCGATGCGGCTTTTCTCGGTCGACCGGTCGACTGGCTTCTCAAGGGGGCGTGCTTGCTCACATACAACAAACGCGAACGCGAAACTATCTAAGCACGAGGCGCAAACGAATTCGTTCTTGTGTGGTTCGTATGTTATTCGCGTGTGGCTCGACGGGCCACTCCGTGGCACTCGATCGTCGTGCGTAATCATCAAGCAAATCGGTCTTTCTGCTCGACGATTCGAAGGGTAAGAAGAAAGCTCTGCCCGGGGAAAATATTCAGACGCGTGAGAGATTGAAGTGAGATTGGATTGTGTGTCGCGTTGGTCGGTTCGTCTCTCGCTTACGAGGTATATATTGTACATTGTTTAATTACGATCAGATCTTAATATATGATTTTACGCGATAATATTTTGCAATATATTTTACTCGCAATTTCTTTCTTTTTTTTTTTTGAATATTTTTTCGAGACAGACCAATTCTCATCTATTTAAGATTTAATTTAATTGTAAGTACCGAAGATCAACTTTTCTTTATTGTTTACGAGTATGAAGAATGTGCGTGCGTCGTATGTGTGTGTGTGCGCGTGTGTGAGATATTATATACATTTAGTGTACTTAATATCGATAATTTCTCTCTCATTCGTTTCTCCTTTCTACATCTCTATGATTGTTCATTAAATGTGCAAGAAGATTGGACGATGTTTAATCTTACAGAGATGTATGTAAGTAAAAACTTATAAACATTTTTTGTTAATCAATTTCTCTTGACTATAATACATGTTTTTGTTGAAAAAAGTAGAGAATATTACAAGCTGTTATACACACACACACACACACACACACAAAACACGTGCAATACGCGCGCGCGCGCTCGAAGAATCTCTCTTTTTTCTCTCTCTCTCTCTCTCTCCTCTCTCTCTCTCTCTCTCTCTCTCTCTCTCTCTCTCTCTCTCTCTCTCTCTCTCTCTCTCTCTCTCTCTCTCTCTCTCTCTCTCTCTCTCTCACGTTGATTCAAAATTTCTTAAATGATTAACTACTCGCTCATTCTTTGCAACATTATAGTTGCTCGAATAGTAAAAGATTGGCCTGTAATAAGAATGTAAAATGCCTGTAATTGAACATTCTGTTTGATTTTTATAATTACTTACAAATCCCAAATTTCACTGTTGCGAATAATCAAAACATTAGCGTTACGTGTAAAGTAAAGATTAATGTGTAAATTAACATATACTCTAGGAGATATATTATCACAATAAAAAATATGTATGTATGGAGAAATATGGAATTTAGAGTTCTCTATACCAACATTGTTTCGTATTTTTTACGCTCAATTAGATCTCGCTAGCTTTAAGTTTATTTATTATTTGATTAACTACAAATATATAACTCTTTTTGCATTCGCAATTTTTTTATCGCAATCTTAATTGTTTTTTATCGTAATATTATGAAATTCAGAAAATATTACACAAAAGTATGTGTCTAAACGCATGCGTACATGTATATTTTTAAGCTTCTATACATGTACGAATCGAGTAATATAATCTGCTTTAAAATATCGATCTTCTATAGACTGTGATATCTTTGGAACTGGTCTATCTTTGGGAATATATTTTATGCAACTTTATGAACTTTATTTTTATACAAATTGTGGGTAACGATTTAATATTGAATAAGTAACGAATACTAAAGTGTAATGATGTATTGCTGTAACATTTAGTCAATTGTTTCCTCTCTGCAATAATTTACGCACGATTAGCAAAATTTGATGAAATGTTTAGAATAGAACGCGCCTACACCTGCATCCTTTTCAACCATGATACTGACACTACGTGTTTATCTATCATTTATACCATATATGTACATGTGTTGTGTGTGTGTGTGTGTGTGTGTGTGTGTGTAGATTTAGCTTCCTTCCGATTACATTTTTCGACATCGCAAGTGATAAATGTAAAACGCTTCCGCTCTCGTTTTCACGAAATGAATTTCGTAATGCTTCACAAAGTGCGTTAAATAACATATCGCATAATCTCTAACAAAGGGGCAACTAGGTAGGAACAACGCCTCTATTGTTTTCTAGAGCACATTGTAATATGCATTGACTGTTTCGAACGTGTAAAACGTGGTGTGTATGATATTTATTTTCCTTATGATAGAGAAAGAGAAAAAGCCGATGGAACAGCAACGAAAGGACCGCGAGGTTTAGTTAATCAAAGTTCCTCGAACGATGTGCCATGGCTTCGTCTTTAGGGGGGTCAGGAATGACGTCGGGTGTCTCGTCGCCGCGAATAGTCAACCTGGAATTTCCCCCACCTCCACCTTATCCACCGCCGCACAATCAGGTAAAAATTGGAGAGAGTATAGAGACAAATTATTAATTTCACTGAATAATGCGCGTTTAATTGTGCGCAACAATGGTTAGGCAAAGTACACTCTAAGATACAAGTCGACAAAAGCAGTCGACTTTAGCATTCTTATTTATTTACAAATATTTTTAAGCATTGTAATACTCTAGCAGTCAGCAGTGTTAAAAAGTTATCTTTATATATCGCGGGGCGCTTATTTTTTTTTTTCCACAGATATCGCGCAACGCTTTAATGGAACCGGTATCACCGGTGTCACCCATCACGACTTCTCAACAACATCCGCTTCTGGATTATTCGTATGCATACTACCAGTCTGATTCGAGTCACTTCCATGTCGCATATCCGACACAAGCGCTCTTGCAGCAACAGGAGCAGCGACAGCAGCAACAGCAACAGCAGCAGCAGCTACAACAGCAACCGCAACAACAGTTGCAGCCAATAAGATCCGACCCTGTAAAGAGACACACTTACACAACTTGCTATGGCACGGAAGAAAATATCTATGAAGAGATATCGGAAATCAGGTAAATATTACTGACATGAGAGATCTCATTCGTGTAAACGAATTATTAGCTTCATAAGAATTATTTTAACAGAGTTCAATGCTTGTATAGTATAAATAGCCAACACGATATGCGATATTCAATATCTATATTTGGAAATTAGAAACTTTACAATAAAGGAAACATAAATTTCTTTTAGAAATGTGTTGGCTGGAAACATATGTTTATAAATAATGGTAAAGTAAATTTTCTCGCAAATGTAAGCGAGTGACACATGTATGCGAACAATACAATTCACTCCCCCCATGGTTCAATGTATCCCCTAGCGGATGCCGGAGATAGCGATTAACTCTTGGGAACAATAAGAAAGCAAGCTATATAGATTATGTATTTATCCAGTGTCTTTGACTGGCGCATAAGTCGTTGGAACGAGATAAACTACACGCGCGTTCAAATTGAGAACAATCGCTAAATGCCTAACTATATTATTTCATATGTGTCGCGAGATAGACTACGCAAGATAGCTCCCTGATTTCTGGTAACTATTTCTTCTTGAGAACACGTTCAAATCAATATAAATTGAATTTATACAATTATAGATGTGTATATAGGGCAGAATATATTTACATATAGCTTAAAATTGGAATAAAATATAATCGAATTGAGAATCAAATTAAGATCCAAACTAAAGTTATATTCTCATGAACGCTGATGAATTTTTCAGCAAGCAATGTCATCGCGCGTTGCACGG
This sequence comes from Lasius platythorax, assembly GCA_963971435.1. NCBI lineage: Eukaryota > Metazoa > Arthropoda > Insecta > Hymenoptera > Formicidae > Lasius > Lasius platythorax. The sequence goes on along the minus strand of OZ020543.1, from coordinate 18,157,730 downwards.
ATCGCGAAGGTCACTTGTGGCAGAAGAAGTACGTCGCGTACAATCGCGACATCGTCGTGTGCTCGGGGAACTTAACCTAAGCGTAGAAGCAATGTTGATGCCAACTGCGGTTGACAATAACGAGGAACAAATAGCGCAGGAAGCTCATGAAACTTCCACCGAAGAACTGCTGCCTTCGACTAGTTTCGCTGATGATGTGCTCTCGCGCGGATGTGACATGGACAGTGGTTTCAGTGGAAGCTCTAGCGCGAGTTACAGGTATGTTGGAAAGTTATATTATTATTGTTATACATTCATTTGCTAGATTGGATAAAAATGCTATATTTTGAAACAATGCTCAATATTGCCAACAAGCTTATTATCTAATCTTATTTCTCATATACAACTTGTTGACCAGCAGGTCAGGCTTGGGATCTTTAAGAAGAGGAATGGGGAAAACGAGCGGCACGGAACTAATTGATATTCCACGTAAGACGAAAGCCGCTATGATTTGGAAAAAAGGCTGGAAAGGTTGGAAAAAACTCCATTCCTTCGGAAACAGTAGCAGCAGCAGCAGCTGCAAGATTATTGGTGAGTCTAATCGATTGTTTTGGTTTATATATCGTAGATATACGTAAATACGTAGTCGGTCCAAATCATCAGTCGTCATCGTTGTCGCGTTTCGTAGATGTGATCATCGTGTCCGGTAGTCAGTTTTCAGTTTTACGCACGACTATGAATTACTTTGGTATGAGCGATTCGTTACAAATTCTTGATGCGTAGTCTGTCGCGCATCAAGAATGCGGACGACGTATTTCCCCTGGAAATATGTTTCTCAGAAATAAATGAAAGGGCAGTGATTTATTTTTCCTTTTTACATAATTCGTACGCTTCGAAAAAAAATCTTTATAAAGGAAAAAAGAAGAGAAAAGAGATTCATATACATTTTACACGTTTTCTCCGAGATAAAAAAATTATATGATTCTTGAAAAACGGATTCATATTTATTTTACAAAGTGTTTTGTTGCGCACGTAACTGCAATATGAGTGTGCATAGTGTTTCTTTTTATAAAAACACATTGTTCGCGCGGTATAACGTGAGTGTTCATACTCGTTCCATGCGCTCGCGTGCATTTGGCGAATAAAGTTAATTATTGGTACTTGGAAGAGGTCAGTTGTGGTCACTCGATGGAGAAGCAGATGCGAGATCACGTGAAATGTCCCCTCCTTTCTTTCCCTCTCTCTCTCTCCCTCTCTCCCTCTTTCTCCTTTCTTTCATTTATGTCATATAAACCTCTCGCGTTCACTTGTACTCATTGTAATATACCTTTTTAGTATAATACGGTTCAATGATTGCTGCATGAAAAAAATGTAAAGCGTTTCCCTACTTCCGATAAATTAAAGAAGATTACAAAGGAGATAATAAAAAAAAAATACTGCTTGATATATTTTCTATAAAATAACTGAGATATTAAGTTAACAAATTTTTCGTATATTAATATAAGGTTTCGAGAGATGTTTTGCGTTTAAACAATATTTAATTCACCTTTTTTTTTCATACATTTATTCCAAGTATGCGCATACTTATTAATCTACATATCTATAATTATAATTGCAGACGGTGGCGCCGTCTGGCAATATAGCGACGAGACAGAATTAATACTCTCGTTGCGACATATACCGATTGAGTTGCATTCATACATTTAAAACGCAACATTTTATCGAGGCTCTAGTACTATAGCGAGAAACTCATCTTTGCAGTTAAACATCAATGCCAATTTACATAACAATACTATCTATAATAATATGTTCGCACGCGCGCATAATACATCTCCCTTGGCATACATTTTCAAGAGATTCTCTCTCAACATACACAACACACACACAATATACCATGTGCCATGTCACCTGTTGGTCTTTCGAGATTATCTCGCATCTTACTCTACGGTTCTCGACTCTGCAGCCATCTCTCTCTCTCACACACACACACACACACACATTCATTCTCCCTCTCCCCCGCCTCCCGCCCCCCTTTCCCCCCCGGTCTTTGTCCTTTCTCATGCGTTCTGCACCGCGCCTCTTCCTCTCTTTTATATTCATTTGCCGTCTCGTCTCGTCCATCTACCTCTATATTCCGCTTTTCTGTCTTTCTCTCTCGAGTATACACAGCTGCGCGCGGCGCGAGGCGAGAGCGACAAGAGCCGCGTTATGTGTTTCACTCTCGATCGCTCGTACTTTCTCTCTCGTTTGTTAGCTATACACATTCTTCGGTCGCTGTCAGTCGCTCTCGCGCGCGTTCTTTCCTCTCGTCTCTCTCCCTCCCCCCCGCCTCTGCACACACACACACACACGCACGCACACACACCCTTCGGTCTCTCTGTTTCCTTCGCGTGCCCTTCGCTTCTTTCTCCAATCTCCTCGCGTCAGTGTACGTAGAGCGAGTACGCGGAGCAACGCGGAGGGCCGGGAACAGAAACACGCAGCGCGGCCATGTTGATTCGCTCCGTTTGCTCGCTCCGCTGTGGTGCTTCTTCATCGCGAAACGCGGCGCGTCTTCGTTATCGCTGTATGCCGCGGTGTTATTAATTGTGGGGGGGCCGCGGCCGGCCGCGTGCGCACGTGCCCGATATGAATTTTACCTCGTAAATATCGCGCAATCGAGAGATACGTATGTGTATATAATGTGTGCGGGAGTGTGCGCGCGCGCGGGCGTATGAATTCGCGTGTGGTAGCGTGATTGTATTCTGCGAATACGTTAAGTTGGTGATGGAGTGATGGAGAGTGAATGAGAGAGAGAAAGAGAGAAAGAAAGTTACACGAGTAAATCATCGCGAGGAACATTCGCCTCCGCGAGATGGAGGAACTGCATAATGGGGTTGTCCTCATCAAATGTAAGTAGTGATTATTTATTATGCATTTCCTTCTTCCTTCTGTGTGTGTTTATGTTTCTCTTTTTTTTTCATATTAAATATTAATCACTGCAATCGAAGCGGTCCAGGGCAGGAATATATGTTTATCCATATATGATGTTATTTCAAATATAATCTTGCTTTATCGTGCAATTAGAGTATAGTCTTTCTTACGTTATGAGAAAGAAAGAGAGAGAGAGAGAGTTTCTCTTTTTTTATATTAAATATTAATCACCGCAATCGAAGCAGTCCAGGATAGAATGTATGTTTATCCATATGATATTATTTCAAATATAATCTTGCTTTATCGTGAAATTAGAGTAGTCTTTCCTATGTTATGAGAAAGAGCGAGAGAGAGAGAGAGCGAGAGAAAAAGAGAAAGACAGAGACAGAAACCGCGTGTCCATATATAGAGAACATTGAAATGTCGGTACAACTACATGACGTTATGTTGGCATATCGATATAAATTTCTAATTAACGCGACATGTATGTACTGGTTATCAAAGGTTTAAATTAAAGCCGCGTAAATCACAACAAAAATGAGATGAGAAAGATCTATTTGTCTTTTTTTTTCCAAAGCTTAACGCAGAGCTAGAATTATGGCAATATCGAAAGATTACATTCGGAAATAATCTGTGAATCTTAATTGCGAATAGTTGATAGATTTGTAGATTTAAACCTAACATTTTATAGTGACGTAATGTACTTCATTTACATCTTGAATACACTGAAAAAAAAATTTGCTTGAAATAGGCAAAATTTGTTTTGCCCAATTAAATTATTTAGTCCGATACGTTCAAATAAATATAACTAAAATATTACGGAATAATTTATTGATGTAAACAAAGCATTGTTCAACCATCAAAACAGAGAGTTCAGTACAACGATGTACAGTTATTACAACAGAATATTTATTTGAACGTATTCAACTAAATTTTTTTTTCAGTGTACAATTTCGATGACCGCGAGTTTGCGCAAAGTATCGCTATATAAACGACGTCAACATCGGCAGTTAATTATTACAGTATGATACTTAATGACAGTTATCATTACATTTTTATAGTATGAAACGCCGGCTTCGATTGAAAAATGTAATGTGATTGTGTCAACATTGCGTTTGTGTCGATCATCCGTTGTCAACGTATCGTTTCGTCAATTAGAACGATTCCGTATCAATAATTGTTTATTTCGGCGATCGATAAAAATCGAACGGAACATTTTTTTGGACTTGTGCTCGTCGCACAAATCGCATTTACGTAATTTAAAATGTACAATCGATTAATTATTATATCATGGACGCTCTTTGACCTGTGTGAGCATTCGTGGCATGGAAAAATTGCTGCGTTGCTAGAACACACTTTGCTGAATGCTGCTGAATGCGAGACCGATGAATATGAGAAACATCGCGAAATGTGGTAACACTTTAAAAAAAAAAAAAGAAAGAAAGAAAGATGCCGCGTCGTTATTTACGCTTTGAGCGGTGCACTCAATCTTTTCATTACTCATATATACATGTATGTCTGTCTCTTTATTTAAATAATAAATAATTCCTATACACACACACACACACACGTGTGTGTATTTTATAAAGAGGAGAATTTTTATAAAGAAATAAATGACGCGCGAAAAATGAAGAAGATAAGATAATTTGCAATTTGATGTAGAATATATCTGTTACGTACACTTTGTATACTTTGTATAAATATGTTCATGTTCGAATGTCCAATAGATGAAAGAACCTGCTAGTCGTAGGCGTGCTTTTATCGCAAAAACCTATTGATTGAAATGCCACGCGGACTTGCAGTGTTACGCGTTGTTGAAAGCCGTATCGTTCGCTCTATATTCAAAGCCACTGTAAATAAACTGGTGAAATAGTGAAAGGAAATTGGCGAATATCTCGGGCATAAATTCGCCAAGATGCTTGCGTACAGACTAACCGTCATTTGCATGGTTTCATGCGATTGCGATCGCAACACGTCGTTTTACAAATAACTTCCTCTCTCTCTCTCTCCTTTTTATCTTTGTTTGATATTTAATATTACTTGATCGTATGAATGAGAAATAGGATAAATATAAAAGACAGAACAGCAGAGAAGGGAAAGAGAAAAAATGAAAAAGACATTTTACGAATAAATCGGCAAGAGTCTTAGAATCTTTCGTTTCGTTGTTGGAAATATAATTATCCAAAATTATGTTATCCTAAACAGCTGCCATCTCTTGTCATGTTTACTAGAGATTCAATTATTTTAAATATGTATAATATAATATAAAATAATTGCCTCTTGTGTGTGTGTGTGTGTGTGTTATGATGTTTAACGCTCTCGAAAAAAAATGAAACATTTTATTTTCCTTCTGTTTGTCTCCTAAATAATGAATGAAATGCTCCAATTTCGGAGCATCGGACATGTTGTACATTTGATGGAATATGTATATATGTATAAAATGTATATATATTTAATTTGGATAGAAAATATGTATAAAAGATTTTCCGCAGAGAGACTTAAAATGACAAACTAGAAGCAACAATATGTGAAAATAGAGTTACGAGCACACGCAACACATGTGTCGCGTGAGCTTTTTAAGCCGGCTACAACTCCGATGTACGTACGCGCAGAAATGAGCACAGAGAGGGGGAGTCATTCGTCATCCGCCTCTCTTGCACGCGAGCAGGTTGATAGATACGCGCGCGGCTCCTCTCGGTTATTTCCGGAGAAATAGTATCGGTGCGCGCGGCGTATTATTACGCCCGTAATTCGTATTGTGTGTCCGACCCGACTATGCATTATTATTGTTACGTCGCGCGGCATTTCGCGAACCGGACTGCGTTTGCTTTCGTACCTGCTCTCGGAGCCACCTTGAATCTCAGTGCGTACGTGTAAGTATATACGCGCGCGCACACACGTGTGCACCGAGTGCGAGTCGTGTATACGTATGCCACTTGACGCGTTTACACGCGCAAACGCGTAACGCGATGATGCGTGGGTCGAGCGAAGGCACATATATACCATCGAGTCGGATGAGCCGTATTTTTCCATGTGAAAGTATTGGGTAATCAACGAGTAGGCGTATCAGTTTTCGTGTATAGCTGCGGTGACACGTGAGATTGGAACCGCTATCGCGCGCCAATTTGTGTGTGTGTCATAATTTTTCCGTATTAAAAATTATATTATATTTTATTTTTTAGCGAAATAAGACGAGAAAAATGTGATAGTATTCATCGTTTCACTGATTACTGTCGACCTACATAGCTGTAGTTCTCAGAACTATAAAAGACTTTTCTACGAGGCGCGATAGCGGGTTAAACATCGACCTTAACATCTCAAATTTTACGATTTCGAGTTACTTGATGTAATAATTTCCGATTAACGATTAGCGCTATACATATGTACATACATATATACGTATGCGAATATATTCCTTTGTTTCTTCGAAACAAAACAATTACAAGGATCCAATTTCAGATTGCGTACGCATTGATACGAAGCGGAATATACGCGTTGATATTCGGTGTCTCGTAAAAAGTATTACAAAGCGCTTTTACTTTATGCATCTTTACGTATGCGACGAGAACGTGGGAATATATATGGAGTACGTCGCATTAACCAGATGATTATCGCGACGTTAACACGTTGGTAACACGAGCGCGCAACACAGCGGAAGGTCCAATAAAACAGGCGATGCATAAGCAAGGCGACGCTTCCGCGCCTGCGATCAACCGACTCGATCTCTCGTATTCGTTACACACATCCGTAAACAATTCGTCATATATTATACTATATTATACTTGGCAATTCTTTGAACGTTCCTTCTCTCTTTCTGCCCCTCGTATATCGCAATCTAGTGATTGAGAGAAATAAAATACGAAAAGCATCGTTCATCCTCAAAGAGGTGACGCATAGCAAACGTCTATAGTTGGTCCGATGACGCGCGCGAATACTACTTGTTACAAGTTTTATTATAGATAGATAGATGGAAAGATAGACCTAACGAAACTACGTGTACAAACTACATCGCATCAAAAGAGACTCCTTTTCTTTTCTACGTATAAGTTGAGATAGATGCCAAGTGTCTTGTTGATCTTTCCTCTCATTTGTCAATGTCATTAGTATTCAAGTTTTTATCGGTACGCTTTCAGACGAGCCTCGTTCAAGGTGCAAATCGTGGGATGACGTAGGACCCGGCAAAATGGAAACTGTCAGTGGAAATGCGCGTCATCCCTCTTTAGAGACAAGCAGATCCAACACGTCCACACAATCCGCCAGAAGCGAGGACTCTTGGTGCTCGGCATCGGATCACGATATCTCTTCCGATGATGAAAGTGAAAAGAGTAATATCAGTATTAAGTAAGTTGTCAATCTCGTTACATAACTCGGTAAACTGTTACGTTCATGATGTAAATTTGTCACTTGCTCCTTGCAGAAGTAATTGTCAATTGAGAAATACGTTGCACAAGGCACGTACGCTGTGTGACAAGTGGCGATTTCAGAATATACCGGCAAACAGTACGGATCTTCTGGAATCTCCGGGGAATCACGGACGCCTCTCGAGATGGTTCAGCATTCGCAGAGGGTCGACGCATCATTACGATGTAGATACCTCGGATACGGTATCTCTAACCGGCCCTGTCAAAACGTCGCAAATGCCGCAGCTTTGCGAAGTGAGCATTCCGTTTATGCGCAATTTTGATTTCAATTAATCGCGCCGTGCGAGATTAATTTATTCGAGCACTTATCGGATAATCGTTATATTCTAGGTCGACGAAGAGACTAGCGCAATGATACAATTTCAGTGTATGCAACAACGAAGACAAGCTCCGCCTACGCTTCCACCGCCACCTCCAAACTTGTCTTCCCAACAATTGAAACGTCGACATATCGTGGCCGCGATAGTACATTCCGAAAACAGTTATGTATCTACTTTGCAGAGATTAGTAAATGTACGTATACACCGAAAACAATTTCATCTCGTATCAAGCGTAAAGGAGGGGACAAGCATTTTTCTCTCACATAGATTACTATTTTAATTTTAGGACTATAAAAAACCATTGGAGGAATCTTCACCACCTATACTGAGTCAATCTAAGATAGCGACATTGTTTCATAGACTGCCAGAAATTTTGCAATGTCATACGTTATTTAGAATTGCTCTGGCGGAATGCGTACGATCCTGGGACAAGGATGAAAAGTTGGGAGATGTATTCGTCGCGAGTTTCAGCAAAGCCATTGTTCTTGACATTTACAGCGGCTTTATAAACAACTTTTCTGTGGCGATGGATTTAGCTAAACAAGAATCGAAGAGAAAGACCGCTCTCGCTGACTTTTTTAAGGTACTGCCTCGATTTACATATAAGAGAGTCTCTCGATGTCTCAAATTTTAATTTCGCAATCGTAGATTTATTTATATATTTGTTTTTTATCTTTGTAGGTGAAACAAATAAGTGCCCACGATAGATTATCTTTCTTTGGTTTAATGGTCAAGCCTGTACAAAGGTTCCCACAATTTATATTATTTTTGCAAGTGAGTTGTTGTTAATGAGATGCGAAAAATGGCTTTCTCTCAGCGTCGTCAAACTAACAGTCTCATGTCCTATGTTTAGGATTTATTAAAGCATACACCACAAGGACACCATGACAGAATGTCTCTGCAGTTGGCGTTAACGCAACTCGAGAGTTTGGCCGAAATGCTAAACGAGAGAAAACGAGAAGCGGAGCAATTCCAAGCGTTTAAAGAAATGTTGCGGCATGTTTCCGGAAAGTTATCGCATCGTCCGCTTTCTTCAACGTCACGCTATCTTATTAGAGAAGATAATGTCACGCAATTGGTAAGACTATGTCATCAAACACATGCGCACTCAAAACACATAACGCAATATTATATGTATGTACGTATCAACAATAGTAACGAATGAATCGGGGAAAATACATAATGTATGCAATTTGTTTATTAGGAATTCAATCAAAATGGCATGATAACGAAATCCAAAAGAAGAAGGTTATTGCTATTAAACGATTTAGTAGTATGCGTTTCCGTTACTCCAAGATCGACGGAAGACTTTTCAGGAAACGAACGATTAACGTTAAAATGGACGTATCCGGTATCGGATATCGAAGTATGTATAATAGATTTTACATTACATATTGCAGTTATTTATTGCATTACATATATTGCAGTCTTGTTAAATACAAAGTCAATTTATAATAAGAATAAAAACATTTCTCTCTTAAATATATATATGCAAAATTAATAACATTACTAATGATTTTGTTTTAGATTCAAGATACTAGCACTTCTCCGACTTTAAGTCGATTACTCACCGCTGGTTTGAATAAAGGCGGCAGTTTAAAATCTGACAAAAGCGGCGGAGAATGTGGACAAGCAACCGACGCGGATAGTCTTTGTGTAGAAATGAACGATCTTATGCACGATTACGAAGTCATGTCTAGAATAAGTGATTTAGTGGTCCAATTGAAGGGTAGATACGAGGTAAGGACAAAATGATAAATTTGCCATTATGTGTCTTTATATATTTGATTTGAAACACACACACACACATACAGACATATACAACTCGTGCTCGTGATAGAAATTCAATGATTGTGATTGATTTGTAAACTAATTAATTGGATCGTGTTTGTTTGGATTCAAAGGGAATGACACTCCAGACTACCAAGCAAATTCTGCAATCGATACAAATGTCGATACAGCAGAAAGATGAGGACATGGTATGGGCCGATAGCTGTTGTCTCCAACTAGTCACAAAGCAAGGTCAAATGTACACATTTCAAACAGAAAATCCATTGGTGAAAAAGGATTGGATAACTGAACTTAGATTGGCACAATTAGCTTTGGATCCTAACAATTCTCCATCGTGGGAAGTACCTGAACAAGAGCAAAGGCCGTCCACGAAAATGCCACTTTTCGTTAGTTCACAAGCCGTATATCGCTCGCAACATCAGACCGAAGTAAGTTGATACGAAAATGTCAAATGTATCTGTATACATTTCTGTATGTTATACATATACATGTGATGCATATGCGTACATATTATTATTATTATTATTATTATATACACATATAATATCGCAATATTTTCGCAGGTACGTTGCGGTTGTTATTATTCCATTGAAAATTCACGTTCCACGAGACGACGCGGTAGAAGTCAAAATTATTTGTGGATATGTACAGGAGACGGCATATCCAGTCATATAACAGTTTTTGGTCAGTCGACAACAGCTTCGGCGACTAGTTTGAAACGTATAACTACCTTCGATCTGGTCGAAACTAGAGTAAGCGCCATCGAGTTCGTAAAAGGGGTTTCCAACGATTTTACCACGCTCGCCAGTGATCTCGTATGGATGGGTACGGATTCTCGAAAAATTATAATTTATGCCGCGACAGAACCCGAAAAGGAAGAAGAGATCGGCAATTATCCCGTCTCGGGACCTATAATAGAAATTAAGTATCATTGCGACAATGTTTTCGTAGCTTTGGGCACGGGCTTGTTACTTTTGTTTAAACGACAAGCCGATGGTATATGGGCCCTTAAAGATCCCTTCGTTATATCGCTCGGTAACGATCCTGTCTCGTGCTTAATGCCAATTAATACGTCAGTTTATGCCGCCTGTGGCAAAAAGGTTTGGGTACTTAACGCCACTTCGGGAGATATCACCAAGAGCTTTAGCGCGCAACATGAACACGTCGGAAATGTGAGGCTCATGGCCCATTCCGGGGTCGGTCTCTGGGTCGCCCTTAAAAATTCGAGTACGGTCTGTCTCTATCACACGGAAACGTTCAAACACTTGCAGGACATCAATATAGCGTCCAACGTGTTGCGAGTGGCGAAAATGAATAATCCTCTCAACTCGTGCGGTAACACTCTCGGTGTCAATAGTCAAACTGCGGTTACGGTCACGGCGCTTTTAGCGTGCAAAGGTCTCTTATGGGTCGGCACTAATGTAGGTATTAGTTTGACTATTCCATTGCCGCGTTTGGAGGGAGTGCCAATCATCAGCGGACGCGTCAATATTTCGTATCACGCCCACTTTGGTCCGATTACTTTCTTATTGGCGGTACACAACACGAAAGGCGCGATGTATTCTACCGCGAAGAACGTTCGCGTCAATGATGACGAAAGTGTACCATTAAGAACGAGAGATGTCGAACAGAAATCGCGAGATAGAGCGAGTTTAGATTCGTCCGCGTGTAATAATCTCGCGAAACTGAAGCAACAGTTGACGGGAAGCCCGGTAATGCTGAGAAGAAAGCGAAGCAAGGAATACGAATGTAGAGGCTCGAAAACACTTCCGAAGGGATTGGGAGCTGGTTGTGGATTTTTATCAAGCTCCATCTCCAGTTCGCAGAGTTCCGGTGAGAACTGTGACGTTTACGGGCTTTACGGTGAACTGATGTACGTGAAGGATTACGAAAATGAAAACAATTCGGGTATAGACCCCATTTACGAGACATTGAGAAGAAGCGACCCAGAATTGGCAGCCATACCAAATAAAGTGAGTACTTTGGATCGTAGATTGAAAATGAAAATTACTAGGCCTAGATCGCTAGATCTTTCCAACTGGTCGGTAGATTCTCACGCGAGCTCCTTGTACACATCTTCGGAAGAAAATTTATCTTTAAAAACGGGAAAATTATCGCGTAATAGTAGCATAGCTAGTCGTAACGGTCCTTACGACCTCTCTACAACTAACAATAGCGCAATGCAGTCCGCATTGGAAACAACATCTGCGAGCAATCTTAAGATGAATGGTAAGAAAAATGGTAAAACGATGCAACAAATAGAACAACCTAAAAGAACGGTGTTGACGCTAATGGGTGGACGCGGTTACGTCAATTGGAGACAATTACATGCACCGTCCTATATTGACAAAAATTCGAAATCGACCTACGCGTTGAAAGATCCCAACAGTAATGACGCACATATAGTCTTATGGGAGATGAAATTGTGATATTTGTTCGCCTTAGACTTATCGTTATACATCAGTTATATCACAGAAGTGAAACTTTGACGCTGATATCTATGTGCATCGTAGTATCAGAAAATAGGACCAAAAGAATGCTATAGATAAGATTATTCATTATTGTATTGTAGGACTTATCAGGCCCATGACATGATCAATTTCAATTAGAATTGTGGCAACCGAGTATCTGTATCTTCGACTATGTGTTGTAATATACAAATTGCTACAGATTATATCTTTTAAACCGACGAGAATCTCGAGAATGCTAAAAGAAACTAATATAATTCGAGTATTAAACATCCCTCATATACACAATTGTCAGATTGTTTAATAATAAGAGCTATTTAATTACACGTTGTTTTTTAAACAAACAACTTTTCTAGGAAAGATTGACTTTATCAAGTAAACAAATTAAATATATATATATCGCGTTGCAATTTACGATATGAGATTAGTACACTAAGTAGCAGATACTCTTGTCTATAAAAAAATGAATGCTTCCATTGCATATGGATTATAATTATGTAATAACATTACGATGCGATATTATGTACAATGTATCGATACAATGTATCGTTTCTAGATATGAATCATTCAAAATTTATACCTGCTCAGGGTATATCAATTTGAATCTCGTTAGTGTTTAACGAAACGTGTGATAAGTGTCTTTAAAAATGATGAAAAAGCGCACAAAAACAGGATTACGCTTAAATGTGAAACGTTTCATATTGTTATATTTGTCATGCGAATATTTGCTACAGAAATATTATGTTTACGTATAGTGAATATATATTCAATCTCGGTTAAAATTAATAAATAAATCGTTGAAATCGTTGCTCGCGTAATTAAAATTCAAATGGTTGGTTGGGTCTGGACTATGCGTAAGACATATGCAAAATATTTACCATTATGTGCTGCATTTTACTACGAGTTATAAACTATCGTATTATCTCAGATCGATATGTCATACGTACATTGATTTCGACAAAGATTGGCCGACTGAAAACTTTTGTCTGGACATTATTTGATTTTAAAACATTTTTTTTTTATATGCAGTATTTGTTTTAAAATGTGTGTGCGCGCCCGCAAGCGTGCATACGTTAATGCTTTGTTTTAAACGGTAATTTTTTGTATCGCTCTTGGCCGAGATTTAAACGTAATATTTCAACAATTATATTTACCGTTTGAAACTATAATTGCTAATTACGATTCACACATCAAATTATGGATAAATTACCAACAAACTTAACAGTAACGTCGTTTCTGTCAAATTAGATAAATGCTTATAAAAAGTTTCATAATGCGCGTAATGTAAGTCACAATCTAACGCATTTACATTATTTATATATTGGTATAAAAATTAATTTTTCGTTAGATTACGTTAAATTACTATCATTATCACATTAATCTGTATTCCGTTAAAGAAATTAAGGAAATTGAAAACATTTATTCACAACACGCCAGACCCGAACAGCTACTTAGAATCTCATTATTTACAAGTTTTACAAAGGCAAACAATTAATATTGACCGAATAGAAATTAACATCTTTTCATTTAACGATCTATAGATTTTAACAATTATTAAAATTAAAAAATGTGAGCGCTTATAAAATCTTCAAATTATAATAAAAATGTTATAATAATATATTTTGCAGAAAATAATTATGGAAGTCGTAATCTTTATTAAAATTTTTCAATCAATTTCTTCAAAATAAATAATAAATTTCTTAATTCTTTAATAAATTATATGAAAACTCGTTTGTTAACAATTTTCTGGTTAAATATAAATAAACAAATAAATAAATATATATATATATCTGTTCATATATGATTAAAACATTAATTAGTAATGGCAATTTTGCATCTGTTGTGATAATTATTGAAAAATTTATAGTTACAGTTATTGATGAAAAAAATGTATCCAACTTTTTATAAGATGCTATCCCATTTTGATACGATCGAATGAAGAGTGCCAGGAAGTCTATGTACATATATTTCGCAAAATGATGATAGTGTATGAAATCGTTGAATAGATTTATATTTTGTACACTAATTCTGTTCGAATATACATGATCTAATTTTGTATTTATGCCCCCAGTACGCGCGTTAGTTGTACAATGAAACTTTACTATGTATTTATTACTTGTAGTACGACGTTGTGTCATTGCGTTATAAATAGAGAATCTTGTTATTTTGCTATCGAAAAGAAAGCAGCGGTATAATAGACTTTTTGTTCATTGTAACTTTATATATGGCTACATTAAAATTCTAGTTCAAGCGAACAAGAATATCTCTTTTTATGTATCCAACACACGCACACAAAATATACAACACATGTATTGAACACGCAGTTGATTATTTAAAAAAAAAATATCAATAATCGGATAATGTGCAAAAGGTGATTCCAGTGGGATGCAATCAGGCAGTACAATATTACGGTATAAAATGCAATCGAATATATTGTAATCCTTTAATATTATTTGTACAATTTTTTTTTTTTTTTTTTTTTTTAATATAATGCGTTTAATATCAACTGTCCTTTAATACCTCCTTCAAAATAGATCCTGTATTTCTGGCCGGAATAAAGTCTGGAAATGTTGGAAGAGCAACGTTAGACAATAATAACGTAGATTGTGCCGATGATGAAGCCTGTTTGTTATATTCTGACCGCGACGAGGACTGCAATTAAAACGCATAATGAGAATATAATGTTTTTAAATGAATCTCTTCACAGTAAATTGCTGTTACTCACCGAATTCACGATCGGCAAAGGTGGTAGCTGAGGCTTCGGTTTAGATTCACTTTCTAGAAATCTCACAAAGGCTGTCGATAAAGACGCTTCCCGATACTGCAAAAATGCGCAATGTATCATGATGAAACTGCAATTGTCTGAATCGTCCGATCACGAATGCAAGCAAAACTTTCAATGTTTTAAATCTGATGTTAATTAATAGATATTAGTAAATTATAATCTGTATACCTTTAAAGGCATACTGCCACTCTGCATCGTCGCATTGTTCAAACCAGTTTTATCCTTTTCCGAGTCTGTGAAATTCAAGACATTGGCAAAGACTCTGAGTATCGCAGACTTGTCCGATGTGGTCGAGGATAAATAACCCAAGAAAAGATTTTTAATAAGAATTCTGTAAAAAAAAAGAAAATTACACAAGAAGATATATTCTTGTTCATTTATTTAGAAACAGATTATATTTACTCACTTGTCAATTTTCTCCTCATCGTGCTCCATTGCCTCTTTTACTCTTTGCTCAGCCAAATTTAGCGACGTCGTCAATCGTGCCACTAGAAACGAATATAGTATACATTGTCAACATTAATATATAATATTTGTTTATATTTTTATTCGGGCGCTTTTTAAACGACAATGAATTTGAATCCGAGAGAAAAATGAAGAAATGAAAGAATTCAATAATTGAATCCACATTTACATATATATAGAAGACTGTTCTTTTTCATTCTTTCGTCTTTTTAATCTTTATATGGAGTGCGATTAATACTCATAAATGTATGTGTGAGTGTGTATGTGTGTGTTGTGTACGATGCTTATTCGAAACATCATTTATGCAAAATTTATATGTTTTCTATGTACATCATGCGCGATCCATCGTTGATGAATTGGTAGTTTGAAAAGACACGGGCGTAAGTATAACACAAGTACTGGTTGCCTCGACTTCACACCAGTACCTGATGCAATACTCTCGCCTGCGTCTTAATTGCTCATGCTGCATTCTTCGTTTATCATGCCGTTCTACGAAACTAAAGTCGCGCGCATGCCACTAGAATTAAAGAAGCGTTTTAATAATGATTTGTACTCCAATTTACGTAGCAGGAGTACGTTCAGAGTATTTCCAAGACAATACGCACGCATACACACACGCACACACACACACACGCAATGTTTTATATATATATATTGTTATTCTATATATGTGTATATGTATAAAGTCTCAAAATTTACACAGATTATAAATTGCAAAAATATTTTTACATATGTATATGTATGCTACTGAGTTATTACAGCTGAAGAGAAATGACCGATTATTCTGATTGATATATGGAAAAATAATTTTTGACAGATCGAAAGTTTGTTAATTTTGACGAATCGTGGTAACGAGTGGGAAACCCCACGAGGTAATATGAGCTTTTTGTACTTACACGCTCACAGTTACCGCATGAGATTACCCACGTCATCGCTACCAAGTTAGGATTATACACGTGTTTGTTATTATACAGATTTATATTTAGTAGTATATACACTCCAATACATTATTCTAATGTGTTAAAAATGTTTCGTTTATATAATAATGCAATCTACTTGAAACTAAATAGAGTGTAAGAGAGATTTTTGTTATCCATTCATATCTCCATTTGCCTATTGTCAATTCTTCCATTTTCAATCTCGATTATCATTTAGAAAAACTTTGACATATTTTGTTGAGAAAATACCAGTTGGACCCTTTTAGTCGATCAAAGGAATCAGAAATGGAAGCAATGGCAACATGTTTGGAGACACAATGCAATCCTTATAATTAGCACGCGATTACGATCGTTTTGCGCTATTCTGATGTATCGATTTAATGTATTTAAGTATATATCATTAATACAGCTAGTTATGAGAGCTACAGGCAGCTTTCAAAGTAATTGCTGATATTTTGTGTTACTCGATACATCACTCTCTGCTATCTCTCGTGCATGCATTCCAGTATGTATAGGTGTATGTAAAGTCATATTATTACGGAGAACCGTTACATGGTCTCATCTCACAACTTCGTGAATTTCAATCAATCAAATACCCGCTACATGTGCAAGATAAATTCGCTAATACGATGTATCTGTATGATATAAATATAACCATTCGCATACAATTGAACTAATAATTAGTTGCGAAATAATAAGACATAATGAAACGATGACTGATTCAATCAAATCGGAAAACAGGCGATGAGGATAATTTGTCTCAATCATTCTTATACATGTATAGAAAGAAAAGTGCAAAATTAATGATTGTTTTCAAGTTCCTGAATGCATTTTTCGTTAAGAACCACCAAGAGAATGTAGTAAAGTGCAGAAACGTGGTACCAGCACCAGTGGCAATTGCATGAATCAACCAATACGTGATTTGTGAGTATGCAAAGGCGATGATCCAGTTCGTAGCCAGATACCAGCAAGAATCCTGGGCTACTGTCACAATCCCAGAATTACCAGCTGATATTTGACTACATCACCGGATTATATACGTGTTTGCTTTCGCAGATTAGTCACAGAACGCGCACACATTGATAATTTTACACTAGAATTCATTTGTGTTTCGACAATGCACGCATATAGTGTATTTTTAATCACATGTATATGTGTGTGTATGTGCAAAGTGTTATATAATAATATCCTTTAATAGTCAATTTTATACATTTTTTTCTATGCGTGTATGTGCCTGCATATGCATAGCTTTATGTTATTTACAAAGAAGCCATATACAAGAGAAATATATATATATATGGTTGATATATTTGATTCAGAAATCTGCAGAGCAAAAATTTAGTAATGGGTTTTGAACAGTGCGTATGTCCGAATATTACCGAGATATTGTGGCAGCAGCTGCTAAAATTTTATTACATCATTATTATTATTATTAGAAAACACGGAATATAGAATTTTTCTCTACATATTATAAACTTAATTTTGCGTGATAAATTTATCACATATATTTATAATATATTACGATTCATAATATAATATATATAATATAAGTTATATAAAAGATATAATTTAGATAGACATACTCTATAAACTTTATATATTTGTATAATTAATTTTTCATCAAGATGATATTGACAATCAGATTAATTTTTATCGACGATTTTTTTATTCCGATGTGCTTTTCATCTTTCACGTCATCTTTTACCAACCAACCACAATAGATGAAAATAAAAGCACAAATATATAAATGAAATAAAAACATGCTCGGCCTATATTTTATATCACAGTGAAAGAAAAAAACTTAATTCAAGTTATTTCTTGTGATGTGAATAAAAAACGATGCAATTTAATTTAAAAAACACTAACCATGCCATAAACAAGAAACAAGATGCAGGCAATACTATATATAATTTTTGGAAATAGTTACCTTCTTCGTCGAGTCGCTCGATTTGTTCATCTTTCTTCTCAAGCTGTTCGCTCAGTCTCGAGGCAGCTTTCAAGCATTCTTTAGCCTCAGATAATTGTTGCTGTAAACACACATATACATGTAACAATTTCATAAGAAAAGAAAAATTTAGTAAGACCATTGTACAAATACACGAAAAATATAAAGACAAACCTTAAGAATCGAAATTTCATTTAGAAATTCATCTTGTTTCTTATATACTTCATTCAGCTGAGATCGAAGTTTTTTCGTAGCTAACTCAACGTCGCGTTCTTTTTCTGAAATGTTTGACGTGTCATCAATATCATATAGTATACAAATTAGAATCTAAATATAATTATTATGATATTTGTGGAAGCATCTTTTACAGGACGTACGCACATAGTTTTTTTTTACACATGCAAATTTTATATATATATAGTAGTGTCGTAAAAGTGAAACATAAAACTGGTGTGCGTTAAAAAGCTATTGCTCACCTTGTTGAAACTGTTCCAAAACTATTTGCAAATTAGTCAAAGAGGCAGACTGCAATAGAATATTGTCTTCCGCGGTAGATAATTTTGTCTGTATATAATCTCTTTGTTGAGTAATCAGAGCTATTTGCTGCTGCAACGTTTCTACCTGCTGATTTGCCCGAATATTTGCCGATGTGAAAGCAGTTGAACTATTCTTTACTTTCTCTTCAGCTTGCAATAATCTCGCCTCTAATTCTTGACGACTGTTTTCGGCGATTAGAGCTTCTTCCGTATAGCTCGATTCTATTTCGACCAAATGCGTTCTCAGTCTTTCTAATTCTTTAACAGAGTTAGCTTCCCTGTTTTGGCTTTCGGTGAGCTGGTTTTGTAGAATTCTATTGTTGGACTGTTCTTGCACCAAAATAACTTCTAATGCATCGCATTTTTTGTTCAAAGCTGCAATTTCGACGCTTTCCCCATCTTTTTGCCGTTCCTCCAGATTTGCGTCCTCGTCTCGAATTTTATTCGCTGTTTGCTCGGAAATTAATCTTTGGATTTGAACCGTTTGTTCATTCACGCGTTGAATCAACATTTGAATTTCATTCTGATATTGTAAACTTTCGTTATGTTTCGCAGAAACAATTTGTTCAATATCATTCTTCTGGTTTCTGATTACGACAAGTTCGTTGGAAGTTTGCGCGATAATATTCTTCGCGCGATCTACTTCAGTTTGTAGAATGTTTATCTCCTGATCTTTTTCTCGGACAAGATGAGAGAGGCCTTCGATGGTCTGTTTAGCCATCTCTGCCGACTCTTTACTATTCTCAATAGCAGTTTGTAATTTGCTACGCAATTCAGTAATTTCACTTATCATGTGTTCGTTGTGTGCTTTTATGATATTCTTCTCTCGCGTCTCTTCATCGATAATCGATGCAAATGTTTGTTGTTCGTTATTATTCCATGTATCTTTTGGCACTAAATCTTGCTTTTCCGCTTTCACGTGTATAACATTTTCTTTTCCTAAACTATTTAAATTATCTTCAACAGTTGAAAGTTCTTCCTGCAATCTTTTATTGGCTTTATCTATGTTTGAAGATATCTCTGGAGAGGAGTCTTCTCGAGATTCCAACAACTGCGTTTCTTTAGTACGGACAACTTTTATTTCTTGTTCTAAAAGCTTACATCTATTTCGTAGAAAACTCAACTTTTCTATAAACGATTGCTTCAGACTCAATTCATTTTCAAGCTCTTCCATGCTTATTGCTTGTGTTTGAATATTTTTCTTTTCTAATTCAACTTGTTCATATTGCGCTTGTAAAATATAATGTTCGTTTTCCAATTTCGCATAATGTTCCTGCGCCTCGTACAATTTATCCTTTGTCCGAGTCAATTCTTCCTTGTAAATCGAAGCCTCTTGTTTTAAATCTTCATGTTCTTGTTGAAGCAACGACATCTCCGTGTTCAACAACTCTATCTTATCCAATGATTCATCGTGCGTAGCAATTAATTGCTCCGACAGAGATATACTTTCTTTAATTAATCTATCATTATCCTGATTCAATTTTATTATTTGAGATTGTTTCATGTCCATTTGAATCTGCATTGCATCCAATTCTTTTTCCTTGTGTAAAATATCATTCTCCAAATCGAATTTCTCGCGATTAACTATGTCAAGTCGTTCCTGCAAATCGTGCAATTGATAATCCTTTTCTTCTTGTAGCCTACGTTCTCGCAAAGTTGTGTCATATAATTGCGAATTCTTCTGTAACAAATCTCTATTCTCGTCTGCCAATTTATCTACGGTATCCTGCTCCAATGCAAGATTATCTTCTAACAATTTCGTCTTGGATACCGACAACTCTAATTCCCGCGTTGCATTTTCATGATCCAGTTTTAATTGCTCGATCGACACCACATCTTCATTTGATCCGTTGTTCTGTTCTAAACATATTGGAAATTCTATGTTTTCCTTTACAAATGAGTCGTTTATTTTGCGATTTACATCTCCTTGGTCGTGATTTGTTGAAAACATTCCCTCATCCTGTACAGCGTGCGTTAAAGTTGTATTGGTTTCTCGTATCGTTTCGTTTTCAGCCGAGAGTCGGTTCACTTCTTCCAGTAAAGATTCAACTTCCGTTTCTAAGGAGACTACTCGTTCTTCGCTTGCTTCAGGAATAGATGGTAAACTCGATTTTAAAACTTGATTTTCCAATAACAACGAATCGATATGAGACTGCAATTCCTCGCATTCTATTTGTAAGCCATCTTTCACTTCGTTGGTCTCCTTTAAATCTCTAGTAATCTCAGTTACTTTCCTTTCCAAAACGTCTAATTTCCATCTAGTATCGACGTATTGTTTCGCGATGGCTTCAAAGATTGATTCTCCCGGCTCGGTACTGCTTATGGTATAGTTTTTTAAAATCGCCTTAATTTTCCGAGTAATATCATCGAGAATGCTTGTTTCCGACACCATATCATCTCTTTGAAAAGGAACCGTCATTTGAGTGTGTTTGTTTAAATTATCTAAATTATCGGTCTGGACAGATTGATGACTCGTTTCGGTATAAGCATTTTCATCGAGTTTCAAATCGTTATTACGAAATTCAATTATTCTTTTCTGACACTTGTTGTAATCTATGGAAAGCTGCTCGTACGCATTTTGCAGA
Organism: Lasius platythorax; assembly: GCA_963971435.1. NCBI lineage: Eukaryota > Metazoa > Arthropoda > Insecta > Hymenoptera > Formicidae > Lasius > Lasius platythorax. The sequence continues at coordinate 18,136,584 of OZ020543.1, read as the reverse complement.
GAACGATGCTTCTTGTTAGTTTCCTCTCTGAGTGACAATAGTTTTTCTGTGCAAATCGAAATTTGTGTTAGTTACTGTAGCTTTTTGAAATTGTAGAAAAATTGACAGCGACATAAATAAAAAGGCTGATAGTAACTGAGAGTATAGAGCACAGACTACTACTATTACTTACCAATCGATTGCGTATGCTCTTGGTCCAATTTTTCCATAGCGTCCGAAAGATCTTTATTTTCATTTTGGAGTTCCTCTATTCTTTGTTGTAATATTATCTCCCGCTTGTTGATCGAAAGTTCTTCAGTCGTATCGCTCGGCTTATTTTGTTGCATGCTTATATTATCCAAATGATGTCTCAAAGTTAAAGTGTTATATTCGATACCGTCGACTTTCTCGAGTTGCTCGTTGGATTTTTCATGATCTTTTACCTTCTCGCTTTCAATTTGTAAAGCTTTCAGGGCTCCACTGACTAAATCAAACTTTTCACGCGAGTTTAATTTCGATATTACTGAACGAAAGTCATTGATAAGACTGGCTTCGTCCAATTGGATATGCTTAGCATTTCGTTCTGCTTCTCGAGTCTAATTGTAAGAAAACAAATAAAATACCGATAATGAACAGTATTAAAAAATGATATTCCTCAAATATCCCTAAAATTAGTTTCTATAAATTAAAAAAATTATTTGACATTTATCGAGGCAACATTATTCAAAGTAATCGTGAAACGTGAGACGTCATGACATTAATTAATAAAGAATTAATCTCAGTGAGAAAAATTTTTTGTCTTTCTTTAATGATGTAACTTTATGTTTCATTAATGGCTCGTTCTTACACGAGAATCAATTTTTTTCCATCACAATTTTGAGCTGTTCTTTTTCTACTCGCAATTAACTAATTTGTAACTGAAAGATAAAAAAACGTTCCAAATACATTGATGCACTGTGCTCTTTGTACCTTCTCTTCCATTTGTATTATACGGTTCATCATATCTTGTCTCGCTCGTACGACTTCAGCCTTTTGATGTCCATCAGAAATGTCATCTCTCAAGGACGTGTTGGAGGCCACCTGTATTATAATTGTTTACGCAAATTTATATTCCTCAGACGATTCTAATTATTAATAATTATTACCTTTTGAACGTGTTTTAGCTCGTATTCTAATTCGCGTACTTTCACGGTGGCTTGAGCCAATTGTTCCTGTAGCTGACGTACATTCTGATTCTTTGCGTTTCGATTGTTGCACGACGGATCGCAAAAGACGCCTTCGGTTTCATCGATGTGATTTGTATCCTTCTATAACAAAAGGGAGAGAGATATGTTTACACCCTCTCGAGTCTTTTTAACGATTTGAAATTCGAACTGTTCCAAAAAAAGGCTTCTTTTTCGATTCCGATAAATTTTTAAAGTCAATTCGTAGCTAGTTTGTCTAGTCACGCTGTGAACCGTAGATCTGTTGCGTTGGAAGGTCTACGTAAATATGTATGTACAGCATAAATGTGTGCATAGATTCGATAATGAAAGGAATTTGAGAAAAATGTATTCCTATGACAAAAGTTTTCCCGTTTATCTTTAAAATGGATTCTTAAACGGAACACGCGTTTGGTTTCCCATTCCACACCGCGGATGCTGAACGGAAATCTTTTCTCAGTAGATGAACGATACACGTCGAAATGCTAATGGATACATAGGTGTTATACATACGGCCCTGCGACTCGGGAATAGCATTGTACTCGATCTTGATAAAATCGAGATTCTTATCGGGCATACTTCATCCAATGGAAATACCAACCAGGATAAAAAAAATATACATATATAATATATTACCTATATATAATATTATAATAATATATCTACCAATATATAATATATTACCTAAGCAGAAGAAAAGAATTAATAGCAAAAGCAACTTTTTCCACCTCTCCTTTAAAAAAGGAAAAAATGAAAAGATTTTCGAGATAATGGTTTGAAAAAAAAAACGAATCTAATATTTTCGCTCTTTCATTTACCTTGTATAGAATAATAATTAGATTAGTAATATTCGACACAAATCAAACAAATACATGTATAATATAGGTTTCTTCAACAATCAATATCGATAAATGTTTGTGGGGAAAAAAAAAAAAAAAAAAAAAACTAATATTACACCAATTCACTAACATATTCCGTTGACATTATATGTAAAACGTATTTAATATTTGTTGTGTTATGTATATAAGCTCCATTCTCTTGGATATTTTCCACACAAATCGATTTGCGCGATGCATCGGAGACACATTGTTGCGTTCCGTGGTCCAAAGCGACAGACTGAAGTGGGACGATCCTAATGAATATGAAAGGAGGTTTCGTTGGGTCAGGTCAAGGAATAATGCGTCGTTTGACTTGCATACAGTCTCACGACAAGAGTCTCCATCTTTTCTTCGTAACGGCTTCTTCTTTTTGTTCGTTTTACACATTTCGGTATGTCGAGAGCGACGCATGTCGCTATGGCGAGATGTGCAACGTCCGGTGATATAATGCCTCCGATATATAATACTTTACAGAGTCCTCAATTTTTTTAAAACGGAATATATCACCGTTGGTTTTCCATCGACTTACGCGATGCGATAAAAACGCATAGTAAAAATGCCAAATCTAATTATAACGCCAGATATACGCTCGACGCTTGAATCATTATACATATATGAAACTGACGTAGAAATGTTTACACTGTTTGTGCATAGATGAAAAGAGCAAAGTCATAAAACTGATTGTGAGTAATGTATACGGTGAATAGAAAATTGTTATTTAAAATAGGTGCAGTAGTAGTCATCTGATGAAACTTGATCAAAATAATTTTTTAAATAATCTCTTCTTCCGCTTAAATATAGCTTTCTTTCAAAATGTTCAAATAGTTGTCTTCAATCCGCAGATGAAGAGCAACTTTGACGGGTATAATTTATACATAAACACATCTATATAAAAAAACGTATCTCTCATTTTCGAGTCTTCAAGTTTTCCTTTTTTTTTTTAAACATTACGTGCACTCAATATTTATACGGCAAATATTGTGCAGCACGCTACGCGTGGCTGATGCGTCGCACGCAGATAACGCAATCCTGATATTAAGCGTGGGAAAGGATGTCGCTATCAATCGCAAACGCGCGAGTTATCGTAATCCTGCGATGAAAAATAAACGAGACTGACCATGGCGTAATATACAGTTTGAGTTATCAATTATTGTATAATAATAATTTTCACAGTATAGAAAATAAAAAGGAAAAGGAATATATACACGAAACAAGACTGGTAGAGTAATTAATTTACGGGAGGAGGAATAAATTTTTTATGTGTTGCGTTAGTCGACGCGTGCAGATGTTGCTCTATATAAGTACGACTGTAATGAAATCGCTATTAAGAAGAAGCGCGAACACATGCTTTCTTCCAACCGATGCATCTGCGTTCGCTCCGTTATCCCTTTTTGCATATCGTGTTAGAAGAGAGACAGGTATTTTTCGGTAAACGATATAATTTATCGATCAAAAAATGGTAATCGAGATTTAACGATACGTTTTTTATAATACGCAGTAATTAAATTCGCATATATGTATTCGATCAAAAAGTCGTCGTTCTTCGAATAATCGATTTCATGGAAGAATGCGAGAAATAAATATCGCCGTTACGAGAAAAGTAATTTCTCGACGAGGGCCGCGGCCACTCGGCATACCGCACGCACATTTTTGCTGATAATAAAGGAATATATCGCTTACAGTATTTCTATGTCTCTCGCGACGTTATGAAACACACTCCGCTTACGCCGAGTTTCAGGTTAACGCAGGCTGCTCTAATAGCGTGGCAGGCATATTGTACCTGCGTCAGTAGGAACATAATAATGTCCACGATACCAAGTGACGTAACCGAGTGGCCGCGAGGCGCTCACATATATATATACAAGAACGTATCCGAGAGTGTGTAATACTCGCGCACACGCGACGTCGAGTACCGCGATGTCCGTGGAGTTCAGGGTTCAATAAATAATCCGGATAAATAACAGCAACCGTGTATTGCGTCAGGTGGGTTTCCAAGTTCGCCCACTTTTTTTATTCCTCGACTCGACTCCGCGCCGCGCGAGAAGAGAGAGAGAGAGAGAGAGAGAGAGGCGAAAAGTTTCCAATATATAACAATTGACATTACTTGGCACGAGAGAGAGAAAAACAGTTTTGCTCGACGAATGAGAACCACAGCTCACTATTTCCGGCTTTGACTCGCATGACCCTTGCATTGTCGAATATCCTGTATGTCAAGTAACGCTCCCGCTCGCGCGGATATCATGGATATTTCATCCACTTCACGCTCGTCGTCGACGACAACTTATATTGCGCGATAATTTAATTCACCGAGGGAACATCGATGTCGATTAATTGGCGGAACGAAAAAATCGCGGACAGATACCGCTAATAAAACGCATGCATCCGCATGCGGAGAAGCTGAATAGGAACATTATCAACAAACGTTGCGAATAACACACCGGTCTCTGGTGTTAGATACTCAGAAGTTGGCGCTCACATCAGCGAGTTCTTCGAGGTAAGAAGTCGTCATCGGAGACGATGTAGTGTCAGCTCATCACCATACAACGGAGCACATACAGCAAAAATAACGTGATAACTATATGGCTTCTCGCGACATCTCTATGTTTTATACTTTAGATGTTCTTGATCTTTGGTCAACGTGGCGGAGTACGCGGAGAGGAAAATTTTCTCTCCCCGTGAATACTGATTTGCTTAAATGTTAATTCGCATATTACGACTCGGAGATTGTCAGAGAGCAATAACGAATCGAACTCTTTCGAATCTTGAAAAAAAAAAAAAAAAGCTAATATTACGGGATCGTCAAAAAATATATGTACAATATTTCATCATTGCGTCCGTTTAGTCCGTCGACGACCATATTAGAATGTATCTCTAATGCTTATGTTTATTAATGTAAAATGTAAACGATATTAGCCGATTAGCTATTACAAAATGAAAAAAGGAGGAAGGTCGTGGTATTTTTTATACCGTCATTGTAACGAAGCAAAAATGAATCATCTATTATAATGTTGGCAAAATTTCTCAACCTTTACATTTTGTACGCGTTTCATTTAAATCTATCTCATTTATATCAATAAATCTAATTTTTTTTTAATATCAAGTTTGAAATTTATCTATCTAACATGTCGAATATTTTATGTTTTACGTCGGACGCACTGTATCTGTAATGTAAAATTCATCGTGTTCCCCCGCCCCCTCTTCAAATTTATTTCAATTGTTAAGTCCACTCATTATTTTAACAAATTACACAGAAATATCGATCATTTATCACGTATACATATAATGTGAGAAATTGAGAATCTTGGAATTAGAATTTTTTCCTTTATTCAAACGCGTTATCCTCGCCTCCACTAAAAAATGAAAAATCAAGCAAATCATTCTAGAATATATATGTTTCATATCTTTTCTTCATATTTGCTACTTGGAAAAATTTACACACACACACATATGCGCGCGCGCACACGTCATCGTGAAATCGAACGCGGTTTGAACTTAGATACTCGCGCGTGTATATGTCTCGACATATACGATAAGTATGCGCTTCGACTTTTATCGTTTACAAGTAACATTCTATTTTTTGCAACTAATACTGTCCACAACGTCGTACGAGTGTACAGGTAATCGCGCGTCGCGTTGGTTAAGTAATCATAGGTAAGCCTGTCCTTCGTGCATTATCTACCGATAACTCGGGAACGTAGCTTAACGCGAAATAGGCGCAAATTCGACGTAGTTTATATATTGCGGCCAAATGGAAATAAAAAAAAAAAAACAAAAAACCTGCCAATTGCACTCGCTTTGCGAATTCTAACGCTAATTTCACACAACTTGTCTTTACATTTTATAAACGTCTACGTTTCTCCAAGAAATTTCCATATTTTTGCACTATATTCTTAAAATGCGTATAATTTTTTTCAAGAAAACGCGTTAAATTTTACATCCCTTAAAAAAAAAAATTAAGAGAGTCTCTTATATAATTTAAAAACTAGATTACACAACAAATGAATCTTAAATCTCGAATTCCGCCATTAAACATTTATATCGCAGTTATAAGACATGTAGTGCAAATAAAACAGATTATAGTAAACATATTATTGCAAGCAAACATTTTTTTGTACGAATGAATGAAAACATCCTAAAAATTTAGAACCTTAAAGACATTAAATGTTATATATTCACGAAATCATCTATAATGATCAGTATAAATAAATTCAGTTTAAATTTAATTTCACAAGAGGAATCGACTATAAATTTATCGAGGACTGCATTTTTTTTCAATTCGATGCGAATCTTACGAAATAGCCATAGAAATATACGCGTGCGCGCAATAAATTGCCTGGTCATCACTTGGCGCGCGAAAAAATGGCGCGATAGAAGAATCGTGCTTTGCTATTTTTTATATTGTAATTTGGAAATATATCCCAAGACACACACATACACACACAAATTTAACATTTCTTTTCCATGTGATAACAATTCTTTTTTCACGATAAAATAGAATGCTGCATTTATATTTCTTGCGTATTTTTTTAAATAGATACATGATGAGAATGAGCACAAAAAATCTTTCTTTCAGCATTCTTTCAAATATCAAAAGTATTTCTTTGTCAAATTGTTTCATTAAAATTAATACGCTAGATAACTTTATCTTATCATATTTGAGTCATATAGGTATCGTAAAGTCGGTGAAGAACGATTGTTTCGATAAAAAAAAATCCGCGCTCTCTAAAAACATAAGAGAAACGATTCTGCAAAAACTTACTTGGGGATTGAAAATCGTCGTCGCATACAGTCTTTCGATCCGCTTCTCGATGCCTCTCCAAAGACAAAAGAAAAAAAAAAGAAACTCACGAGATCCCGTACGTACGTATATATTAACATTTTGTGCGATTTTGGCGGAGAGCGAGCTTTCGCAGCTGGACCATTTTTTCGGAGAGAGGAAAGAAAAAAAACGTCCACGGATTGCGGCGCACGTTGCGAGATGCGTGACGCGACGAATGAACGCGCTGGCCGACGAATGACTGTGTATGTTTCGACTATTCCACCTTCCACCGGCGACCCTACGCAGCTGGAGGAGGAGGAGGGGGGGGAGGAAGAGGGAGGAAGAGGGAGGAGGAGGGAGGAGGAGGAAGGAGGTGGAGGAGGCTACGCGTGGAGGTTACGCGGAGCGATGCAAACGTAAGACTACACGAGGATGCATGATCATGTACTGTATATATGTATGTATATATATATATATGTGTGTGTGTGTGTGCGATTTCATGTCGGAGCAGTTTGCGGACCACTAAGAATGTTCACTATTCGCGAAGACGTTTTTTTTTTTTTCGAGGACTCGGTATTTCCGTTTCTGCACATTCTTCACGCGAGCTGCAAAAACGCGCCATCACGAAAATTGTATAATACCGAGCTTTAATAGTCACGATCGTAAAATTATATTTCGACGGATACGTAATTTCGTTTTTTATGTTCTTTTATATGGAAATATATAAAAATATGGAGAAGCAATCGGGCGTATAATGTAATTAGACTATTTTGTCATCTTTTCCGTTATAATGCGACAGTATATAAGACGTGTGTCGTACGTGCTGTTATATTAACGCAGGCGTCGACAGGACATTTTTATCAGCCCGTATGGTAGTGCGCTTTGCTGCGGGCACAGCTGAAGGAAATGAGAAAACATTATAAAAGAGCGCCATAGTAATCGCTATAGTAAAATCGCCGGAGAAACCTTGGAGACTCTCTTAATTTTCCCGCTTAAACGTGTATAATTTTCCGCTTGGAACGAATAGAGAAAAATAATAAAAAATTTGGGAAGGAGGGCTAGTTATCGAGACACAAATGATCGCACAACGATAAACAACCACAAGTATTATTACGAATTTCGTATTCCTGAATTTTAATGCCTGTCTATAATTGTTCATTAGCATCACCGTTAATGATTTGTTTCTCGATAGAGAAACACCATTATAGAACACCATTTCTGACAAAAAAATAGGAAGGAAAAAGTAGACTCACGGACCGGAAAGAATCCAGGTATACAATTGAAAAAACTGCTACTATAATTATAATATGTAACTGTATCTTCGCAGACAGTGTTATAGTAATGACGTTCTAACAATGTTATTCTTCCGTTTGTTTTTTTTTTTTTTTGCGACAATAGCTTTTCTCTGTATAATTACGTATCTCCAAGATCTTTAAAAATAGCGCCGTAATATTGACAAAAAAATACACAATTTTTAATCAATGAGACCGCAGATGTCGATTACAAAAATTAAGATTGCAATTAGACGCGGGAAGGACACGTTTCGAAAAAAATCAAGTGCATAGGCATAATAAAAAAAAAATTAGTTTAAGTCAGTTCGGTGTTAAAAATAGACAATGTTAAATGGGGCAAATAATAGAGGATAATCATCGACGGATAATAATGACAATAAAGGAAACATACCTTTAATAATTCTCTCTTTTAGCGACCAAACTTACTATCTATCGAACTTTATCGCACAAATGGCACTCGGTTAACTTTTGTGCAAACTCTCTCTCGTTCGACCTGTATTTATAGCCACTCGATTGAGACAGTAGTCATAGTCACTATCATACTGAAAACTGAGCAACCCCAACCCGCGTCGCTTATCATACTTTGAAGTGTTATCGACAGTGAATTGTAGGGTGGCACGAGATCGATAGGTTGAACCAATTTACGAACCAATTTATTGTATCGTAGGATTCGCATACGCGTGATCTGATGCTAAAATCTCTCTCGGATTGCGTACAATGCGTATTTACGAAAAATGTAGAGAAGAATTTTTTTTATATCCCGGACAATATGTCCCGCAATGTGTTCAACTTCCGTTCAATCTGTATTTATAGCCAGGCGATTGAAATGGAATTTGAAAATAAGGGAGAGATTAAATTTTTATAGATGAGAATAAATAAAATTAATATATTTAATGAAAATGATATTAATAAATATTTCTTAAACTTAAAAATAATTTGTTCACTTGAAATTAAACTTGAAAAATATAAAGAAATAATTAATATGCCTCTAATTATAATTAAAAATAATATAACTGAATATAGATAATTCGATTTTCATATTAATAGATTTAGACAAATTATTAAGGAGTAATTAATGAGATACTTACTAGGAGTAATTAACTTATACTTATTTATTTTTGTTGTATAATTATATTTATATTAGTTTTTATAAATTATTTAAAATGTATAAAATTTTATTGAGATAACAAAAAATTGTTATAAAAAGAATATTAATATTAATATTTTGGAGATTAAAGGCATAATTTAAAATATTATTTTTTTGAGGAAAAAATTTTTTAGGAAAATAAGTTGAAAAATAAATTTTTAATTAGAGATAAATATAGTTTAAGCTATGAGAATAGAAAGCTAAGCGATTAAGAGCGATGAGAGCGCATTTTACTTTAATAATATATTATTTTGGGGAGACTATCTCACGTGCAATATTTCATTGTGTAATTTATCATATAATAATATACCTGTGTGTCGAAAACATATTTTACATTAGCAAGAAACAAAAGACGTGAACACAAACGTGAAATTTCAATCCTTTAAACGATAAGCAACGCATTAGATAACTTTCGATGCGTTAGTTACGATAGTTTTCAAGGACTATTAAATCGCTGCACTTGCGTATACATAACAACGTACGAACGATGAATCATCGTGTCCTTTTGCTTTTTGCCTTCCTTTATGATTCGAAGGAATTAGAAAAAAAAAAAAACTGGCACATATTTTCATCTCCCATGTTTTTAGCGCATTATCGATCGCGCAAAATATATACAGCAGAGTCTTATTAATTTTGGCACCGTTAATTCTGATATTCTTTCTCGCACGCATAGTTTCACAAACACTAATGTAAGATCACGTCTCCTCTATGTCATAATAGAGAGATCACGTGACGGCACGCGCAGACGACAGCTTCGTATGCGCAACTGCTTTCGCATAAGTGCACGACGCAGCTCGCACTGTGGAGATATTGTGTGTGTGTGTATATATATATATATATAAAATAAATATATATAATAAATGCACACACAGTTGACGAAAAGAAGAAATATTTGGGGGGAAAAAAAAATGCTGATTCATCCGAAAGAAAAAGTCGTGTGAGAAATTCTTTCCTCGAAGAAATTTGTGACACATTCCACGCCAAGTCAGACCGATCCTTTGTTGATCCAAGATATGTAATAAAGTGTAAGAACACGAGAGCAGTGCGTTACCTTATCTTTCGTTCTAGACTAACGCAATACACACACATTCTACACAACTCGAAAGGTTGAAACATAAAACAAATTTCAAACAATGTGTTTCAGGTCAACGAAAAGCGATGTATATATTTTAAATTTAATCCCCCTTTTTTCATAAATATATATTTTTTAAATATATATATATTTAATTGTAATTATATAAACTTTGTTATGTATATTCTCATATACAATGTGTTAGTGTGTGTGTGTATTGTTTTCCGTCGAGCTCAAAGTCCCTTTTAATCTCTATCGAGATATTCCATTTTCACGTCTGATTGTCACAAAGTGATATTAAGCCAGTTCTATGAAGGATATATAATCGAAATAATGGAATATAAAACTATTGCTACTACATAAAACTAGTACACGAAACAAAAGTCCCTTATCTAGACGCTGATAAAAAAATGACTTTTTTGCTATTAACAACTATTATCGCTATCTGCTAGCTAATGTCAAACGGCTAGTTTTTGTTATCACAAGTGCGCTTTCGCGCATGCACGCACGCACGCACGCACACACACGCACACACATTATCGTTTGTGACTTAATGAGTGATAGCAACTTAAAGACAATGACTCGCTCTCGTTATTATTATAATGCAATGATGTAACGATAAATTATCGCGATAATATGGAACTTGGAAGTTTCGACTATTAACAAGGAGAGAAAATCAGAGAGAAGGTGAACGCATGGACGACGCTAAGCGTCGTTTATAGGTCACGTAATCGCGAGCAGTTCTTACATTTGAAAAGGTGATAACCAGTGCGTCGAACATTCGCGAATAGCCTCGCTTAGAATAGTTATATCCACTTAAAAAAGAAACTACCGAACATGCTGTTTGTTGATTATTCTTAATTTCGTAACTCTCCAATATACATCGTTTAACTAAACGATTGGAGAAGAATATGATTTCGACTATAAGCATTTTCATCTTTCTCACGAAAAGCCATGCCCAACGCAAATATAATGAGCGTTTTCCCTTTTTCTACAACAATTGTAATAAAAATTATTCAATACTTGGAATTTTGACTCACCGATTCTCTGGACTTTGCGTTTATCTCGATGACAGCACTCTGCAACTCGGTATTTTGTCGGCGTAGGAGAGAAATCTGTATACAGATAAATGATTTTTATGTTAAATTATTGCACAATCAAAGTACCATAAGACTGTATCAAAACTATATAGCAATCTAAGCATGCTAATTTCTTTTCGTTCATTCCTCGTATGCGCGCATATATTATTGCTGTTACAGTAACAACAATTTTGGCAAATATATGATTAATAAATGACAAGTGGGAATAAATAAAAATTTATCGAAAACAAAAGAACCAGATCCCTTAAAATATACACAAATAAAAATTTATAAATTTTGAATAATAATATTGAATAATAACATACTTTTGATTTTTACGAAAGAGAGGGAGGAAGAAGAGGAGAAAAGAAAGAAAAGAGAGAGAGAGAGAGAGAGAGAGAGAAAGAAAGAGAGAGAAAGAGAAAGAGAGAGAGAGAGAAACTGTACCAGATGGCAGAGACTGTATTAATGTTTAACTTATGATTAAGCTTTAAATCGTGTAGAAAAAGAATTTTGTCCAATTTTAGATGGAGACAAAATACCGTCGTAGACTGAACTTGGATTCTTAAAATAATCGCGAATCTCCGGCTTAAATATTAGGAAGCACAATCAGAAGGAAGTCCGGTGGTACAGGACGTACGATGCGCGTTTACATTTGCCTCTCTTATCTTACGTTTGCATTGCGATAACGGTCCCCACTTTTCAATCCTCGATGTGTTATCTTGTATGACCCCAAGGTACCGCCGAAACCCTCCATCTTCCTTTCCACCCCCCTTTCCCCCCCGTCACTCCTTCTCCCACCTCTTGACTTGGTCGTCATGGTAAAAAGTGTTTCGTCATAGATAGGTAAGTAGATAAGTAAAGATAGGTATATAAAATATATTTCACCCCCGGTACTCTTTTTGACAAGAAAAAGTTTCCCTGACACGTTAATTTTTCAAAATTGATTTTTCCGTCCTTTAAAACTTTGACATTTTTTTTACGATATCTATCACTGTTTTTAACGAAGATTAAAAGATTTCAGATTGTGTCATATGTTAACGGATAAGAGGTGAACGTGTTTGCTTTACACTCATTCACGATTATTATTAGGGAATGCGACATCTGTTAAAATAATTTCTAATCGTTAACCTCCTTCTCTTTGAGCGGAGACTATATTAGACATCTGTACACGTGCAAGTGTGTTATGTTATAATTATTACAATTATAAATTTATAATATAAATGCACTCACCTCCGCATCTTTCGCATTGAGCAGATCTTGCAGTTGATTGCATCTCTCGTTCGCTTCGTTCAAAGCTTTTGATCGTTCATCTGCAAATAAATAGCCAGAAAACAATTATTATTAATTGATCGCATAATTGTAAAATTATACAGATTATACCAATTGCTAGTATTTGTAAAAGTATTTCTAAAACTCGATTGTATTATTAACTTGAACTTGAAAAATAAAATGAGAAAAAATTATTACCACAATTACTTAGTAATTTTTACTAGTAATTTTTCCATAAATTCTTTTCCATAAAGATACAAGATTTCACCCACATAATTCAAAATAATAAATGTAGAATAAGATTTTATGATGAATAATTACAAAATTTAGAGCATATTAAACGTAAATAAGAAAGTATAAAATAATGTACAAAGGAATAAAAATTAATATTGTTTGCTGTTAAAAAATGTGCAAACTGTCGATCGAGATTTTAAATGTATTTACAAATATGGTAGCATCGATATTACAATACGATATAATAATTATGATAATTACAAAAAAGATAAATTTTTTTTACCGATTGTATAAACTGTTTGGATTACTGTCGGTAAATTAGTTTCCAAATAAGAATCCGCCGGTAACAAACCGCCGGTTAGTACGATCGGTAAAATAGAACAGCCAGTTTTACGATCGGTAAAATAGAACAGCCAGTTTTACGATCGGTAAAATAGAAACGTTATTTGACAATATCATAACCTGTCTCTTAACCGGATTATATAGCTATGCGCCAACGAAAATGCCGAGATCTTCGATTGATTCTAAATTTCAATACATTCATACGTACCTATTTCCTGAACGATACCGTCGGATAAAACCTCTTTCGTGAAATTCGTAATCTGTCCCTTTAAATTAGACAGACTGGGTAGGCTATCTCCGAACCAGGCCATTTTACGTGTCAGCAATCAACACGTTGTTCATATAATTATAATACAAATATACAACCAATTGTCACTGATGATGATCATCGTACATACGACACATTGCGATGATAAACTTGGATTCTACACGACTACAAAACATGCCAACACTATATATGTATATATCACATACCACGTAGTACGCAAAATGTATATATACATACAATATGTATAGAACTCCGTAACATGGTCGGCAATGTCGCGCGAAAAGTTACTAGACTTTATATAGTTCTCTTTTCGAGAGGCAGCGTGCTCCCGTCTATGTATTTTATACGTCTATGCTTTGCGCCGCGCATCTCCACTCCTCTCCGCGCTTCGACTTACTTCGGTTCGACTCGGCTCGACTCGGCTCGGCTCGGCTCGACTTCCCCCACTCTTCGCACCTCATCTTATCTCGCCTCGCCTCGCCTCACCTCGCTCAGTCCTGCGTCTCGCCTCGTCTCGTCTCGTTTCGTCTCGTTCCGCGTTGTGTCTGTCGAGTCGCGGCCAATACAACTTGAAAACTCGCGTCCATTCGCGACGTGATGCGCGCTCCGTTGAAATCTTTGAAATTGTCAATCGTAAACTCGTCCCTTCTTCGCGATCGTCGGGATTGCGCAAGTGTGCGTCGCACCTACGTCCGGGCATTATAGCTCTAAGCTATCGAGACTCGCCGAGATATCTCGGATGATCATCGATAAAATATATATCTGACATGTTTCGGTACACGCGCGACGGCGAACTCGGTCGACCTCGCTTGGAATACTTCACATGTACGCGTACTATAGAGCGAAACGTAAGCGCTTGAGGAAAGACTCGCCGGCCGCTCCACGAATGACAACAGGCGCGCGTTATACGCTAACAAAGTTCAACGACACATACGAGACGGTCCGAATTTTGAGTTTTGGTACCGGAAGTGCCACGAGTGTCGAAAGTGTCGAAAAGTACTGAAGTGCCGGAAGTCCTGAGCAATTCTGTCTTCGAGGTCACGAGAATTCGGAACGTAAATCGTAACGCAGGTACGTACGAAGCATGGAATTTTTTTTAGTTTTCCTTTTGCAACGCTATTCATGCATTTGGTATTTTATTTTATCACACATATAAAATAAATGAAAATGTTTTAAGTTTGTTTTTATACTTATATACACACGCGCGTATAAGCTCTCCATTGTTGTAGGATATTAAAAATCGAATTAAAATTATTTCATTCTCGTGAAAATTAAACATCTAAATTATGAGATTATAACATATGTATTTGTGTGTGTATGTGTGTTCGCATGCGCGAATGTTTATTGCAAACGTTTGTTTTGCTTCAACATTAGACTCGATAAAACAAATATATTTATATTTAACTCGTTCCTTGGAATAATTTCAATTAGAAAATCACTATTGACAGCCACTCTGATCGCTATCTTTTTTCCAAGTTTGTATGAGCGAAACAAAAACGGAAATACACGTAAATTAAATTTTCAGATTCGATGCATACATTCGCGCACTTTATGTAAATCGCCTATTAAAAAAGAGAGGGAGAAAGAATCGAAAAATCACACTCGACTATATTTCTAATCTTGCCCGTCGACATGTACGATATAATGAGTGCAAATTTCTATGCAAATATCCGCGTCAATATACTTATTAAATACTTGAAAAGGGAGGAAGTGAGAAAACTATGCCAAAAAGAATAAGAAAGAGAGATCCCGTTGATACTTGCATAAATATTTTACCGAATACCAATGTATCGAGAGTACATTTACAAATCTTTTTCACGCGAAATAAACAAACGCGAAACGATGTCGGATTCTCACTCTCGGAGAGAGAGAGAGAGAGATCGTTTTTTCTTTCTCTCTTTTTATTAGAAAGACGCGAGGACGGAACCCGTTAGTTTGGCGCAGATTGCGAACGTGTCGATCAGTTTCTCTATGATTTTTTCTACGCCAAATGCAATTGAGATTCTGGATTCGAAACCTGTTCCACTACACTCCCGCTCGTTCTCCGAGTTCAATGGCATTCGCCACTTGGGCCACAGACATTGTACAGAACATTTTTCTCAAGCGACGCATACGCGAGGACAAAAGGTGTACTTGAATTCTCGCTCCGTCTGGCAGCGATATATACATATATGCTACATTTGCGAATAACAATAACGCGAATATATATACCTAATGTACGGTTCGAAAGATTCTCTTCTCCGCGCAACGAGAATATTTCTTCCGTACAAGATACAGAATAGAGACTTGGCAGAGCTTTGCTAAAATTTTTTGACGCATCCGTTATAACTATAAAGCTTTTTTTTTTTTTTTTACATAGCGCTTACATTATAAAGTTGTAGATCAGGCCTGCTGCTGCGGCTAACTGGCCTAAGTCTATTACAGATTGTTCGATTCAAGCGGGAACTATAAAGTAACGGTAGAAGCGGATACCAAGCAGGCCCCGATTACCGCTATACATATTTATGATTGAGTTTGATATTCCTCACCTGTCATGGAATTAACGCCGCGCGGAAAATCATTTCGGGAGACTCTGAGGTGACTCGCGATAGTATAATTTTGATGAGAGAAAGAGTTTACTTCGAAAACCCCATTTTCTTGTCCACGATTTTTCCGTCGATAGAATCCGATCGACATTCGCGTTGACAACAACAACCTGTTGTTGTTGTCAAGTGTATAGTTTTGTCAGGCGATATATTAAAGAGAGACGCAGGATAATTTTTCATCAGCGAGACTAAGAACGTTGTCACGATGTGTAATCTCAGGATGAGCGCAAACGCATCGAGCGGATAAACGCGCGCGAGCCAAGGAAAAAGGGGATACAAAGGGATCGAGAGGAAGGAGAGGAGAGCGATGGTGGTGGAGTGGCTGTGTCCTGGACTCAGGCCGACCAGGAGCAACAGGCCTCGTCTTTTGCACTGCAAAGTGATACTTCTGGACGAGCACGAATTGTTGCAGGATGTCTTGGTAAGTTTGACGCTGGTCCTCGAGGACGTCGAGGACCTTTCAAATTCGTTGGCTTCTTCCCTCTCATCTTTTACTCTGATCTTTCCCAACTATGCGAAATATAATGTATCAGAAATGCGCAAACGGGGAGTCACTTTTTTTACGCAAAATCGTTCCAGGATGCTTTCCAGCAACGCAACGCAGTCATACACTGGGTTGACATTATTGTGTCGCCTTATGTATAATACGTTGCTGAAAAGCACACCCTTGATCGAGTCGAGAAATTCGTGTTGTTCATAATACTGTTGTTTCGTATATATGAACGGCGCCGTATATACATATATCCTACCGCAATTCGTACGTCATATTAGCCAAGTTATAATTTAGCGGATTAATAGCGTTTTCTTTCCCAGCTCGCGTTTCTAGATGGTTGTTTCGGTACCGGACTATATACTGGTGCCCGGAGGCTACGGTGGATTATGGTCGACTCTGTGTGTACGAGAGAGAGAGAGAGAGAGGGCGCGTACATACATATTTCTCTCTCAGAGAGGGATACCCGGAGAATTCCTTTGGTCTTCTTCTCTGTTATTAGACGATATGCCAAAATTGGCGGTGGGCCACCGTAGACAACAACGCCGCCTTACCTCCTCCGCATTGCCGATGGCCAAAGCCGCACACTAATTCCCGCGTCTTTTCAACCTACCTATCTACCTACCCGTTCTCTCTTTTTTTTTTTTTTTTTTTTTTTTCTTCCTCTCGGAATCACTCTCGCGTTGCGCGCGCTCTCTTTCTCCATCCTCTCCGCCTCGCTCATCGTCCGACTCATTTTGTCGATTAACATTCCGAACCTGTATATAAGCACGTATAATCCTTCGTTATGTATGTGTCTATAACGTAAGCCTTCTATGCCGAGTCGAAATTCATTCAAGCGTTAAACACGAGATTATGTATTCGCGAAGGAAATTCACGTTCTCACTTTCTCCTCTCTTCTTGGCTCCTTCCTTTCTCTCTTCCTCTTTTTTATTCTCTCTCTCTCGTTATTCTCTTGTTCTAAGAATAGTATATGATATATGTAGAGAGATTATTATATCTGTTTCGACAAATACCTTTACACCATTTTTTTTAGTCAAAAAGAGAACTTGTAAGGAAATTATTAATCGGATCCACAATTTTTATTCGTGGAAAAAGAGCGAGTCGAAACAACTCGAATCGAGGCAATTCAACTTTCTGCGAATTGTACACGATATACGATACTTTGCATAATTGTATTCTCAGCAAAATAACTCGCTGAGGTATTAATCGAAAGTAAAAACGCGAAAACTGAAGAAAGACACAGCTCCGCACTCGTTCGCATTCAAATTTTTTTTTTTTTTTTTTTGTATTTCCGCTTTAACGTTACCGCTTCGTACCTCTCTGATTACCTCTGATTACCTCTTCTTCGCTTGACGTCCAATTACACAAATGGCGCTCGGCATCCGCTGCAGGGCGATATTCGCCAAAGTCTTTTTCCTTTTCTCGCGTTGCTTCTACTTTTCATTGATGTTACCATATCTAGTCACGATACCTAGAGGCAAGAATGAATCTCCCGATAAAATATGAAGCAGCGACGATGTTGGCTAGTTGCCGCCAATCATTCTTCCCTTCTTCCTTTCGCATCATTAGCCAAGGACATACTCTTTATTTTTCACGATAATATGTGTATCTTCCTCTATCGTTGAATCGACATTTTCCACGCTCTTTTTTTTTTTAAATTTGTATATACACTTTTTAATCCGTACATTTCTGCACTTGTAATAATGAACGTCAAACTTTGCGTGTTCCAGTGAACGATTCTGAACGATTTATTTGATTTTTTTTTCTCTCTCTCTCTAAAGCTACGAGAATCAGTCAATCCACGCTACGATACTTGGATTCCCACAACGAGCTATAGAGAGCCAGGAAAGATTAGAATACCTAAATAAATGTTTAAATTACACCATGTATGAAAAATGAAAGAAATCATCCGAATAACCGATGAAAAAAGGAAAGAGGGAGAAAGAAGTGAACGAAAAAAAAAGGGGGAAGGATCGTTCGGAACACGCAAGTTGGAGATGATTACCCATCTCCTGAACCTATACTCGACTCTTCTAGGCCTTAGGCGAAAGAAAAAGGGCGAGGTCTTTCATTCTCTTCTCCTTCTTTTCTTCCTCCACTTCTTCCACCTCTTCGGCAATTTCTTGCTACATTTCAAGTGTCTTTCGTTATTATACTACGTATTTCGCGTTTCCTTTCACTCATTCTTTCGTTCGACCCAAAAGGGTTTTATCGGTTGTTTCGCTCTACATAAGCTTCAGTTTCTTATATGAATTTAAGAAATATAGATAGATAAATCGATTAAAAAAGAGAGAGAGAAATTTTATTCTGCAAAATATTAGCGTTAGATTTTTATGGCCACCGTATCGATATAATGCGCGTAAATGACGAACTGGCAAAGATAATAACATGCGTATAAAATTTAACGATATGAGCATTTACCTAAGGATTCCGTTAGTTTCTCTCTTGGGGGAGCAAACAACGCGTCACGGTTCGCAACACTTTGTGAGAAACCGTCCCTCTCGATTTCAATCTCGCCGATTCCCCACAGTATAAGTTAATACACGCATTTGCTTCTCGTAAAATCGCGAAGAAAGTCTGTTAATTCAATTATCGATGTATATATACGCGTTAATTTAATTTCGACATAATAAGTACGTGTACGTTTTTCAGAGCTCGAACCTAGGTCAAGAATTGTTGGACAGAGTATTCAAGCATCTTAATTTATTGGAAACTTCTTATTTTGGATTGCGCTATCTTGATCACGGAAATCAAACGGTAGGATATAATCTAATTTAATCATCTACATTATATAACAAATTAATAATCATGTAATTTAATGTCAAAGAACAGTATAAACTTTTAGTAAGCGTAAATGTTGAAATTGTTAAAGCTGAAAGTCTTAATTTGTTACAAGTAATTATAATACATTCGCGTGTTTTTCTTTCTTTTTTTTAGCAATGGCTCGATCAAAGCAAAAAGCTCGGGAAGCAATTGAAGATTCATAAAGGAGATCCTGGATCGGATGTTCACACTCTCTACTTTGGTGTTAAATTCTACGCGGCAGATCCGTGTAAACTCATCGAAGAGATTACCAGGTATATCCCTTTATCTTTATTCAACAACGTATACGCTTCCGTTTGAATATGTAATTCTTTTCAAAATCTCTTTCACGCAAAAGTATATTCTGTCACGCACGTACTCATAATTTATATCATTTTTGTAAAACTCATTGTTAAATCTCCTAATCTTTCACTAATCTCATATTTAATTATGACGTCAAAGGCAATAATTTTTTTCTTACGGAATACATCGAAATAAATTAGTTTTTAAGTGCGCTACACGCAAATTGATTCAACTATACGTGCGCTTATTAATGTAGGATAATAAAAAAGAAGTTTTCGGTATATTTTACCCATCCATATATTATATCATACGCGACTGATGACATATAAAAAAAAAAACAACCAATTTATTTCAATGTATTTCGCAAGAAATAGATCCATATGATTTCTCGCTTCTGACATTATAATATAATCAGGAGACAGGAGACTTAAAATTGATTAATTAATTGTTACGCTTTTTTAAGTAAAATTTTAACTGTGTATTCGTATATTTTAAATCTTAAAAGTGGAAGAAGGAAGATTTAAAAAAATGTTGGTTTGAAACGTGCACGATATGCGGATAATATGCTGACAATCTTTATTCGATGTCACGCTCTTGTGTGAACGATTCTTTCACGCTTGGGGTCTCGAAATTCTAGGAAATTCCAGGGACGTTACGTTGCGGACGCACGAGAATTCCACGTGCGTCGAATTTGTTGAAACGCGCCCGGCGTACATGCATACATATATACGTACGCGTGTCTCGTGTCAGCATTTCGCGGCATTATCCGCTGTCTGCGCATTCGTGTTTAATTCTTTATGCTAAATTCTCACATTTTCTATAGCGAAAACGATTCGTGTATAAAAATTATATTTTTCGCTTCAATGCGTCCCGGTAAACGCGATGCGCGATCCTATTTAAAATTTCAAGACCATTATTGTAATAAAACGAATATCGTTTCTGATTATTATTACTTATTTTACAGATATCAATTTTTCCTGCAAATCAAGCAAGACATTCTACAAGGAAGACTGCCCGTATCCTTTGATTTAGTTGCGGAATTGGGAGCCTACGTCGTTCAATGTAAGATATATCTTTTATATCGAAAGAAAATGCATATCTCCATCACAGACGCATGTTGCTTATTATTTCTTGGATACACACTGTGCACTTAGACGTCTAGCTCGTCTTACGAAGGAAACGGATAAAGCATTAAAATCATCCGAGATAAAAGACCATTCGTAGAGAATACAGCGAATACGAAACTTGTGTACATATGCATTCTGCGTGTATGTGTGTAGTATAAGATACAGGTAAACGCGAGCAAACAGATACACGGGTGGTCCACGCGTTAGTTATCTGATGTGGAGATTCAAAGTCGTACAGATAAAAAAAAAAGGAAAGGCAAACTAAAATACGCTCGTGTTTGCATCTCATCGCAGTCAAAAGAGACGAAATGAATATCCCTTTTTCCTATTCAACGATAACACACGCGAAAGAAGCGCAGTATATAAGAACAGACGCAGTGGGAAATAGAGTAGGATAAAAAAAAACCATTGAGAGAGAAAATAATGTGTTTCTCTTTTTATCCCGTAACCATTATAACATAATTAAATTATGCTTTTCACAATATTTTTACGATTATTTATTTTCTGCAGATGCGTATATTTCTTATAACAATAAACGTAGACCGATTCCTTCTAAAAATCTATTGTTAATTTTGAACAAACATGGACAAAACTTAAATCGATGTACATACATTATGTAAGAAAATTCGAGAGGAAGGGAGAGAGAAAGAGATACTGTATAAATTCCCCATATACACAATAGAAATAATTATTCTTTTATCCATCCCGCAATAATCCTCTATTCTTTCAGCGGAACTTGGTGATTATGATCCTAGACGACACTCGCCTGGATATGTCACGGAATTTCGGTTCCTCGCCAATCAAACTACGGAACTGGAGAATCGTATAGTAGAAATCCATAAAACTCTTATGTATGTCATTGCGTATCGTGATGTTTAATAGGATTCGGATAACGTACATTAAAACTCGTGAGCGCTAATGGTTCTTACATTGTGGACAATCCATCAGTTATACACACATAACTTTCGTGTAGCCTTTTTATTTTTTATTAGAATCCTGACTTATTTATTCGAGTCCTTATTTTACATGAGAAAAAAATATAGACAAAATAAATAAAATTCTAAAAACTTTACATATTATATATTAGGGTATTAAATATGTTAATATTAATGTTTCCATTGAATCGCATAAAAAGAGATTTAATCAATATTAAAGTGATTTAGATAAGATATGCATAATTATGATTTTTTTTCAGAGGACAATTACCCTCAGCCGCAGAATTAAATTATCTGGATAAAGTGAAGTGGTTGGAAATGTATGGAGTAGATTTACATCCCGTGTTGGTACGTAGACGTATTGATAAGATTAACGCCGCACGATCGTTAGTGTTAATCTCACAGAAACATGTAATTTTCGTTCGTAGGGCGAGGATAGCGTGGAATATTTTTTGGGCCTAACACCGAGCGGAATAATATTGCTGCGCAACAAAACCAAAGTAGGAAATTACTATTGGCCTCGAATTAATAAAATCTACTACAAGGTATATAATTTGTTACAATTTTGTTAGCTGTGGCTATATTTTTTCTTTTTTTTTTAAGTTTAGTATAAATTTTTTGAATCTGGTTTAGAGTGTGAAAATAACATAGTGAAACGCGTAAGAACGTAACACAACCTCGTTAAGCATGATAAGTCGAAACAAGAGTTACACCAATTACATATTTCCAGGGTAGATACTTCATGCTGAGGGTGAGTGAAAAAAATTCTGAGGAGAGAACACACGGTTTCGAGACACCATCGAAAGGGGCCTGCCGTCATCTCTGGAAATGTTGCTTGGAGCATCAAGCGTTTTTCCGATTAATGGCAACCGGTCCACCGCCTCTGAGTCCGTATTCTCGTTTTCATTCATACAGTCCTCCGTCCACTTTGGAGAAACATACAGCTATTAGGCGAAATCCACCGCCGTTTCAAAGGACTCCCAGTCGGAGAGCACAAAGACGAGTTGTCGAAGGTCAAGAAATGGTCGGTTCATTCATTGAAACACCCGTCACCGTAATCACGAATTCAGGTTGCAATTCATCCGGCGCTAACGTTCCGTGCAATACGCAAAGGCAGATGAACACCTCGAGTCCGAGAAGCACGAGAAGCGCACCGTGGACGCAAATTCAGCCCCGTGGTCTTTACACCTCGTCTAGTCCTCGCTCCGTTCGCTCCGCAGGAACGGCGCCGGCAGTTAGTTGACATATTATATTCGCTCGTGTTCCATCGATTATGCTTAACCCGTCGCAGAGTTGATCGCAACGTCTACTCACGCGTAGAAATGTGTGAGCGTGCGCGTGTATATGTACGCATATGTAGTATATGTATATTATATGAAAAAAATCGCTCAACTCTATTGACGGATCAAGTATATCTGTATATGTGCGTTATAAAACTTCTACACATACATTTGAATAATCTATTAAACATTGTTTCTTATAATGTAGCTCTTAAGTAGACTTCAACGTCGCAGCAGCTCGGTAGAGAGTCAAAGCTCAGGAGATAGTCATAGTCGCGGTGGTCACCGTAGACGAAGTCATAGTCATAGTCACCGTCGACATAGCAGACATTCCGATTGTGAATCTGAACTCTCGAGATGTTCGGACACAAGATCCGGCCACCGGAAACACCGTAGAAAACACAGGAATTCCCGTTCTTCTAGGTACCTTTAATCATTCTTAGTTACATCGCGCTACGTTCGCTCTCATCGCGATAAAATCTCGTTCTCATAATTGTCTCTCGTAAGTATGTACCTTCTTGATAAATTCAAATCACAATCCCTTATAAGCATCAGCGCATATAATTAAAGCAATTTAATGATAATGTGAGTCTTCCCGTTCCCATCAACGATAGAGTTCAACGACCTTCGTTAACATCGAATTTACTTATTTTGCATAAATTTCTTCGCAAATAAAACTTCTTTTGCAATAATTATTCATATATTCCCCGCTTATATGATTATTCATATATCCTTTGCGTTATAATAATTCGGGTATCGAAAAATGTTAATTCAATCTGATATGTTATTTTCCGCAGTAGACACGAATTGGTAGATTCGGAGCCACAATGGAGAGAAGCGCAGAAACGAAAAGGAGAAGGCGTGCAAAAAGCTATCGTAAGTATTGGGGTTCCTATCGAAATTATTTTGTTTTGTAATATTTGACTTTCAACAAATATGTTACAGGTAAGTCACACAGAGCCTAGAAGAAGACATAGAAGCAGGCATCGAAGTCCTTCCCAAAAACAGTCACTGCCGGATGAACTTCGAAAGTATACATATACATATATTAAATATTACGAGTGTTACAATATAATTTCACGATGTATATTTGTGATACAGGATGCAAAATAATTTATAGATTTTTTTCTATGCGGGATACAAACTGCAACTTGAGCTTGCTAAACAAATTATATTCTTGCTATTCCATTTCTTTCCACTTTAATAAATTATAATAATTTACTGAAATAAAATATGCAAAGAATATTAAAAATATGTGACATATTCTCTTTTTGTAGACACTTGGAATTTGGCCTAGTCGACACTAGTGGGATGAGTGAGCAGCAACGTCGAGAGATATCCTACACGGTGGTACAGTCGCAGTCTATACAACAATCTCCTTTACAATCTAACAATTCTCGATTGGACGACACAGATTCATCGTCCCTACCTAGGTACGATGATCTCAAGACGGCCTGCAACCTCCACAACCATCCTCCGCAATTGGAGGATGAGACGGGATCCGTAGTCATTGTTTAGTTATCTCCGATCTCCTTTTGCATGTATTTTTTATTTATTTCGAGCATGTGTATATTGTCTACTTTAAGCATGCCCCTATTATTTATTTAAAGCATGATGAATCCTTAATAAATAAGTAAAGTTAACTGCTTGTCGCACTTGTTTATTTTTACATCCTAGCTCTGGCACTCATTCGCTTTTGGCTGTGTTCCGTGGAATTTCAAAGGCGATGCGCGCCTTTCGTTCTGGGATCGTAATAATTATTCGTTGTGTGTCTGTTTTATTTCTCTCATTCATTATACATACACATATATATATATATATATATATATATATATGGTATATATTATATGGTATGCGCCATGTATTTGTGTAATAAATATTGGTATCTGGGAGTATCATGGACGAGATATCAACGTTCAAGATTCAGAACACTTCATGCTCTGAGTCTTTCTTACGACATTCCTCAATCCCATTCGATTTCCTACATGCCCTAGGCGCATTTTGTCTGCTCCATTGTGTCTCTAAATTTTCGCGAAAAAATTAAAATGCGCCACAATGCGATTTACAACGAAGCAAATGGATTAGTGGAATTTTTTGAATTTATATACATTTAATTTCATAATGTGTAAGAACAGCCAATGTATGTATTATTAATTGTATGTACTAAAAAACAAAAAGAAAAAAGACGCATCGATTTGAAAAAGTCGAGTCTACGATGGACCTGGTAATTGTTAAAACGACAAAGTAAATACGAGGTGACAGACTGTCAAGGATTCCCTTTCAGAACTGTCGGATCCATCGGCAAAAGAGAAAGAAGAATCGTGCGGCATAATCGTGATGGAAGCGCTTATAACTTGCTGTCTGCAACATCCAATCGAGTCGAGGCAAAATCTCCCGGAGTGCGAAACGAATGTAACACCAAGAGGGATTTTTATTATACTCGTAACAACAAAGTGTCAATAGGCAATAATACGGACAGTGGTCTCGGGGAGAGCACACCGCAGGACTTTTCAAGCTGCCGCTCAAGTTCTACAGACAGCAATAAACCTATTCACATTGTAGTACGTATTCTAATCTGTTTCCATCTTTTATATCTTCATTTACTATCTTTGCTAATATCCGTTTCAAAGTAAGCAACAATGCTCATTTTACTTTCCACATAATTAGTTATTTACGAAAGCTAAAAATTGAAAAGAGTAAGCACAAATTGTCATTTCGTAGTTTGTACTTGTTACTTCTAAAACAAAAACTTATGATATTAATTGTTGCGAAAGATTTATCACACATTATACATGTAATATAATTGATCTTATAAAAGAAAAAAAAAACACATTAATCGTTTCTACAAAGAAATGCATGGTTTTAAGGTTTCCTACTCTCATCTTCTACAAATTTTGTACAAACTTTTAATTATATCATAAAATTCTTATGATATCGACATTAAAGAATCGTGCATATCCTTTTCAATAACACAGTTTACGTATGCATGCTAGTAATTACATATAGCTTTATTTTACAAAGTAATGTGTGGAATGACACTATTTTCTAGATAGTAAATTAGTAAAACAGTTTTGTTTGGTATAGACACAATTGCAATTAGGGGGAGAGGTACTCTATGAACTGCCTTCAAATCAAGAAATCTACCCTCCTGTTGACACTACTTTGGATGCTGTTCTTCAACCCATTATATCGTAAGTGCTTGCTTTGTGCTTTCTTCATATTTGATCACATCTCTTTGATTATTAAGTCAAATCTCGATTTAAGTCTGGCTTTATTAATATCTAATAAATTAGGCACGATATGGTTGTGACATAATTTTGCAATAGATATCGATAGATTTAAAAAATCTATATCTTAAGTGTAAAGGAAAAGATCTCTGTATAGTATAGTTTTTCTATGGTATCGTTTAGTTTAACTTAACTTAGAAATTTAATTGTTTCAGAACTTTAACAAGGAGGCAGCGGAACCATCCAAAATAATCACAAAACTTTAATACAAAATAAAAACAGTTTCACATTTACCATGTTGTATATTTAAGAAAGTTTTCCTTAAACAAATTTAACATCCATGGACCGCGCAGTTGTTAAATCTTACGAGATGAGAAAAAAGATATTATTAAATAAAAATATGTTTTGATAAATACTCAATAATCAACATATTCCTATAAGCCCTTGCTTATTTAACTATCTTTCGATGCCATATGTCTCATGAGATTGCCTATAAATTTTTCCATTTTTTTCAAGTCTTGAGCTATTTCTGTTCTATATTGGAGGCACTGCAAGTAATTTTAATTGCAAGTGTTAGTAATAATATTGTGCTCTTAATGAATTTAAGTTTATATTCTTATATCTCGTAGGATATTTTTGTAAATTACTTACCCGTCGATTGTCTGTTAACTTTAAACATAAAACTCCTTTATTGTGACAATATTTCATTGTATATCGAGTCTGAAACAAAGCGAAAACAAGAGTTAATATAATGTATCATACAGAAAATTATTTGATTCAACAATATTATTCGCATGATAATTTAATTTATTATTACATATATAACGCATACCATATGGTATCGTATAATATTAGTATACTGCATTCTCTTTTTCTTCTTTTGCTTGTGTTTTTTCAAGATAAGCGATTAATAATGAAAGAAGCTTAGGAATAATCTTGAACATTATGCAGCAAATGTTTCGAATTTATACATAATTAATTAATAATAAAAGCTCTCTAAAAGAGAATTGTTTTTGCATATATTTTTTGATATTAATTATACGTTAATTCTGTTCTATGTTAATCCTTAATTTGCAGTAAATGATAATTCATTACAAGTTCAACAAATTGAACAATATTATTGAGAGTGAAAGAAAAAATTAGCAATTACCAATATTGATGACTCAAATTACACGCATTCTTTTTTTCATCTTATATTAATCTTAAATAATCTAATTGCAAGAGTGTTATTCTTCTATCGCATATCAAAATATAGACGGCATCAAAGACGATATAACATGATAAATGTGTAATATATAATAATATAACTTTGTAAAAAAAACATACGTTTATCGGATCTTGTAGATATAACCTTTCAGCGCCTTTTTCGAATTCTTCCCATGAACTCAAATATGTCATTGTGACAACGATAAAGGAATTGTAATAATTTATCTTTACTCGAGAAAAGTATACTTGCGATGCGCAAATATCACCAATCTATATCTTAACAATTTTAAACAGGTGTAAAACACACTTCAAACGACGTCCTTCGTAAAACCAACACTCGATAGACTGTCACAGTCACGAATATGTCAACGAAGCTAGAGCGTCAAATTATCCTAAAGGTAATATCTCAGCTGAGAGATCCTAGTTACAGCAACAATTGGACGCACCACTCATATCGATCGATGTCTAGGGTAACCAGCACGATTGACCAATCGGAGAGTCCCATTTTGAATTGGCCAATCGGCGATGTGTCCGATTGGGCGCAAAAAGACTTTCGAAACCCTAGAAATTCTCTATTCGATAGCCAATCCGACAAACTCGTGTTACGGAAATATCACTCTTTTTAATGCATACGCATTATGGAAATTTGAGCAAACTCGTTTAACGATAAAATGAGCTGAGAAAGTTTGGGAGTTTGCGAAAGTTATTGAAAATCAAGGTAAATAATATTGTGCTTCGGGTTATTTCTTTAAACATTTATATGCATTGTTATATATGCTTAAAGTAAAAACTTCGAATCAAAAGTTTGTTGTCGAATTGTTTTGTTATTATATTTAATCACGGTTAGGTGACCGTGTGAAAAATGCGCGAAGTCGAAATTGGACTGGGAATATAATATAATGCAACGAGAGAAGAAATGTAATTATAATAAATGTGTAGGAAGGAAAAGGAAGAGAAAACGCGCACGCGACGAAGAGAGGGATAATCATATCAGGATACGTTTGAAACGGCTCCTACGAAATGAGAGAAGAAGAGAGAAGACTCTGTCTCGGTGTCGCGCGGTTGATCGCCTCGGCGGAGTCTTTCAGTTTCCTTTGAATCGCCGTGAGTGTATCATCAGCGGATGCGATCGACACGATGCGCGTGTGAAAGTTTGCCGTTGATGTACTTCCTTGCGCGCATCCTCCACGGAGGTAAATACAATTGAATAGAGATGAGCAAGAAAGTAAGAGAGAGAGAGAGAGAGAAAAAAATAAGAAAGGAAAAGATATATAGAATATGCTTTCCGTTTACGTAATTTTTAGCGACACTTATTGTAATACAAAATGGAAAGCATTCATAATCATGCGATATGTGACAAATAAGATCATTTACCGTCGTAATTTTTCCACGCATTTAAAACGACGATTATTGCACATTATTTTTTTATATCTGCATCGAGAAAGAAATATTCTATAAGAGGCAATATCTTCCGTCCATTAATTATATTAGTTTGTTATTTGCAAAACGATACTGCCGCAAGTTTTGGAATCTCTTTGTACTCTGCGAACATTATTTAATCGATAATAGCGTAAATCATCATTATTGTCTTCCTGCTCTTTATATTCTAATATAGATTTCGATTATTTTCGCTCGGAAAGAACATCACAATTCGCGTCGCGTTTCTTCTTCCTCGAGTAGTTTGAATATATATCGCAAATTAGATGTCACCTCCGCGAACAAAACTGCCGGCTTTGAATGTTAAATGCTCTTTGTTTCGCAATAGATCCGCGAATATAAATGTACTCGAATTGACGCGCGCGAGATGAAACAAAACGGCCGTTCGTTTAAGAATCTTAATTATTACTCCGATATTATTCGCGAAATTTGAAAGTGATCGTAAATATGTTATATATTTTTCTAATATAGATTTTTCGATCGAATACTCAAAACAAAGTGATACAATAATGATGATTGATAATGATTCTTTTCCGCCGACGCCCCTGAATGAGTGCGAGTGAAAGTTCGTAAGTTAAATATTTTTCGCGATTTCGTTTCGTTGCTCATTACGTTGTGCGTGCATGCGTGTATAATATCTATCTTATATACACATATGTAATTGCCGTAACTTCACACAAGGAAAGAAACATTGTAAAATCTCATTATACATATATTTCTCTTCCGCAATGCTCATCAACAGCTCAATTCAAATCGAGAGATATGCATTCGCAATATATAATCCGTATATATAAATCAATAAACACCTTTAGAATTAACTTTCGATTCTTCGTCTCTTATATCAAAGATTTACGCAGAAAATTACGATTTGTTATACGCGATTTATGTCTGAGGAAAAAAATTTAGATTTCAATTTAATCGCAAATTACTCGAGAGTCAAAAATAAACTTAGAAAGCGCATTTTCTCGTTTGCAAAAATTTGCGTGCGCATTCGAGCGCAGAGTGCTGTTGTGGATCATTATATGCCAATCGCGGTCATGATCATTGATCGAGTTATGTGGAAAGATCGCTCTTTCCTCATGCGGAGCTTTTATAACGTCGCTCGGTCATTCTGTACGCGGTGTAATACGTAAACATTGAGACGAACGTGCCAAGCCGAGGTGAAAGTAGTTGGCTGGTCGGCTGGCAATTGGTGATGGAATGTATGACGCTCTCTTTCTCTCTCTTTCCCTCCCTCTCTCTCTGTCTCTCTCTCTCTCTCTCATGTTGCAGCAATGTTGCACATTGATCCATGGATTCTAGGTAATTATATAAATAATAATATTGTAGTTATATATTGAAATAATATTTTTTTATCGAAAATACGCACTATACACATGAATTTGCAAACGGCCGATTCCAGTGAAACGAATTTCGACGAATCAAAAAATGGAGAGTCGGTAATTGAATATAGATCTGTTCTTTATAGCTGAACTGGCTGCACTAGTTCAGGTTTATCTTTTTTACTCCACATCCACATTGGAAGGAAAAAGATAACTCTGAACTAGCGCAGCCAGTTCAGCCTAGTTCAGCTATAAAGAGCAGACCTTATATATTGCATCGCATATGCGTAGCATATGCGGAATTTTTAACGTAACACACAAACACAAAGAGCGTTTTTTAATATTCAAGTTGACGTAATTCGAAAATGCGTGCACGCGCGCGCGCCACCCACTTTCTCTTTTTCTCGTACACATTCCTCGTTGACGAAATTTGAGAAACTGAAAGAAGGAGTAACTTGTTCGTACGAGAGTTATCGTCCGGTAAAACGTCGCGAATAAAACTGGAAAATCTTTGCATCGAGACGATAATCATAAATTTGAAAAAAAAAAGGAAATGACCCACATTAATGTTCGTTCGTCCAGTTCGACGAATAACGTAATAGGCGCTTTTTACGTCGGCCGTGAACGTAACGCGAATGTGAAAGCGACCTTGAAATGTGTCGAATGCGCGCGTGCATTCGTAACTCGGAGGGTGCGCGCGATAAATGTCCGGTGAAGGATGTAAAATTTATTAAAGAGAACAGAAAGAGATCGATAGTTATTCTCCGTATGACTTTCAGGAAGAGGCTACGATGATCCGTCGATGACGAGAGCGCAGCTGTTCGAGCATGAGGCGATGGTTTGGACCGGCTTATTTGGACGAACCTGCGTGCGGTAGCGCCCTATGCGTCATCGAACGCCGTCGAATGCCATCGGGGGATGCATTCGAGTGCCGGCGTTCGAGCGGCGATCCCGCGCGATTCCAGGATCAATTCCGATGCTGAGGAAAGGCAACGCGCTTACGCCGTGTCGCCCACGATCGAGCCGTACGGGATCGAATGGTAGGAGTCCGAGCCGTTAGTACGTTCTTAGAGTTCTCGAAGCAAATGTTAAACAGACAATGATTAATATCGATTTTCGTAGCCTTTTTTAAACCCCGTTCATCGTCACATATGCACCTATCTACCTATATACTCGATAAAATCATCTTTCAGGGTAAGGTCAGACTTGGGTGAGATCTCTAAATTCGCAAGCGGCATCATAGGCGGCAAGTCAGCGGCTACAACGCGAATTAACGCGAGAAGATGTTACAAAACGTCCATCAGCTCCGGTTACTCGAGCCACTCTCCCCTGTTATCGGTCGGTTCGTGCTCTTATTATGCGTCAACGTCGACGAGAGATCTAGCGTCGTACGGTGGTCTAGCGGTGATTCACGAGAGCGAGACAGCTTGTGTACCGCAATCCATTTGGCCTTCCGTCGCATATCATCAGGCCGAAAATATCGATTATGAAGGTCAGAATGAAAGCCGGCGATTTTACTTTCTTCTTCCATTTCAGAAACATCGTTCATCATCAAAGTATCCTTTATTCTTTTTTAACAGGTATTTATACGTGTCGCGTATGTGGTTGCACGTGTAGCTATCCGCCGCCGTCATCGTCGCCGACGTCATCACCGCTGAGAGCATCAGCGCGCGAGGTGCTGCTCGAATTATCTCGAACTCTCAATTCTGTGATAGACGGTGATGACATTGCTGCGGCCCCGGAAGATATTTTGCGCGATATCTCGCGTATCGTTTCTCTCGAGATCGGTCCCAGGAATGACAACTTATACGAATACGTTTGTCCTTCCTGGACTTTCAACGACGATAATCTATCGGTATCGCCGAATTACATCAAGGACGTACCGCCGAGAATAAATTCTGCCAATTCTGAATTACACGTCGGTCCTCGCGCTTTCTACGAGAATAACTCGGTGCGATCCGCGTTGTTGCTTAAGAACGATAAGATAACGAGACGCGAAAACGCGGAAAGAGAGTCTTGCGGAACGTCCAATGGTCCGTATGTCCTTGAATACCTCGATGGCAGGCATGTTGGAAGTGGTTGTGGATTAGACAAAGATTCTAAGCGATGCCAAAACGGACTCACCTCGACCGAATCGAAATATTCAACGGTGAGTACTCAATGATGATGCTCGATGGCCTATAATTCGATCAACGCAGTTTTGTAAGAAAAAAAGGTCTTCTTAAATTTGTTATCCATTGTTAGTTGTTTTGTAAATTGACATTTATGAGTGTGTTTGTATATATTTGCGCTATATGAAGGTACAATGTTCCAGCAGCTGGATTACAGCGACATTGGCTCGTCTAGCGAAGAAACGATCGCCTCGTCAAACGATTGGAATCGTCGCTTGGCCGTTAGAGGTTTAGAAAAGGACTTTGATTTCACTCTCGACGTAACGCGAGCCGAGCGTTTAAGTCGAACAATCGCAAAAGCGAAACGGAAACGACAATGGTGCAGAGCCCTCACCACTCTCTTCGGTTTAATTTTCTTCGTATTAAGCGTCATCGTTGTCTCGTTATGCGTAACGAGAGGTCGTAAGGTGTTTGGAAGCATTTAAGAGTCAAAGATTTATCTCAACCGGATATCGTCCTTAAAATTGCGCGGGAGCGTCCCGTTTGATCCCACGTTACGATTGCCCACAATGACTACGTTTATACGTCATACCCTTAATCGGATTTAATTAAATCGGTAATTATAAAACTGGCCAATCACAGCTATTTCTCTGAAGAATGGAATGACTGTGATTTGCCAACTTTAGAACTATCGATGTTATTAAACCCGATTAAGGATGACGTATAAAAGATTTTTCCTTTGCTAAACTGATTAATCGGAGAGTTCTGTGGGCAATCGGATGTCATCCGAATGCGCGATACATCATATTTTAATATCTAGAATATTCTACGAAATATTTTGACTCTTACCACAGACATTTTGTGATACAAATACTCTCGTTTCATATGCATATCTATTTCAGTACCTTATATAGAGAGAGATCCTGTAATCTCGCAATGAATGGCTGTGACCATGTCTTTATATATAATTAAATACCAGAGATCGTATAGCAATACGATTATACTAAATATAAATAATTAAAACATAAAAGGTGTGGTAACGTTATTCTATTTATATTATCGCGTGATAAAAAAAACCTGATCTATGGAAGCTTTTCAGCGAGAAACACAATGTCTCTCTCACACAATTGATTATCAAGTAAAAAAATTTTCGGAATTTTAAAAATTTGATAGTCAACTGCGTGACATTGTATCTACCTGTGTTCTCTTACTGAAAAGCTACCTGTGTAGCTGATAATTTATGCGCGCATGCGCATTAAATTAACACTAGTCCAACCCTAGTCGCGTTCAACGCGGCGCAGCAAACGGCAAGCAATGATATTGACCTTCGTATCACGATTACGAGTGTATTAATGGTACTGATAAGCACCAGCGCGAACCGACAATCTGGCATTTAGACTGATATATTTTTCGAGAAGATTAAAGTGTCGGTGATACACAAAGAGTCTCGCACACATTGACGATTTCGTCCAGGTTATGCTTGTATCGATTTCTATTTCACATTTGCTCAATTGTTCCGTGGAAACTCGATATAGCGTTGCTTTTGCCCGTTTCCTGAGGTAAGAATCATTCTTTTTCGAGATGCAAAATGTACATAAATAAAGATAAGAAAAAAAAAAAACGAAATTGTAATCAAAGTTGTACAGTATAGCTGTATGATATCATTCTTACAATTAGATAAATGTTCTTATTTTCTGTTAAAAGAATAAATTATGCTTGTATAATTTTAGATTATAAAATAAGTTATATATACGCACAGAATGGTGTGTGTACCATGCTTTGCTGTTCCTATATTTCTAATAATATGGAGATTTCTCATACAACCATTATTGATCAAATGGTGGCAATTAAGGAATAAAGGAAAAGAGGCCAAGGGAGATGAGCCATGTCCGGATTTAATAAAGGAATGTAAAAATGGTACGTGTACCTTATCATGGAAGGATAATCAAGACGCTGTAAAGAAGAGCGATTAAAT